>CM046038.1:44447828-44832828 GCA_025215565.1 Flaveria ramosissima
CAATAACAGAATTAGGAAACAATAAAATCACGAGTCCTTTTCTTTTACCAACAATATGTAAAACTACACTAGCTTATTACCTTCTCTCCTGTAGACACATGTGCAATTTCCCTTTTCTCACCAGATAACAATCAAGTGGTTCGCTGAAACTTTATTATAAAAAAATATCACATCACTGATCACTACCTTTCTCTCTTTTCTCACATAAACCCAAAACCCTAAAAACATACATCTTCCACAACTAGATGTACAAGTACCCACATAATGGTTCACCTGGATCTAGTAATTAAAGCTCTGGAAGAATAACATTTCATCTTTTATGATCATAAACAAACGGTAGATACCCATCTCCTTATCAATCAAAACCCAATTCTTTTTTATTTCTCCAAATTCATCGTTTTCATTGTTTAATCGATCAAATTATGGCTTACTATGATGATGGGTACACGTGGGCTGAAGAACACACCACTTATTTCCCTCTAGCTTACCAAGATCCAGTAAGTTTTCATGGTTATGAACCTTATGGTGTATATACCAATTATGATCCATACAATGTTTCTGTTTTTAATGATGCGAAATCCACAGATCATGACGATTATAGTTATGATCATAGTTATGACTATGATTATTGTTATGATTATGATTATGGTAATGGTCATGATTGGTATTCGTCTGCTAATCCTACCATCAGTTACTATGCGCAAAACTACACTGAGCCTAAGTTAATTGTGTACGAACCTGTTGCGTGTGATACGGGTTATATTTCGTATCACACGCAACACTCTGTAGCTTATTCACAAGTGAATTTTGAGCCTGAATTTGAGGAGTATGATCCCACCCCATATGGAGGTGGATATGATATTGTATCTGTGTATGGAAAGCCCCTTCCACCCTCTGATCAAACATGCTATCCACGTTCAAAACCCAAACCCACCGCGCCCGGACCCATGCCCACGCCTACACCCGAATCACACCATCCGACTAAGTCCAGTCCGGAGCCTAACCCTATCCCTCTGGTTAAGCCCGAGCCCATGCCCGTGCCCGTGCCTGAGTCGGAGCCTGAGCCGGTACGTGCACTGGTTCCTGTGCCTGACCCATTAGGGTCGATAGAGGTTCGGGAAAAGGAAAGGGAAAGAGAAGGATACAGTTATCCTAACTATGGATATGATTATCCTTGGCCCGAATATGACAATGGAAATGCAGTAGGATTGGGATACGATTATGGATATGGGAAGCAAGTTGTTCAAATTCCTCCATTTGAATACAGTCCAGAAGTTGTGGATTTGTGTGAAAATATATTTGGAAGCTGGCCTTGTTTGGCAAGGATTAGAAAAGAGCAAATTGCTGTTGTTAATAACCATGAGATTACGAATGTTAATCCATGGGAAGAATGTGCTAGTTACATTTTTGGGCGCCCCTTAGCATCTTACAAATAATGTATAGGTGTATGATCATGCACACGTGGAGTAATTGTGATTATTTGTATAAGGATTGTCTATTCTTTTGTTCTGCTTTTTATCCTTTTATCTGAATAATTGTTGGATTTTGAATATGAATTTGAATATTTTTGGATGATGTGTGTTGCCCAGATTCACCATCTTGATTAACACAAACAATGATAAATGAGTATCAATTTAACAGAAATTGTTTCAAATGATAATTGTATGTTTACCCTTAAACCATTGACATCTATATATACATATCGATAGGTATGATAATTCTAGTTTGACATAATACACCACTAGACTTTTACATACATGTAATGCATAATAAACAGAGTTCTTTTACCAATTACACTAAGACTTTGTACTTCAAGATTAAAGGGATTGACATTTGAATTCACCCTCTTAATAACTATCATATTTATGTTGTTCCAAGTCTTGAACCCTGAGCAGTTCCCTCATTGTGATCAACTTGATCCTTACTAGTGGCTCCATCAGAATGTCCGTCCTTTGTAGTACACCACTTATTTGTTCGACACAAATGTTTTCATTCTTCACATGTTCATTCTATGGATTCTTCATGAGTGATATAGTAGAATTATAATGTTTTATGTTCAACACCATATTAGTCGCCATGAATTCAGATTCAGATGATGATAACGATGATAATAGTACTCCTTGTTGCATTTGTGTGCACTAGGTGATTCTTCAAACTAAAACAACAAACCAGTACTTTCTTTTCCTTGAGCATTGTACTATTGCTATAACCTATAATATTGCAAGCTCGTTTCTTGTATATGAGTCCAAGCTCCTTGGTTTTCGTGAGTGTTAGGTATCATGTATTAGTATTAACCATTGAAGTTATGACTTTTTCATTAAAGTTGCACACTTTTTTTCTTTTAAGAGAAAACGACTTAACATGATTAGCTAATTCATAACTAACACCCAAATGAGGCATTTAGATACACGCGGTTTAAACAGAATAAAAAACGTAACCATAAGGTGTACAAAGTTTATACCTTTGATGAGCAAACCAAACTTCACACGTTGGATTTTCCCTAATGTTTTATTTATAATCTTGTTATATTTACACATCAAGCCCCTGATTAATTAACAATTAACAACCTTGGTAATTAATAATTAAATTAATTAAGATTCATATACATAAACCCATAAATGTTTGGATGTTTAACGATTAAACTTTAAACTAATTAATTCTATAATTAGTTAACTATGGTAATAAATTAATAAATAATGATTATTTAGATATGATTGTTTCTCTAAATTATTAAACACCGTTTGATTTCCAGTTCGTAAACTGTAATGTGAAAAAATTAGACATTAGTCTTTAGTTGTTGTCCAAAGTGTAACTCATTGGTTCTTACCTTGATAGCAATGTTTATTGATGATCAAACATCTAGTGTCCAACAGACTCCCACTAGAACGATTCATCGACTAATTGCCTCAATGTAGACTACGTTGGAAGCCTAGTTGCATCTCATTGCCCCTAGAAATTACAACGTTTTATACTTGTTAACTAATTCATTGGGTTCAAGTAACTCCTTAATTAACCAAATACTATAGCTATGGTAACCTTATGTACATATCCTTTATGTACATATCCTATCATGCTTAACATCCGAATTAGATTTATGACCCAATTGCATAAACATATACAATTAGAAATTAGATCCCGCTTCACCACAACTTAACGAATGAATGAAGCACTATCCATTGATATGGTTATGCAAGTAGGTAACGTCTACTAATTATGTCAACTACACAACACTTGATTTGGTGTCGCGTGACGAGTGTTATCAAGCATTGGTACGTCTAACCCCAACTACACCCACTTAAACTATTTAAGTGATATTATCTCTTTTTTGGTAACTGTCACACCTCATTGACCGGTGTTGGCTGTGATTGACTGATATCAACACAATGGAGTAGAATAATAAACAGTACTTAAATGATTCAAGTACAATGATCCATTGCCTACGTGGCATCCATACTAATACAAATACTAGCTAAATATTGTCTAAACCCAAATACAAATGTAAATAATTTGTCTCCCATTGTTAACAATTATATAGTGTCGTGGCTACTCAATGAATCCAACTAGGTCAACTCCTATCCATGATCACCTGTTTAAATTATTCTTCTCCTAAAATGCATACCCAAAATACGTCAACATATAAGGGCACATTGAGTGTGGGGAATTCCCCAAATAGTACTATCCACAAAACATGTAGCTCCTCACGCAATTAATGATTGTGCTAACATTCGGGGACATTAGCAGTAGTGTTGCACCATAAAATAGTTTTTAAATAGTATGCATTCCACCCTAAAAGTTTTAAGTAAAAAAGAGGTTCATGAGACTCACCTTAGATTGTTCTTGAAGTAAGTGTTCGAGATCTAGTGTACTAACCTAAAGTCCTAGGTTCAATCTTACTGAACCGTCAAAGTTCCTAGGAATGTTTCTAGATGTATTAATTCATTGTAATCAGTTATCTAAGCCGAAACCTTAAGTTTAGATGGTAAACACCCGTAAGGAATTATTTATATTTTGAAGCCGGCTAAAGGAAGAAAAGAAATAAAGTCGAAATTCGGGGGACCAAACTCGTCAACGAAAGAATTCGGGTGAGTGGGAGTATAAAAGGGAGGGGCAGTGCCTTCCCTCTCCCCCCAAACTCACAAATCAGCCAAAGAAAGAAGAGAATCCCTCAACTTTGTTAAATTGACATTCATAACCTTAATGTTTGGAATTTTGCAATTTAATTATTTGTGATAGCTTTTATTGTTCTAAGTAAGCCTAGATACTGGAATATATTGATATTTAGTTATTTAAAAAAAATTAATTATTTTAAAGGCATATTTTTAAAGTTGTCGTTTTATGTCGGTTATTAACATCACTATTTTTTAATAGTTTTAAAAACGTATCGGGTCGCGTATCGGGTGCGTTATATAACGTATTTTTTTAAGTTCATTGGTTTTATTAATTTTTTTAATTGTTCTTTAAGTTTGAGGGTCATAACTTACTAGAAAATATTAACTTTCTTCGTTTAACTTTTTTATATGGTTTTATTGTTTTTCTTTCTTGTGAGTTCTTAACTAACTTATACTAGCGGTAAATGTATAAATTTATAGCAAATTCCAATAAATGCTAATAATTGGTTTTTAGCTTAATTTTACCATACTAGGCCATTAGCTACTGGATTTTCATGTCTTAAGTTGTTTTTGTCAGTTATAGTATTTTTAACGCTCGGGGTTTCGTTTTTAACGGGTTTCGGGTTTGGGTTGACTTTGGTCATACTTTGATCATATAATACTTTAATATAGGTTTTTAGCTTAAGAACTCATTTTTATGCACTTTTTTTTTACCATTTTAACATGAATAACAGTTTTACTTTTGTTTATTAAGGAAATAAACTTTAAAAATTGTAAAAATTTATTTCTAAGAATTTCCTGTCATTTTAAGACTAATGGAACTTTGTAAAATCGGGTTTCATGTATATTTGGTTATTTCGTTATATTTACCGGTTAGTTTTGTTAACTCTCGGTTAAGTCTCGATTTTGGACTACTAAGCATTTTAGTCTGATTTTTCCCTTCTCAAATAATTTCATTTCATAAACAAATTTCAAATATCCCTATAATTTCTGTAACTTAGGTCCCCAACCTATTTCCTTTATTTTTATCAAAATCACATATTTTTAAGTTTTTGTATTATTTATAATGTGTGAATTGCATATGCATAAATTACAATACTTTATTTTTGACTTTATATGGTCATTACTAACTTCATAAATATTTAAATCATAAATTTTAAACTTAGATAATATACCTTTATAATTTTGTGTAAACCGGGTTTTTAGGTGAACCAGATTTACCAAAAACCATGCTTGTGATTAAATAGAGTTTTGAGAAAGCTTATATATCTTTTAGTTATTAAAAAATAAAGTGTTTCAAGGTATTATAAGAAGTAGGGGGTGTCATGGGATTGGTTGTGTCACTAAAGTGACGAAGCGCAATATTTCATGCGATTTCAGGTAGTAACGGGTTACCTTGGCGTGAGAGGGGCTGAGATGAGTGTGTGGTCTGTTGAATGAACTTGAAAAAATGAGAGAATGCTATCCAAAATATTGGATTAGTTATGAAAAATGTGAGCTTGAATGAGTGTAGGTGTGTGTATGTGTGATTACCTTAACTTGTGGAAGATATTGTTGCTTGTGTTGGATTGACATAAAAAGGCTTTCAAGTGCCAAAACTTGTTTGTTATTGAGGGTTCTTGAATTCTAGAACGAAAAGATATGAGGTTTTTTCAATGTGAGGGTGGTATGCAGACTTAGAGAGATTGAGGGAGTGTGTAGTATTAGTGTGAATGGAAGGTAAGGGTGATATGGTTGTGGTTATTCAGCCAAGAGAGAGAGAGGGAGAGAAGGGGATTGGAAAGATCAATTCTTGGTTATTGTAAGATTTGTTAAGATTTGGTGGTGATTTGGTCACCCATGCAAGTTACTAGGCCTTAGCATGGTAGACTTGTGTGGATTGGGGATTGTGGTGGTGATTTGACTAAATATAATTTTATAAACTTATGTTGTTTATAAAAAATTTAAGTCAAGTGTGCTTAGGTTAATGTGTGTGTGTGTCATATAGTGTGTGTATGTATATATACGGGTGTGTGTGTGTGTGTTATTTTATAAAGCATGTGTACGTAATTATATATGTGCATTCGAGTGTTCATGCATGTATGTATACATATAATGTGTGTGAAATAAATCTTTATATATATATATATATATATACATATATATATATATATATATATATATATATATATATATATATATATATATATATATATAATATATATATATATATTCTATATATATATATTCTATTCTAAGGTTCATATAAGGCTGATGCCCCAAACATCCATAGTTTTTCCTGCTGCCATCACAAATACATGAGTAGAAATACTTCAAAAGTTTTACACCATGCCACTAGAAAAATATTCTACTGTAAAATCTTCCGAAGCCAAGGCTACGTGTAAATCTTCCGAAGCCAAGACCAACATCTTCCGTAGCAAAAGTGAAGTCTTCCGAAGCCAAAAAGTGAATACAGATTTCTGCCGAAGACTTTTGAACACATGTTTTATCTTATGTACTTTATCATAAAGCTGGACCACCTTTCCGCTACAACTCTGTTCAGTCACCAACTTACATGAGTTGGTGAAAAGATCCATGTTTTTGGTAACTGTACATTGAGGTCTTGAGTCTGTGCTTTCTACTTTATGTACTTTTATCCTTTTTGTAATATATTAGGATGTGAGCTATGGTATGTCATAGTCACTAGTCAAAAGGCAATCTGTCTTTTGACTCTACATTTGATTTTGTTGTTGTCTAGTCTTATATATCCAGCTGGCCTTCAAAGTATGCCGGCTATAGGATGTATTACAAAGTATCTCAGGTCCTTGTAACTTTCTTTCAATGCTTTGTAATACTTGTAAAAGAACTTAAGAACAATATACAACATTCTTGAAAACCATACACTTGTGTTGTTTGCAATCTTGTTCTGTCTCATATTTTACTTATGTTCTTAGTATCTTACATTTAAGTTACCAGTTTCCTATTTGATCTGTTAAGTGTTCTAAAGATCTCTTCTCATTGTGTTGTAAGTGAACACCCTTAAATGGTCCTGCATATACATATATATTATATATATATATATATATATATATATATATATATATATTATATATATATATATATATATATATATATATAATATCTATATATATATATATATATATACATATATCGACCTATATATACTCTATATATATCCATATATCTCTATCTCTCTCTGTCTCTGTGTCTCTCTCTTCTCTCTCTCTCTCTCCTCTCTCTATCTGTCTATTTCTCCCTCTCTCTCCTCTCTCTCTCTCTCTCTCTCTCTCTCTCTCTCTCTCTCATCTCTCTCTCTCTCTCTCCTCATCTCTCTCTCTCTGTCTCTGTCTCTCTCTCCCTCCTCTCTCCTCTCTCTTTCTCTCTCTGTCTTCTCTCTCTTCTCTCTCTCCTCCCCCCTCTCCCCTCCTCTGTCTCTCTCTCTCTCTCTCCCTCTCTCTCTCTCTCTCTCTCTCTTCTCTCTCTCTCTCTCTCTCTCTCTCTCTCATCTCTCTGTACTCTATCTCTCGTTCCTCTCTCTCTCTCTGTCTCTCTCTCTCTCTGTGTCTCTCTCTCTCTTCTCATCTCTCTCTCTCTCTCTCTCTCTCTCTCTCTCTCTGTTCTCTCTCTATATCTGTCTCTCTCTCTCTGTCTCTCTCTCTGTCTCTCTCTCTGTCTCTATCTGTCTCTTTCTCTCTCTGATCTAGTCTCTCTCTGTCTCTCTCTCTGTCTCTCTCTGTCTCTGTCTCTCTATCTGTCTCTCTCTGTCTCTATCTGTCTCGTTCTCTCTCTTCTCTCTCTGTCTCTCTCTCTCTGTGTCTCTCTCTCTGTCTCTCTCTCTTCTGTCTATATATTATATATGTATCTCTATGTCTATAGGGTAGGGTTATCTTGAGAACCCACCCTTTTTAGTGTGAACTCTAGGAACTAATATCAACCACACATTTTAGTCACATGCAAGTCACATGCCACTTTCACCTTTTTTTTAAAACGTTCATAACTTTTTTTCATAACATTATTTTTTCATAAAAATTTCACCATTAATTTCATTATTTTTTTATCTTTCCACGCCTACGCCTACCATATTGATCTATTTTTTTAAAAAATTCGTCCACCCGTTATTTACACATGTGTAAATTAGTCATTACATATGTGTAAATTCTGTTTTACACATGTGTAATTCCAAGAATTACATATGTGTAAAATGACGTTCGTAAAAAAGCGAGATTTTTTTTATTTTTTATATATTTTTTTATTTTTTTAATGGTAGAGGGAAACGAGAGAAACACTTCTGTGTTTTTACTTTTTTTTTTTTTTTTTATATTTTTTATTTTAATAATTTTTTTGATTATGTTGTGTTAATTACAATTTTGCCATTGAAAACTAGTGGTTCACATTGGTTCCTAGAGTTCTCATAAAAAAAAAGGGTTCTCATTTGATCCCTCCCCTATGTATATATATGTGTATATATATATATTATATATATATATATATCTATATATATATATATATATGTATGATAGATATATATATATATCTATAGATATATATATCTCTATGTTGTATATATTATATCTTATCTCGCTCTCTATCTATCTCTGAGATCTCTCTCTCTCTATCTTTATATCTCTTGTCTGTCTCATATCTATCTCTATCTACTCTCTCTCTCTCTCTCTATCTCTCTCTCTCTGTCTCTCTCATCTTGTCTGTATCTCTATCTCTCCTCCTCTCTTCTCTCTCCTCTTCTCTCTCTCTCTCTCCTCTCTTCTCTCTCTCTGTCTCTCTCTCTATATATATTCTCTCTATCTATATATCTCTCTATAGATATATATATATATATATATATCTATATTATCTATATGTATATATCTATGTATGTATATATCTATATATCTATATATATATATATATATATATATATATATATATGTGTGTGTGTCTTATATTATATATATATATATATGTATCTATATCTGTGTATCTCTCTCTCTCTATATCTCTGTATCTCTCTCTGTATCTCTCTTATATCTATATCTCTATCTATATCTGTCTCTCTCTCTCTGTCTCTATCTCTGTCTGTCTGTATCTCTCTGTCTCTCTCTCTATATGTATCTCTCTATGTCTCTATCTCTCTATGTCTTCTATATGTCTCTCTCTATGTCTATATCTCTGTCTATCTCTCTATATGTATCTCTCTAGTGTGTCTATCTCTCTATCTCTATCTCTATCTCTCTATCTATATATATATATATATATATATATAGGGTAGAGTTTTGTGTGTCAAGCTCGTTTAAAATTATGGCCCAACGGCCAGTTTAAAGATTGATGGCCCAAGCCCATTATGGTGTGTGCGTATATATGGTTCGGAGTTCAATCATGTTGGGTCAAATTCATGGGCCTCCGATGTGATCATTGTATGGCCCATTAAGGTTTCTAAAAAAATTCGATCCCGAAATCAAGGTTGTTACAGTAACTATCAAACCGACCTAGTTGACTTAGGATTCGTGGTCTTACCTTCTACCAAACTGTAGACCCAAATGTAGGGTAGTCTCTAACACCGGGGGCTTTGATAAATTGGGTGAAGTCTCACTAATTAATGGTTGTGTAAAATATCTATCTTAATTCAGGATCCCTTTTATGTTTAAAATTACTGCGTGGATCAAAATCATATTCGACGACTTATAGCACTACTTGTAGCATGAGACAAGTCATGTAGCTTTTAGTAAAATCTGATTTTACGTTAGTTCGTCATAGTTGTTAGAAACTCTTTTCAATGCATAATACTATCCAATTTTAAACACCTTATTTAAAATAAGTTGGTCGTTTATCACGAATGGTTTTAAACTAATAAACGTTTTAGTTAAACATATTTTTAACTCAAACTCGTTGTTACGCTCTAAATAAAACCCCTTTTATTTGCGTTACCTTTCGGAGTATTATTAAACTTTTTAATTACACGTTGTCTTTTTATTGTGTTAAACTAATTTATTAAACACTTTGTGATTTTAATTATTTTCCCAAATATTGTAATTAACCACAACATAATATAATATAATTAAATCAAGTAAGTACTCAAAAATTATTTGGTTTCGTTTGAGTCACCAAATGACACTGAACTATTATAAGGGACACAACAATATCGCACATCTTGAAAGATCCCACTTAGCCCAAGATCTCTATCTTGACTCTTCTTTATCTCTGTCTTCGGTCTTTGTATCCTTGTATTCTGTTCACAATTTTTGAATAAATAACTTTTACAAAAAAATATATATTAATCTATTACAAAAGGTTCCCAAATAGCCAAAACTAGGGCTGACAAAACATGTCTTATCGTGTTTAACAGGTTAGAGATGACGCGCGTAGCTCACTTATCAAACATGCAAAATACTTGTTTAACTACATATATATATTATCTCTATAATTTTTTTATATGTTTTTATGAACCAAGAATGTGAAATTATTAAATCTAGCCTTTTGATTTTAATTATTTTTAAAAATATAAAAAATTAAAAAATACTTTTTTTTATTAAACAGACACAAGGATTTAATGTGGTTGTGTGACCTACATCCACGGCAGCTAGGGTTTTCTTAATTTGCTCAATACAAAGATTACAAATACATGACAAAGTATATATAGAGACTAATATGATTAACATCTTAGTGAACAAGAATACTAAACATGGGCCTAAGCCCAAAGTCTTCACAAACCCAACAATCTCCCACTTAATGGCTTTGCGATAAATTCTAGCCCGCCATCCAAGCACAAAGCAACTCTGTCATCCAGTAACTCCAGTAACCTTTAAACAAGTCTTCCAAGTCTCCACTTCCCAAAGAACAAGCTAAGACTCCATCACATCTCCTAGTTGCAGTGTCCCTTCATCATCAAGTAACAAAAGGACCAGTTGAAGCTCCCTAAGCTCCAACTTAGTCATGGCTAGTCCCGCCAATCACTCATCCTCCATCTTAACTGGTTTGGACATTCCACCAGATTCAAAGATACACGAAGGATCATCATCACTCTCTACATTTAGCAAACAATCACCAGGAAAAAGTCTTTCAATTGCAGTCTTTATAACCTAACGGTTCTTTGTACCTTTACCTTCAACACGTCCCATTCTACCACCGTCATCGAATCCCCTGAATGGTTTAAACTTTCAAACTCGTCCACTTAATTTCCTGCTCCAGACTTCATTTTTGCAAAAAGAACTCTCCTAACACCAGATTTTGTCATGCTTAACCGTGACAGTCATACATCCCTCAACAGGTACCTCAACCATATACAATGACCATGAGAAATAACAAGATTACCATTAATCTCCTTCCATTTACCACCAGTAATCCTTACTTCCCTTCCTTGTTCATCCAGCTGACCAACTGAAATCAGAGGGATGACAGCTCTGCAAATATCGATCGAAACTTGAGCCCTTGTATAGGTATGTAATTTAAGAAAGCACAACAATTAAAATGGGCAATTCGTATTGGTATCAGGGCTATTCCCATGTTCTGGTCTGTCCAATTTTTTACCCATTTCTTGGGTAATGTCTCCCAACTATATTTGAAAATGTTTCTTCTTCAACTCCGGAATCACCCTAACATTCTTTAGGTTCCATGTAGTTCCCAATTAAGTAACCAGATCAATATCCCTCATGTTGATTGCCTCAAGTATCTCATCATTAGCTAATCGTACCCTTCCAATATCACTATGATTTAGATTCACCATCGTTTCCTTGTTGTCCATGGCATGAAACGTAGCCCCTGAATCCATGATCCAAGTATCCATACTATTTTCCACATTGAGTATCAATGCATCATAATCGAAAACATCCCCAACAACATTATTCAATTCCTTCTTATTTTGACACTCTCTTAACATGTCCCACCTCATTGCAACTCCAGAACTTCACATTTTTCCTTGGTTTAGATGAACTTCTTCCCCAACTCCTACTGTTCCTATTATTATCATGACCCTTGCCAACATTTAACAACTTGCTATTTAATGATTCACCCAAGTTCCTTCTTCTAACATCTTCACCCATAATTAGATCCTGAATACTATCATGAGTGAAACCCTTAGTCCCCACAAAACTTGATATTGCAGTCATAGTTCCAGACCAATTATCAAGCTGAGACAAAAACAACAATAGAGCCTAAACTTCATCCTCAAACTAATTAAAAAAAATACAAGTCTTGTTAAGATTGAATTTAGATTGTTGATGTGAGTAGCCATTGAGCTTCCTTCTTTCATTCTTGTATTCACCAGCTCCCGAATCAAGAACTCCTTATTCGCCATAGACGGTTTCCCATACATATTTGTCAAAGCAAACATCATACCACAAACCGTGGTTTCCTTAATAATGTTAAAAGCAACATTTTTTTTAAAGCCAATGTAATAAACGCACGAAACTTTTTGTCCTTTAATTTCAATTAGCTTGTTTTATTTTCTTAGGTTTTTCTCATAGTACCACATCCAAGTCATCTTGACATAACAATGCTTCTACTTAGCATTTTTCATTAACTGAAATCAAAACCGTTACATTTTTCAATCACAACCTTCCCGTCTTCAGCAATCTCAAACAACAAACAAGAAGCAAATCGAAATAGTAAACAGACACAAGAATGGCATGGGCTGGAACTTGATGGTTGTTCTATTGAATACTGTAAATTAGCTGATTTTTTCCTACAAAATAACCTATGCAGACAAATATTTACCCAAAAACACTTTAATTTCACAAAACCCGATTTCCAAAACAGTTGATAATAAATAGGCAGAAATCTGAAATTGAAACACAAAACTCTAACCTTTACCCGACGAATCTAAGAGTTCTTCATCGAACCCTAATCAACTACTTATAAAAGCTTTAACTTGTTACTCAATTTCGATCACAAACAATCAAACAATCACAAAAAAGGAATATAAAGTAATTGTTTTCTCTCTTATTTGAAGAAATCCCAAAAAAACTAAATAAATGTGTCTTTTTCTTTTTGATTGAAACAATAAAAAACTATGTGGATGTCTTTATATCCATTCAACCTCCTTTTTATTTTCTTGAACAACGCAATCCAAGATTCAACCTCCTTTGTTATATACTTCCAATGTAAATACCAAACATTGGAAGATATGTTGCGGGCTTGTGCATCAGATTTTGGTGGTAACTAGGATATACATTTACCTTTGATAGAATTTTCATACAATAATAGCTATCATGCCAGTATTGGGACGGCTCCATTTGAAGAGTTATACGGAAGAAAGTGTAGGTCACCCTTGTGTTGGAATGAGGTAGGAGATAGACAACTTACATGCCCAGAACTCATATAAGAGACGTCTGATAAGATCTTTAAAATTATAGACAAATTGAAAGCAGCCCGTGATAGACAGAAAAGCTATGCTGATAAAAGGAGAAAGCAACTAGAATTTCGAATCGGGGATAAAGTGTACTTAAAGGTATCACCCTCAAAGGGAATCATCCGATTTGAGAAAAGAAATAAGTTAAATCCTAGATATGTTGGCCCTTTTAAGATAACTGACAGAATTGGTCATGTAGCATATAAGTTAGACTTACCTCAAGAATTAAGTGGAATACATAACATTTTTCATATATCCAACCTGTAAAAATGCCTGATAGATGAGACATTAAAAGTACCAATACAAGAAATCAAAATAGATAAGAAACTTCATTTTGTGGAAGAACCAATAGTCATTATGGACAGAGAGATAAAAAGTTTGAGAAGAAGTAGAATTCCAATAGTAAAGGTCAAGCGGAATTCAAAAAAAGGACCTGAATTTACATAGGAAAGAGAAGATGAAATTAAAAGAAAACATTCTCATCTATTTAAGGTTAAACTGAATGAAAAAAAACAATTACAAAGATGAAGTTCTCCACGACCTTTGAAAATACCTACCAATGAATTTCGGGACGAAATTCTTTTTACAGGGGGAGAATGTGACAACCTTAAAAGCTAAGGTTAGGTAAACCAATGTCTTAAAGAAATTTTTATAGGTTCATATTTATTAAGATAAGTTTACTTGACTAACACCTTATGAATCTTATATGTTTTGGTGATTAATATATGTTATGTGAACATGCTTGCATGCATGTATAAGAGTTTACGTACGCATGGGATTCTTATACGTAAATCTCATGATTAATGTGTTTATATGTCTAGGTACCATATAGTGAGATTACTTGATTAGTTATTTCAATGATGTAAACATCATACTTATATAAAATGAATTAAGATACAAACTTAACTAAACATCACAAAACAAAATCACATTAATAACTTTGTACCAACACTAAAACTAATTAAACCTTAATCACTTGAAACACCAACATAAACATAACCTTAACTCTAATCTCGGTTCATTAAGGCACTAACTAAACCCGATTAAGCACTTAAACCTATGACTAATCCTAAACTTAATGACTAAGAAAGTCATTAACTCCTAAAACCCACCCTTAACCGGCCATACACTAAGCAACCCTTAGAACCCGTTACCTAGCACTACACATACACCAATCACCCTCTAAACCATGACACTTAACACCTAATTGCCACCTAATGTGTCTAAAATCCACCGACTCATCAAGCCTAGCTTAGAGCTAATGATGATTTCTCCACTCTTTAAACCCTTCGGCCGATGGAACCGTCACAACCATCACCGCCACCTTCCTTTGGCTCTCTCTCTCTCTCTCTCTCTCGGTTTTATACATCCACAAACACCACCATCGTAAACCACCATAGCCACAAGCCACTACACCGCAACCACCTCTCGGTTTCTAAGCCACCATCACTCTCTCATCCTCTCGGTTTTCAAATCACCAACTCTAACTCTTTCATCATCATCACTCTTAATCATCACAATCTTAGACTCAACTTCAAGTGGCTTGTGATCAAACATCAAGGATACCACCTCAACTGGATCATCATGAAGCACATCCCTTAGTTTATTTCTTCAAACAAGGTTAGATTTCAAAAGCCTATCACTAACAAGCTTTAAGAGTGTATATGTGTTTAAATAAACACATATAATCTAACTCTTGGAAATTAAATCATCAAGAATGTTTATGAGAAATCACACAATATCTGATTTTCTTTAAAAATTAGTAAGAAATAGAGGTTTCAAATTTAAAATTAGAAAGCTCTTTATAACCAAAGGTTTTAACAAAAAGGTTACAAATAAAAAAGGATAAAATCCCTAATATTCTTGATGAATTGGATTAAATACTTAAATGACTGTGATTGTGGGAATAAAATTAAAAAATTATTAGAAATAGCATTCTGTAAATTTAGTGTAATAATAATAGGTAAATTAATTTATATAATTTATTCAAGAAAATAAAAGAAAATTATCATATGGAAGCTCCGAACCTGGTAAAGATCTCGAAAAATTATACAATAATCCTTATATTTTGTAGGAATGGTGGAATAAAATTTGTGATTTAATTCACATATATGAATAAGTTTTATATTTTAGAATATTCTGTAAATGGAGAATTAAAAAATCTAGAAAAACAATGAGTTAAATTATGAAAAATTCACACAAATTATGATATCCGGAATAAAATAGTATGTATGAATTTTGGAATTTTTAGAGATATTTAACTATTTATGTTAATTTATGTAAAACTGGTAAAAATCATAATAAATTGCCTATTATAAGTTAATAACCTAAAATTATTGATTCTGGTAAATTCTGGTAAAATTAGAAAATCCGTAGATATTTCTGCTTTGTCATTTAATGTTTGTAGGAATTCTAGTAAATTATCTGCAAATAGTTTTTAGTTAAAATTTCTATATGTTAATCTGAATTTTAAGATGTTACTGTTATTAAAATTTGGTGATATATGGATAGTTGTAACTACTGTTTTAGAATTATGATTTGACTTAAGAAAATAAGTGCTGAAAATTTTAAAGAAATAAAATTTATTTCTAACATATAATTATTTTATAGGGTTTTTGCTGGGATTAAAGTGAGATTCATAGCCCCATTTTTATATTTATGAGTTTTGGGGGAAAAAGCATACTATTTTATGATTGATGTTATTATAAATAAGACTTTTTGAGATTACTGTCATTATGTCATAAGCTACAACCATTAATTCGGATGAGGAACCATTTGGTAATATAGGTAGCGCTACTTAGGAAATTATTTCCTGCACCAACAGGATGAGTGTTGTGATGCTATATTATCTGATTATGTGATTTGTATTTTGTGACAGTTATAAATCATCTGGCTTATAAGTAGGTTTGATTGTAATCTTATTTATATTGCATCAATATATTTTGTTTAGTGATTAAACTATGTTCTCATAATCATTATGTTCACTATTTTGAGTATGCTTTTTCAGGTAATCAGAATGACTAACAGTGTTATGTTTTCATTTGATGTTTACAATGGATGGGGAGAAGTGATAGGAAGAACGTGTGTCAAATTAACCGTGAATATATATGATCTTAGCTTAACAATGGATGCGCATTTCCATTACTACTGAAGAATGAAGCGGTTAATAGATACTTTTTGTACTAGGGTTATAATAATTATGTTAAAAGTCTATATAAGCAATTTTTGTATGAACTAAATTGTAACCCATGCTTATATTTATATATAACAATATATGATGTGTTATGTTATATTATTTGTCATAATTAATTTATGATTAATGCGTTCTGAGCCAAAAAGTCACACCCAAGCATTTCATACTTCCGCCGGGATGTGACAGTTATAATATTTTGAGTACAACTCTGTTGTTAACAAACTTTATAATGTGACACTTAGGAAAAAATTTAAAATGAAACTTATTGAAGAAAAATCGAAAGTTAAAAACTAATGGGTTAAAAGCATATATACTATATATAGTGGGGCCGGTTACTACACAAAGTGCAATTTGCGTGCCAAGCGTATGAAGTCACCAGATCGTTACACATGTTTTTTGGCGGAAGGGTAGTTTCGTCCACCCTACAATAATGCATAAAAGTTATATAATTACGCAAGTTATATATATTATTACGCATATTATATTTGTTATTACGCAAAGAAAAATTACTCACGTTATAAAAAATTATTACGCAAGTTATATCTATAATATGCAAGTTATATGATAATTACGCATTATGATCATAATTACGCTGTTAATAATCACGCAAGTTATACGTACAACACATAGACGTTTTTTTATAAATATTGATTTTAAAAAAATGTATAGTAATATTATACTCATATTAAAGATGATAAAATGTTCGATTTTATGGTGTATTTTTTAAAAATAATATCATATAAAAAAGTTATACGCGTTTAAGAAAATGGAGGGAAGTTTAAAAAAAGTCAACAATTCTATACTATTTCCAAATCTACCCCTTCAAACATATTTTTTGCGTAATTATTCTATGTTTAATCTGAACCGTTAATCGCTTATATCAATAACCGTTATCACTTTGTACACTTCGCACGAATTGTTTACTTTGTACCATAAACTTTTTGTATATATAGCAATGTGGTAACTTTTCCAAATCATGAGGGATCCAAGATATTAAAGATAAATGCAAGATAAATCAATCGAATGAATGAATCTGAATACAAAGACAAACTCAAACTCTCAGACTTCATCTAATCATCAAAGCAATAACCAAACAACTATAAGACCACTAAAACTAAGCCACACAATTGCGACATACATGAACAATCGAAGAACAACCCTAAAAGGTTATCAGAGTGAATACGAGATAGTGTGCGGAGCAAAGAATGAGATAATGAGCCCATACTACATACTAATATAGAATCTGCAGGACCGTTTAAGGGCTTTAACACAATTACAACACAACAACACAACAACACAATGAGGAGATTAACTAAACTCTAATCAAACAGTGAACTAGGTTAACCAAGATGATACAAAGAACACAAGTAAAGCAAGAGACAGAACAAGAGAGTATGGGTTTCAAGGAGGCAGTATATTGCTTTCTCAAGTTCTTTTACAAGTGTTACAAAGCATAAAGAAAGATACAAGAACTTGAAATACTTATATTACAACCTACAGCCGGCTATACTTTGAAAGCCAGCTGGATACAATTGACTAGACACTAACAAAATCAATTGTAGGATCAAAAGGCATATCTGCCTTTTGACCTTGTGACTATGACATGCCATAGTTCACATCCTTATACATTACAAAAAGGAGAAAGTACATAAAGTGGAAAGTTACAGACTCAAGACCTCAATGTACAGTTACCAAAAGCATGGACCTTTTCACCAACTCATGTAAGTTGGTGACTTTACAGAGATGCAGCGGAAAATGTGCTTTATGGAACAGTACATCAGATAAAGCATGTGTACTAAAAGTGTTCGGAAGAAATCTGTCTTCATAGGTGAAGCTTCGGAAGACTTTGTCTCTGAGGCTTCAGAAGACTTCATGTTTGGCTTCGGAAGATATTGGTCTTGGCTTCGGAAGATTTTACACTTAGAGTATTTTCTAATGCATTGTGTAAAACTTCCGAAGCATTCTATACTTCAGTACTTAGTGCATGTTGCAGAGACACATTTGGATGTTTTGGGTTGCATCAGACTTAAGGAATCCTTACAGAATCCTTTAGAAAAATGTATCACATCAAATCAAAATTCCAAGACCCATGTGAGATTCATAGAGAATGAGTTTCATGCCAGTTCTAAACCTTGAACCAACTATTCAGACTCTATCTTGAACTAGCAACCCGAACTCCAGATGATTTTATGCTTCAATCCAATAGAACCCAACATCATAGCAGCCAAATCCATATAAAAATACACAGTATATATAGACCACATAATTCGAAAACATCAAATTGGAAATATTAACAATTTTCAACAAGGGGTCAAGTTGAAAATTGTGTTGATTGCTTTTGATTTGCCACTAAATTTGCTAATTCGGTAATAGTATGAAATAAATACAGAGTTATATAAAAAATGCATAACTACACTATACCTTCCGATAATTACTAATAGAAAGCTCAAAATATAAGATAACTCTTGGTCGTAAAAAACAATAACTTTAAAATTGAAGAAATTGACACATTTAAGTAATAAATACTGTAATGATGGATATTCATTCCCTTTTTATAAATTATCATAAGCCTCATATTATAAGGACACCACCTTAAGGTTATTTGGTATTATTGACAATTATAGGTGTATACTACTTGTATAGTTTTGTATGGATATGTTTCAAGTTAGATGTTATCCGGCAATTGTGCTATAATGTAATATATTATAAAATTTAATAAAATTTAAATTAAAATAAAATATTAAATAATCTAAAGCTTTTATATAATCATGTTCGTGTGGTTATTGGTATGTTCGAACCATTATTTATCGATGCGTTGCCCCCCACAAAAGTGGTGTGCAGGGCCGGTTCAATCAATTCGGAGGCGTAAAGCGAAGTTTAAAATTGAGGCCTTTTACGGAAAAAAATCAATTATCTATCTATATAAAAGATGAATGTTAGCTACAATATAGTTTATAAACTATTATTTTGACCACAAACCTTTAGTTTCTTTTAGTTACACACTACTCCTTCAAAACCCTTTTATACATAAATAACCCTTCATATTACTTTGTTATTTCTTTGATGATTGAAATAGTTTACATTGAATATTTTTATTGCCCTCATATTTTTTATTATAATTAGTCTTATATATCTTTTGTGTTATTATTACAACTTTTAAAATACAATATTTTTAAATTTTAAAATATCTCATTGTAGAGTGTTTGTTTTTATTTCGACAAGATTTTTAAATAATTTCGAATACAAAAAAATGCTTATTTTATCTATATTTTGATATAAACTTTATTAATATCGAACAAGTCAAATATTATATAATTTTTATTTATTCCATCTACGTTTCCATTTATATATTGTTAAAAATCAGTTCGTCATCGCCGCGTAGCGCGGGTGATACACACTAGTTAGTTATAAATCCAAAAGCAATTCCGCTCAACTATTTTCTTTATATGTTCATCATCCATGAATGACTTGCCTACTACCAAAACGCATTAGACAGGCATGGAAAAATATAAAAAATTACAAAACTTATTTGATTAAAAAATAGACAAACAGTCAAGAAAGTTGCTTAAAAATAATCAAGTTTTACCTCTTTAAATCATGCCTTGAAGATATATTATTCAATAATTCCCTCTACATGATCATCAATGCGTAAATTATCAATAATCTTGATTTGAGAGTTTTTTTTTTTGTATTAATCAATACACCTGCACAAAAACAAAAGAAAAGCAAGCAAGCAAAAATTCACAACTTCACGAAGAAATATGGAACTGAAAAAAAGATTAAGAAAACAGACATTTTTGATTAATTTCAATACAAATTCCAAACAAATATTTTACCCCCTAAGCCAAATGAAAACGTAATCAAGTGCAACTACATATACAAGATGAACTACAACATGAACCCAATATGGTACTAGATGACTACATTTAAATTTCAAAGACGAACATGAGTGATTATTTTGAATAGTTGAATCAACGAAGATGAACACTGCAGGACCGGTGAAGGGTGGTCACTTACAACACAACAACACAAAGAGGAGATTAGCCTAAGTTAATAAAATAGTAAACTGGATTAACCACAAGTATGATACTAAGAACACAAGTAATGAGTAAGAGACAGAACAAGAGAACACAAGAGATTGGGTTTCAAGGATGCAATATATTGCTTTCTCAAGTTCTATTACAAGTGTTACAAAGCATAAAGAAAGATACAAGAACATGAAATACTTATACTACAACCTACAGCCGGCTATACTTTGAAAGCCAGCTGGATACAATTGACTAGACACAAACAAAATCAATTGTATAATCAAAAGGCATATCTGCCTTTTGACTTGTGACTATGACATGCCATAGCTCACATCCTAATATATTACAAAAAGGATAAAAGTACATAAAGTAGAAAGCATGGACTCAAGACCTTAATGTACAGTTACCAAAAGCATGGACCTTTCACCAACTCATGTAAGTTGGTGACTTTACAGAGTTGCAGCGGAAAGGTGGTCCAGCTTTATGGTAAAGTACATCAGATAAAAGCATATCTCTAAAAGTCTTCGGAAGAAATCTGTCTTCACTAATTGGCTTCGGAAGACTTTGTCTTTGAAGCTTCGGAAGACTTCACTTTTGGCTTCGGAAGATATTGGTCTTGGCTTCAGAAGATTTTACACTTAGAATACTTCTAGTGCATGGTGTAAAACTTCCGAAGCAGTTCTACTTTAGTTCTTTAGTGCATGCTTGCAGAGAGACTTTGGATGTTTTAAGTTGCATCAGACTTATAGGAATCCTTACAAACTCCCCCTAGGCTGATGCTACCAAAATATTTAGAAGATCTTCAGATGTTTGTAGCCTTCAGCACAATGATGACCATACCCTTCTTCATTAGATGGTCAGGATCAGTCAGACTCTCATAGTATCTTCTCATCTCAAAGAGATCATACAGAGGTAAGTTGATTATGTCTTGCCATGTATAGACATTCTCAACACCTTGATCTCTGATCACATGCCATCTTTCTGGATTAGTAGAGAAGGTCTAGGATAAGATGGGTGACTCAGCTGCAAGAGGAGCCACTTGAATTGGAGTTGGTTGGGCTACCTCTTCATGCACTTCCTCAGGTTGATCTGACTCAGCCTGAGGTGTAGAGGTAGATGATTCAGGCTTCTTCTTCTTAGACTTTGGTTTAGAAGCCATCCTTTTCTTCCTCTTAGAGGACTTTAACTGAGAAGAGTGGTCTGTGTTAGGACCTGGTATTTGAATGAAATACCTAGTGATTAGCGTGTTAGACCAACTCAAATAGTGCGGAATCCTATTTGATTGGCGATCCAATCAGTGAGAACACACGAAGAATCAATCAAGAATTGAATCCAACGTTAGAAATCGATTAGGAATCGATCTAATGTGTTCTGTGAACTTGGAGAACGATTTGGGAGGTCTCTGGACGACTAGGGTACGTCTGGAATCGTAATGGGATGAATGCTTACGTTTTTCCACGAATTGGGTCTATTTATAGGTTAGTATTGTTCAATCGTGCGACTGGGCCATAAGTATGGTTCAGTCGTGCGATTGAACCATGCGGTTGATTCATCCGCACGACTGAGTGTTCAGTCGTGCGATTGAGTCAATCTTATGTGTCAATCATACGACTGATCCAGTCTCCTGGTTCAGTCGTGCGATTGAGTCAATCGTATGAAGTTATTCATCCGTGTGGTCCATTCGTATGGGCCATTCGCATGAGAACTTCATTAAGTTAGGTTTGAATGTTTTAATTAATATAACATAATGTGCAACATTCAAACAATCATAAACCCAATCAATTCAATTACGACTCATTAATGAAATATTAAACATCACAAGTAACAACCAATTCATGTCATTTCATTAATCAATACAAGTTACATCATAATCAGACAGACAAGATTCATTACATTTCAAATCATGATCTAGGGACATACATGTACAACAAGGTATTTGAACGAAATACCTAGTGATTAGCGTGTTAGACCAACTCAAATAGTGCGGAATCCTATTTGATTGGCGATCCAATCAGTGAGAACACACGAAGAATCAATCAAGAATTGAATCCAACGTTAGAAATCGATTAGGAATCGATCTAATGTGTTCTGTGAACTTGGAGAACGATTTGGGAGGTCTCTGGACGGCTAGGGTACGTCTGGAATCGTAATGGGATGAGTGCTTACGTTTTTCCACGAATTGGGTCTATTTATAGGTTAGTATTGTTCAATCGTGCGACTGGGCCATAAGTATGGTTCAGTCGTGCGATTGAACCATGCGGTTGATTCATCCGCACGACTGAGTGTTCAGTCGTGCGATTGAGTCAATCTTATGTGTCAATCATACGACTGATCCAGTCTCCTGGTTCAGTCGTGCGATTGAGTCAATCGTATGAAGTTATTCATGCGTGTGGTCCATTCGCATGGGCCATTCGCATGAGAACTTCATTAAGTTAGGTTTGAATGTTTTAATTAATATAACATAATGTGCAACCATTCAAACAATCATAAACCCAATCAATTCAATTACGACTCATTAATGAAATATTAAACATCACAAGTAACAACCAATTCATGTCATTTCATTAAACAATACAAGTTACATCATAATCAGACAGACAAGATTCATTACATTTCAAATCATGATCTAGGGACATACATGTATCAACAAACTCCCCCTTGGACCTAGATCTATCTAATCTCTTGTCTTCTGCATAACCTCCTTATACTTCTTGTACTTCTCCTCCTTAGTGACTCCTGCGTGAATCTCAAACGCAAAACAAAGTCGTATAACTTTTTGGAACTGGAGGGCTTGTACAATGTCTTGTGTGTCATAGAACAGTGGCCACTTGTATAATGTATAGACATCATTAGCAGACAAGTTGGTTAGCCACATCGGGTCGAATACCCTGATAGTATCCATTTGGCCCTCTTTATTCAGAACTATGACAGCTTCAGCAGTTCTCCAATCATAGTACCACCATTTGAAGTGAAGTCCTGTGGCATTTCCCTGAGAGGGATTCTCGACATAGTGCGCGGAGGACTCCACTTCAACACAATCTTGGGCTTGCCAGTATTGGCATCAACCTCAGACCTTCTTATGTACCTCGTAGGCTGTTGTGGTCTGAAGTTAACCCATCTGGTGTGGTACTCCTTCTTCAGGGTAGCCTCGAACCAGCCTGACATCTTTCTTGGGTCAGCATACAACAGCTTTAGCTTAGCCAGCTGGTTGAGCTCAAAACCAGGTAGAGTCTTCAGATCATGTGGAAACCTGAAGTACTCTATGCCCTGTTCCCTCTTAACTGCATACACGTTAAGGTCATCAAAATAAGCCCATGCAATAATCCTGCCTGACACCTTGTGGTGTTTCTTGAGTCTGTAGAGCTTGGTGTAGGCATCTTTCTTTGGTGCAGCACGCTGGGCTCTCACTTCTTCAAAACAGGCAGCCCACTCAGCCTTACGAATGTCTACGTCATCATTTGAGGCTTGGGCTGTTCCTTCGGTCTTTTCGGTTTCCTGCTCCATCTTGTCTAGTACCTCAAACGTATCACTGACTAGGGACTCACCCAGATTGGGGACCACATTACCCTCGGTGTCAGCATACTGAGGGTACTCTTCTGCAGTAATATCTTCGACCTCAACTTCATCAACGTCATTCAGCTCTTCATCACTGATCGAATCAACTGTTGGAGCATCCGTGACAATTTCATCAGGATTGAGTCTGAACATCTTTGCCAGTTGCTCGTTAGATAGATCATGAATTATTTCCCCTTCTTCAGGGGTATAACTCACAGACCTTCTTACAATCCCTTGCAGATCAAGAATCATGGTTAGTTGAGTCTTGACCTGTTGAAGGGGAGCAATGTCAAACTCATCCCTTTGAAAGTTTGGATCTGTTTGATTTAAACATTCAACACATAAATCATTAGTAAGTAATCAAACAAACTTATATAAACATAATATATAAACATTCAAAACATTTGTTTTTCATTACATGATTCAAACACAAAAATAAATAAATACATAAGACATCTAATCTGTACTTTTGTCTTGAATCCTGGGCTCGTCGCTCGGAGGAGCAGAAGTGGTAGATGACTGGTCCTGTCGATGCTTAGATCTTCGTTCTTGACCAGAAGCAGAGGCCGATGCAGCCGCATCCCCTCCTTCTGATTCGTCATCATCATCTTTTCCTTCTGTCCTATCTTCCTCTGTCTATTCATCATCCTCATCATCCTCCTCATCTTCATCATCATCGTCATCGTCATTATCACCATCTCCATCATCCCCATCACCCTCCTTTATCTCAAGGGCTCATCCTTTGACCCCTTTAACCTCAGCATAATCGTCTTGTTGGTAGTCTCCAACTCCTCTATAGTTTGGCTGATTGGGCCTGCTGGTCCTGGAGTTGGGACATCTCGACTCTCTGAGCATCGATTAGCTGGGTCTGCTGATCTATCACCTGAGCCTGCTCTGCCATCTGCTGAGACTGGGCAGCAGTCAGGTCGGTCAACTGGCGAATCTGCGCCGCTTTCTCCTCATCTGCAGCTAGCAGGCGCATCACCATACGGTTAAGCGCCGACAGCTGCTCCTCTACCCCGATGTGAGGTAGAGTAGATCCATATACATGTGATGGCTGGGCTGAAGGTCCGGCATGATGTGAGGTGGTGGTGGTAGTAGCAGTGGTGAATATGGGTCGGTAAGCAGGTGCTGGTGATGTAGGTGTGAATGGTATGGTGGTGGATAGGAAGGATACAGTGGTGGTAGTGGTAACGAAGGTCAGGCGACGCTTCTTCTTCTTCAGTCCGTGGGGTTGAGCCATCCTCTTCCTCCTAGTCCCGGTGGAAGTGGATGCTCCCCCTGCAGCTCTGCCCACTGAACCCGGAGCATAGCTCGGGTCAGTCTCTCTCTCTGTGGAGTCCCGAGGGTGTTCACCAACCACCCTAAGCCCGTGTTCTGTGGGAACAACTTTGCTTCCCACAGTCCTAGTGAGGGGCTCCTCATCCGACTCCTCCTCCTCCTGATCACCAACAATGAACTCCTGATGGAAACCGGCCGTCTCAGCAACCTCTCCGGCAGTGGCAGACCCCGGGGGAATAACATCAGAATCAGTGCCTCTATGTGGAGCAGGCATATCATCCCCGGCGTCGCCGCTATCATCATCATCAGAATCCATATCTGGTAGAAGCAATCTCTCATCATCGGAGTCGCTGTCATCATGACGCCATTTGCGTCTGCCAGGCGCCACATACCTCTCGTTGGCCAGGTGGCCAATCAGTCTCTTCACTTGGGGCTTTACCTGCTTCCCCCTGTAAACTCTCATCCTGCCCAGAGTAGTATCATCCATAATCTCTAAGGCCACTGCGTCATGACTCTCTTTGGGCAACTGTGGCAGCTTCTCGTTGAAGACGAGCTGTAAGAATCTGGGGTACATACAAAACCCCTCTTTACCCTTGGCCTCCAAGTTCTCCACCAAGTAGGAGAATATCATGCTGGAAAAACTGAAGGGGTGGTTCAGAACCAGTGCCACGTAGGCATTTTGGATCTGGTCTGAGAGGTCGTCAAACCCACCCCTCCTCGATGCAACACACTTGAGGATCACGTGTGCTAAGTACTTGTACTGGGGGCTCAGGTTGCTCTTGTTGAGCACACCTGAGTTGATGTCCCCAGCGTACTTTATCCTCAGGAAGCATCCTCTCACTGTCAACGGATGTAGTCTAGTAGGATGATCAGTGTCGTCCCCAAACTCTAGGACCCTCTGAATGTCGGCAGCAGAGATCTCAATATCATGGCCCAATATAGAGCTCCTAATGCAGTACGGCTCACGGGAGCGGTCCACCGAGGCATTCTCCCAGAAAGCCTGATGGAGTGATCTATATGGCGTGCAAGGCGTGGAGATAGCCTTATGAATCCGGGACCGTCTCAGAAAGGCTATAATGTCAGTAAACTCGGCCCCGTTCCTGGTGGTGTGATCCAAATGAGCACAGATGTTGTGCTTTGGATTTATGGACCACCTTTCTGCCATTTTCCTGAAACACACAAGACATAGAACCATTAGTACATAAGACATGAAAAATTCTGTTCTAAGTGTAATGTTGAAAATCATTCTGATTCATTCGTGCGAATGAATCATGCGACTGAAGTCAGTCGTCTGTTCTTTCATGCGACTGGACTCATTCTGGTCAATGTGACATGCGATTGGGTTCAGTCTGCTGACTGAGTCTGCGAATGGTTCAGTCGGCCGACTGAGCTCAATCGTATGGTTCATTCGGCCGAATGACCCAATCGCAAGATTCAATCGTGCGATTGAAGTTCATCCGGACGACCAGTCGCCTGTCTCAATTGTTCAGTCGCCTGTGGTTCGAGTCTTGATCAATACAAGTGATTTAACATGGATTACCGGTTCAATAGACTCGCATTCTTGTTACTAATAACCTATTAACCTTAATTTTAACATTTTGCATAGTTTAAGTAGGTTATTAGGTCACGTTCTGTCAGTTTCTTGTTTTCGTTCGAATATCACCAAATTAGGGTTCAATCCTTCTGATTTCAATGAAACAAGACTTCAATCTACCTGTATAATGAATGGCGAACGTCAGTGAATCAAAAGCAATGATAAAACTAGGGCTAATAAAATTTTGGCAGCGTAACGGTAGGGAGTGCGATTTAAGGGCGATTTGGGAGTGATGAGTGAAATGCGATCGACGTCCCTTTAAATACTGAAGCTGGGTTCAGTCGGCCGACTGGCCTCAGTCGCCCAGTTCATTCGGGCGACTCAGGCTCAATCGTACGATTAGCCCAACCAGTCGCATGCAATTGACCGACTGAGATTCAGTCGGTCGACTGGCTCAGTCGTGCCTTTCATTCGCATGTTCAGTTGACCGAATGAGTTTCAATCGGTCGACTGACTCATTCGCCCTCTTCCAATCGGTCGAATGGGCTATTCTGATGAGCCATTCGTGCGAGTGGAAGCCATTCGCATGGTTGGTCCATTCTCATGGTCCAATCGTGCGAATGGGTCACACTTAGTTAATTTTCTGCCATTTTTCAATTTACTTTAAACCCTTTAATTATTGAAATTAACGTTATGAGCCTTTGATCATCTCAGACATGATCATTTTATCTTGAAAACATTTTGATCACCTCAGACGTGATCCTTTTAACCAATTTAGTCACCTCAGACGTGACTCTTTTAAACACTTTGTCACCTCAGACGTGACTATTTTAAACTTTCAAAGCACATATGGTCATCTCAGACATGACCCTTTTAGTGAGTTGATTCCTTTCTGATTTTCCTGATGTAGTCCGACACACGACTAACATTAAAATTAAAAACAACTAACTAATTTAAAAACCTTAAACTAATTACAAACTTATTTTTGGCTTTTTGTGAGAGATAAATCCAGAGATTGATATCTACGGGATTTGGTTCGGGAGTAGACAGCTTCAACTTAGATTGATCATATCTGGACCAATTCAATTTTGGAATCATACAGGTAAGTCAAATCATTTGGGACTTGTTATTAAAACTTTTGATGCTCAAATTCTCGGTGTTCATCCAGAGTCGTTAGCAACTTAAGGAAATCATACTGAAACTCTTAGATTTTCACATTGATTTGAACTTTTGAGAATGTAGCCACAATGATTGTCAGTATGTTTGTCCACTTAAATCCATACACAGACTTTTGACACAGACTGGTGACTGATTTAGGTTTAATTATTTCAACTAACATTTGTGGATCCCACACTTATATGGTAATCAACATTCCTCAGAAGCTTTTGAGCGGTCTACGGGTATTATTACAAGAAGAGACTATTCTTAGAGCTTTCAAAGAGAAGCCTGTCCTCAGGTCAGTGCCATCGCACAGCAGAGAGGCGGCAAACAACAATGAATTCTAGAATATCTAGGTTATGCTTATCCTCAGGTCAGTGCCATCGCACAGCAGAGAGGCACACAACCTATCTCCTTGTTAGAGCAGCTTATTTTATTTTACACAAAATGCACCAACAACATAAGTCATTAGCTTTATTGCATTTGTCTTTCATTTTTTTTTTGCTTTGCTCTAATTATGGTCATCCGCACACATTTGTGGCGTTTAAATGCTCATTACCCCTTATTGGAATATGTTTGATTGTGTTAACCAGTGATAAGATGGAAGCCCACAGTCAGTTGAACAACTTAGTTTGATCTTGAGATCACCAATCAGGTCTAATTATCTATTGTGTTGAATCTACCAACATATCATTTGTGGTCTAGCAGCCTCTAAGTCTACTTTCTTTGTGTCACCTTAGGAGTTGCCAGTTTTCTATCATCTTTCCTTTTTATATTGCTTAGACTACACAGACTTATACTTTGAACTTTTGCATCTTTTCAAAACTTAAATTTTTAAAGTCCCTCTTGATTTGTTCCTGTGTACTATCATTTTCAAAGGTATTGAATCGGTATCACAGACACAATCTACCTTATTTCAGCTAGTTACTCCTTCTCCCTCATTTTTTTTAATGTTAACTTGCTGACATATTCTCCCCCTAAAATACTAAAATCATTTCTGGTTTAATTATTTTAGGATTTTAATAAACAGCAAAATAACATGAGTTTAAATATAACAGACGAAAATAAAACAAATAAAATAAAATAAAATAAAATAAACTTTAACTAAACTACATCGGACTACACATTATCATCATCAGGAATTACCTCACTTTTCTTTTTAACTCCGTTGACCTCTAGCAAATATTGAAAACGTGGTTTATCAAAGGCTTTAGTATAGAGGTCAGCGCGTTGAAAATCAGTATTAATTTTAACCACATCAATTAAGTTCTTTTCAAAACAATCTCTTATGAAATGGTATTTAATACCGATGTGTTTGGTCTTAGGATGTTGAACCGGATTTTTAGTTACTGCAATTGCAGCAGAGTTATCAACAAAAATAGGAGTAGATGAGAATTTTAAACCGTAATCCCGCATTTGCTGTTGAATCCAGATGATTTGTGAACAGCAACTTGCAGCAGCAACATATTCGGCTTCACAGGTTGACAATGCAACCGATGTCTGCTTCTTACACTGCCAGGTAACTAATCTTCTCCCAAAGAATTGACACCCGCTGATGTAGACTTGTAGTTCATCTTGCAGCCCCCGTAATCCGAGTCACTATACGCGGTAAGCTCAAAGTCATCATCATGAGGATACCACAATCCAAGTGTGGGTGTACCCTTCAGATAACGAAAAATCCTCTTGACCCCGATCAGATGGTTGACCTTTGGTTTAGCCTGATATCTAGAACATAGACATGTAGCATACATAATATCAGGTCTTGAGGCAGTGAGATACATGAGGGATCCAATCATTCCTCGGTACATAGTGGCATCTACAAGATCTCCATTCTCATCAGGTGCTATATCATGATTCGTAGCAAGTGGAGTCCCAGCAGCAGAAGCATTCTCCATGTCAAAGCGACTGAGAATGTCTCCTACATACTTGGTCTGATGTAGAAAGATCCCATTAGGTGTTTGATCCACCTGTAACCCGAGAAAGAACTTCATCTCCCCCATAGCACTCATCTCAAACTCTTTCTTCATCACTGCTTCAAACTCTTTGCATAACTCTTCGTTCTTTGACCCGAAGATTATGTCATCAACATATATCTGTACAAGCAGTAGGTCGCCATCCTTTTCTTTAATAAACAGTGTACAGTCAATGACTCCCCTGCGAAAGCCGTGTTTCACAAGATGAGTCGAGAGTTTCTCATACCAAGCTCGAGGAGCTTGATGAAGCCCATATAAAGCTTTGTCGAGCTTGTAAACTCTATCCCGATGATAAGGATCTTCAAATCCCTCGGGTTGACTTACATAGACTGTTTCCCTGATTTCCCCATGAAGGAATGCACTCTTCACATCTAATTGGTAGACTTTAATCTTCATGTACGATGCATAGGCAAGGAAGATACGAATAGCTTCCATCCTTGCCACGGGTGCAAACACCTCATTATAGTCAATCCCCTCGACTTGGCGAAAACCTTGAACCACCAGTCGAGCTTTGTTCCTGATAATGACTCCTTGGTCATCCTTCTTGCATTTTAGTACCCATTTGGTGCCAATGACTTTAGCACCTTTAGGTCTATCAACCAGAGTCCATACACCTAACTTCTTAAACTGCAGAAGTTCTTCTTGCATGGCACTCACCCACGCCTCATCATTTAGTGCTTCACTGACATATTTTGGCTCAACCTGCGAACAAAACATCGATAAGCACCATCATGAATGTAACCTTTCTCCATAACTGAGGCGTAATCAGCTGAGTATAGCTGATTTCGGGTTTGTACTCCTGATCTGACATCCCCAATAACATTGTCAAGGGGATGATAGACGTTTAGTCGTGATCCTGGAGTAGTAGGAACAGCCACCTCAGAACCGAGATTGTGAACATTTGGTTCTGCATCTGAGGTAGATGGAGTTTGAGGTTCCGAAGTCGAAGGTGCATCACTCGTAGATGCTTGTGGACTTTCAGGAACTGGAACCTGTTCCTCCTGACTGTTCTGGTCATCTGCTTCAGTTTCATCTTCAGAGGAGGAGTCACTGTCATCGACTACTCCCCCTGACTGAGTAGATGATTCTCCCTGTGTGCTAGATGGTGTATTCAGAATATCATACATCATCATAGTAGCTAACTCATCATCCGAGGGAGAGAGAGGAATGTTGAAGGACTTGAAGAATCCATCATAATCGAAGAAGTATGCAGGTCCTTTGCCTGTAGGTGGTGTGGTATATCTCTGAACGTCGACATTACACCACACTTCTACAAGACCCGTTGAGTTATTGTAAACTCGCTTGTTCGGTATGTTGTATCCTAGAAAGATTCCTTCATCTGCCTTCTCGCTGAATTTGCCTTCTTGTGTCTTCTTCAGAAGTGTACACGGCGCGCCAAAAGGTTCAAGATACTCCAAATTCGGTTTGCGTCTTTGTAGTAGCTCATAACATGTCTTTCCGTGGCGCTTGACTATTAGGACTCGATTCAGTGTATAACATGCATTTGCCACTGCCTCATTCCAGAATTGGATAGGCAGTTTCGAGTCCGCCAGCATAGTCCGTGCAGTCTCTATCAAGCTTCTGTTTTCCTCTCAGCAACACCATTCATCTGAGGCGTGTAGGCAGAAGTGAATTGATGCACAATTCCTTTTCCTTGCAGTATGCCTCCATCCATTGATTCTTGAATTCTGTCCCGTTGTCTGAGCGTACTTGTCTAACTTTTAGCTTGTAGAGAGATTCCAGTGTGGTTACTAATTCCTTGAATGACTCAAATGTTTCTGATTTGGATTTCAGAAACATTACCCAAGTGAACCTTGAGTAGTCATCAGTGACCACAAAACAGTACAAGTCGCCTGCAATGCTCCTTGTACTGACTGGACCAAACAGATCCATGTGAAGAAGTTCAAGAGGAAGTTCTATTGAATGAACTTTCTTTTCCTTATGAGACTTCTTTGTCTGTTTGCCTTTCTTGCAAGCTACACAAAAGTCAGGAAGTTGGAAGTTCTTGACATTTACTCCTCTCACTAAATCCTTCTGAATCAAATGATTCATCTTCCTTTGACTAATGTGTCCCATTCTCCTATGCCAGGAGATTGAATCCTTCTCAGTAGCTTTAGATAGAAAGCACTGAACCTCATGATCCGTTGTAGCAGCTGTTGACAGATCCAAGACATAAAGGTCTTTATATCTTGAAGCAGTCATCAGAACTTGGTCCTCTGGGATCATGTAGTCTTTCTTCAGCACGTAACACTTCTTGTTGTCGAAGATGACTTTAAATCCTTTATCACAGATTTGGGAAACAGAAAGTAAGTTATTCTGAAGTTGTTGAACGTAGTTCACCTTATCAAACTTAACTTTCTGATTTCCCACTTCTCCCTGAGCTGTGATATAGCCTCCCTTGTTTCCTGCAAAGGAAACATGCCCTCCTTTTATTTGTTTGACGTTTGATAAAAGGGCTCTATTTCCTGTCATGTGCCTGGATGCTCCGCTGTCTATAATCCACGTGTTAGTCTCAGCACTGTATCGAACACCCTGCACATACAAAGTAAATGAATTAGTTTAGGTTAGGAACCCAAGCTTTACTGTCTTGGGTTTCCCAGAGGCATCACACATCATAAACTCCACCCATTGACCCTTAGAGGGTGAGGGTAGCTCAGTTCCTTCTTGTCATCAGTATCAGACACGCAGGATGACTTTTCTTTCCATAAGCCAGATTTGTGCAATGCCTGTTTATGATAAACAGTCGTCTGGCTTACAGGTTGGACTTTAGGTTCACTAGATCTTCTAGGTGGAGTCAAAGAACTCCTCTTAGAAGACCTAGGTCTAGAGTCCTGAAGATCAATCTTCTTCCTAGGTGTCTGATAGAAAGGACAATAGGAAGCAATGTGTCCACATTCTCCACAGTTGTAGCATGACCGGCTATCAACTTTATGAGTAGACTTTCTTTGTGGAGAAGTGCGTGACACTCTAGTAACATCAATCACTTTAGGTTTTGACTCTTGTGTGTTTGATGTTTTCTCTGGTTTAACAAAATTAACTGTTTTAACCTGTTTAACATCTTTTTCTTTTTGGTTAACTGGTTTTTGACTTGAAGCATGTGAAAAAGTAACATTTGAAGTCCTTTTAGGTTCTGATTTGACTCTGTTTGACCCTGACTTTAAGTTAACTTTTTCAAATTCATTTTCCAGATTAACACAAGGCAATTTACCCTTTGCCTTTGAAGTGGCCTCCTTTTGTTTCTGTCCAGATTCAGTAGATGAACATGAGATGTCTGGATCAGTAACAAGAGGAGTAGTCACCACATGATCCTTGATGGGGTTATTATTTACTGGTCTAGACTTAGTGTTCATCAAGGTCTCAGGTGGTGGTGGAACCACTTTGTAGCCTAATCCCCCCGTTATTCCTTTCTCTCACTAAGTGTTGAACTATGTGTGAAGAACTAGTCCAACTATGCAGTTTCTGTTTTAATGAATTAACTTCTACTTCTAGAACTGCCTTTTGCTTCTTAGTGTCTTCTAGGGAGTTTAGATAGTACCTAATGTCATTTGCTTGGTTAAAGGCAACTACTTCGGTTTCCCTAAGCTGTTTAGTCAATAGGTCTATCTTTTCTTTATAACTATGCTCATTTTGTTTTAGTACTCTATTAGCCTCAGTGCACAGTTGTAAATCTTTTACTAAGTTATCATTATGATCTAATAACCTAGCAAATTTTTCATCTATGCTATTCCTAAAAGTATCACAATCAGAACAAGCATGATTATTAAACATTTGGTCAGTTGTACTTACCTGTGTTGGTTCAGAAGAGTTAGCCATCAACGCAGCATCAGATGTCTCTGGTTCTGGTGATTCTGACTTTTCTGTCTCTGACGTGGAAGTCTCCTCCTTTGGCTTGTAACTGACCTCGGCTGCAGTTGTTTCTTCACTATGTGACATTGCTATCTCAACTGCTAGATCACCTTCACTCGCAGAATCATCATCAATATCCTCAACACTGGCAATGTTAGATTCTCCTGGTGAGAGACAAACCTAAAACTCCAATCCTGTCCTTCATCATCATGAGCAGTCAAGGCTTTTGGATCCTTGTTTGATGAAGTAGAACTGGAGCTTGCTTGTCTTGGCGAGTAAAAGAGGACGAGAACGGGTTCCATTACCCGTCTTCTTTGGCTTGACACATTCTCTCTTGAAGTGCCCCTTCTCTCCACAGTTGAAGCAGGTCACTTTGCTCTTGTCAAAGCCAAATGTGGTATCCTTAGTAGCTACCAAGTTCTGTCCAGTCTTCTTAACAAACTTCTTCGCCCTTCGGACAGCGCTAGCTAAGGCCCACATTATATCCATCCTCTCAAGCTCCATTTCGTCCACCTGCTCGTAGTCCTCATCTGCCAGATGGCAGTTTCCAATCTTCCCGGCAACAAGTCCATCATATGAATGAACCACTGCATAGCTAAAAGATCCATATGCTCTCGAGCTACTTCTACGGTCACATTACCGAGGTTCTCGGTCTTCAGTTTGGTAGCACTTGCTTCTGATCCAATATAGTGGGTACATGACGACCTGACGTGTCTGATCCAGAAGGAGAAGCATGTAAAGGACCTGACGAGCTAGACACAAAGCCAGTCTGGAGAGGTGCTCCAGATGTCTTAGCTTGAGGCGTGGCGTTGTATAAAGCTGGATTTTGTGTGTACGAAGACTTCTGAGCTCTATACTTCATCCTAGCGCTTCTTCTCGCAACTTAAGAATGAAGTCATTTATATCCAGCTTTATAAGCATTTCATTCTGTCTAAGGTTAGACACGAATGAAGCCCACTTATCAGGCAATCCGTCTGCGAAGTTGCTCTCTTTCTCTTCCATAGTCGTTTCCACTCCATGTGTATGCAATTCGCTCATCAAGTGGTAGATCTGTCTATGACTTCGTCTAAACTCTCGTTACCAATAGATGAGAAGTTATCGAATTCCTTCTTTAACTCCTTTGCCTTGATTGCCTTCAATGACGCATTCCCATCATATCTCTTCTCTAGCTCATCCCACAGTTTCTTGGACTGCTGTTCTCTGAATACTGGTGGAATATGTCTTTGGGATAGACTGAGTGATCAATGCAATAAACCCTTTTTCTGCATTGTACTTTACTTCTGTGCGTCTGTCATCCCACTTAACGTTAGCTTAACTCCATCAGCTCCCACCGGTGTACTATAACCGATCTCAATGGCTTCCCACAGATTAGGATCTACTCCATTGAGGTAGATCTCAAAACGTTGTTTCCAGTGGGGAAACTCATCTAAAGTCAAGAGCTTTGGTGGTTTATTGTGATTACCCACCTCACTCTCAAGCAACAGCAGGTTCTGAATCCTCGAGTCCTTCCCAGCAGTAAAGGTGACATCTGATCTTCCATGGCTAATAAACTTAGAATCTAATCAAACAAACTTTCACTGATGCGACTGAAGGATGCGAATGGTCTAATCGTGCGTATAAAAATCTGCGACTGGTTCAATCGTGCGGCTGAACTGGGCGATTGGTTCAGTCGTGCGAATGAATCTGGTGCGTATGAGCTATGCGAACGAACGGTTCAGTCGGCCGAATGAGGGTGCGGACTAGGTCCAATCGTGCGAATGAGCAATGCGAATGGAGTCCAGTCGTGCGAATGGGTCACTCGTGCGACTGAAGCTGCTGTTTTGCGAAAATTTCTAGGTTTGACGGTTTCAGCCGTAAAAATTCGAAATTTCACAAGTCCTAATCGCCTAAGTCCGTAGAAACCAAACTTCGATGAGCAGGGAATGTCCAAGATCACTTTTGATGCCAAAGATTGCGTTTTTAGTGCAAAAACACAAACTTTTATGCAATCTTGATTGAATCAACACGTAATCAAGAGCCAAAGCTCTGATACCACTTGTTAGGACCTGGTATTTGAACGAAATACCTAGTGATTAGAGCGTGTTAGACCAACTCAAATAGTGCGGAATCCTATTTGATTGGCGATCCAATCAGTGAGAACACACGAAGAATCAATCAAGAATTGAATCCAACGTTAGAAATCGATTAGGAATCGATCTAATGTGTTCTGTGAACTTGGAGAACGATTTGGGAGGTCTCTGGACGGCTAGGGTACGTCTGGAATCGTAATGGGATGAATGCTTACGTTTTTCCATGAATTGGGTCTATTTATAGGTTAGTATTGTTCAATCGTGCGACTGGGCCATAAGTATGGTTCAGTCGTGCGATTGAACCATGCGGTTGATTCATCCGCACGACTGAGTGTTCAGTCGTGCAATTGAGTCAATCTTATGTGTCAATCATACGACTGATCCAGTCTCCTGGTTCAGTCGTGCGATTGAGTCAATCGTATGAAGTTATTCATGCGTGTGGTCCATTCGCATGGGCCATTCGCATGAGAACTTCATTAAGTTAAGTTTGAATGTTTTAATTAATATAAAATAATGTGCAACCATTCAAACGATCATAAACCCAATCAATTCAATCACGACTCATTAATGAAATATTAAACATCACAAGTAACAAGCAATTCATGTCATTTCATTAATCAATACAAGTTACATCATACTCAGACAGACAAGATTCATTACATTTCAAATCATGATCTAGGGACATACATGCATCAACAAGTTTTAAACGTGGACATAATAGAAGTCGCGGAAGCATAGTAAATATTAGTTGTTTAAATGGCGCAACATGCGCAAACCGAATAAATAAAAATTTATTGAAAGACGTTAAATAAATCACGTGGATAATAATGCATGAATGAAATGCTCCTATGCGTGCGCATCTTGTGAACCTGAAAGAAATATGCTAAAGTGTCAACACAAGGTTGGTGAGTCCACAGGTTTTGATAAATTGAACATAACAGTAAACTGATGCAGTAATCAAGATAATATCAGTAGATAGCTAGTCTACTCAACAAGTTACTAAGTGTATGAAGTTCGCAACCGACGCTGACAACGTAAAGAATGCCTCGGCTGTGAACACCGGTCACAGCAACAGAATAGGTCAATTAAACACCCGTTTGACGAACGTTGTGCTAGCGCGACTAGCCCGGGTGGGGTTTGTCAAACCCAGTAGATCTACTCAGAATTACCTCGCTAGAGTACATATATTAACTGTTCGAAAGTGAGGACTTAAGCATGGTGTCACACTAGTAATCAAGTGATATTAAAGTAATACTGATCAGGTGAAAATACGTTTGGAACACACGTTTCTTTCACCCCAAAGAAAGTAAGTAAAGTGGGGCTGAGAACTCACCTTAAATGCACAGCAGTTAATAAGCGAAAGCACAAATGTTTAGGATCTCCACTTAACCTGGATTTCAAATAATATATAATATTAATTTTATTATTAATTATAAATATAACGATCGTACGGTTTCGCGTTCCATGGCTCGTTACGGTTACGGTCAAATTCGGACCATACATCATATATATAATACACCAACATATATGAAAAGTACACATTAAGTGGGACACACCCATATACCATAAATTTAATTTAACATTCACTCATCATCATAAATCATTCACCCTACCCTACACACACTTTTATGTGCATATATATGCAGAACTTGTATGCTTTGATATCTATCACATCACACACACACACAACACACACATATATATATATATATATATATATATATATAGATTATATATATAATTATATATATATCTATATATATATATATATATATATATATATATATATATATATATATATGCAAGAAGATTACATACATATGTATACATACCCACTAAAGCACTAAACAATTCTAGTTGAAAAGAAACCACACTCACATAAGACAAATACATCACATACCCAAGAACACACACTATGGACCCACACACACGTAGGTTGTATTCCTTGTACACACATATGCAAAATATATATGAAAACGCACACCACCATGCATGTGAACACACACATCGCATATACATAAACATGCGGATCACATCACATACATCACCACACACCACATGCATTATCACCTAAATATATACAAGAAGACATGCTACACAACTACACTCCATACATATATGCATGCACTCGAGTAATAACACTCAGGCATCGAGTAAGACATACCTACATACACATGAACATATACACAGATCATATATATGCATCTATAGATACACAGGACACACACACTGCCGAAACTCCCACCGAACCCATACCTCGCGCAGCGCCCACTCCAAGAACCACCCTACCCACACCATTATTCCGTCCCTTACATCACACAGGTAACCGAAGTCCGAACCGAAACCGTGAGGTAACACATACGAGTAACAAGCAAAAAAAAACTTACCGATCGGGCTAATATGGTGAGAACTACACGCGATAACCGGAACAATGGTGGTGATCAACGACTGCAGTGATTGATCGATCCGACAAGAGTATCATGTAGGGATGAAACTTTGCGAGAGACTCACGGTTGCAGATGTGGGGTGGCTATTGGTTCTTTCCGATCACAGAGGCTGGCGGATGGAGGTCTCGAGGTGGTAGCAGTAGACGGCAGGGAGGCTTGAGGCAGTTAGGGTTATCGAAGAAGAGATTTTGATGATATGGCTGATGGGGGTGGGTTTACGGTTTACATAAGGGTTGTAAGTGGAGTTTCACTTTAGTCCCCCCTAGTTTACATAATTATGTTTTGGTTTATTAAGTTTTAGGTTAGTTATATTAATTACGTTAATAAAGTTGTATATAATATTATATATATATAATATATGTATATATATATATATACTACTGCCAATTGTCGAGAATTAAAACTCGGGTTATCACATCATCCCCTTGTTGAAGGAATTTTCGTCCCGAAAATTAAACGTCAAATTAATTCAGAACGCCAGGTTCAACAGCAACTATGCAAGGGTGATTCAGAAGCTTGCGTAGGACCCAAATCAAAGAAACAAACAAAGAAATGTGAGGTTTCGCGAGAGTTGCGACATCATCCCCTTGTTGAAGGGAATTTCGTCTCGAAATTTAATGAAAGATATCTTAAGAATGGATACCTTGAGAAGTAGATGTCTGATTCTCAAACAGTTGCGGGTATTTCTTCTTCATTTGATCGTCGCGTTCCCAGGTAAATTCTGGTCCACGTTTTGAATTCCACCTAACGCGCACAATGGGAATCTTGCTACGCTTTAGGGTTTTGACTTCTCGATCCATAATCTCAACTGGTTCTTCAATGAAACGAAGCTGTTCATCAATCTCCAGTTCCTCTAATGGCACGACAAGTGAGTCATCAGATAAACACTTCCTCAGATTAGACACGTGAAACACGTTGTGTATTCCACTGAGCTCTTCTGGTAAATTCAGTTGATAGGCTACAGGACCAACCCGTTTGACAATTTCAAACGGTCCAACGTATCTAGGGTTTAGTTTGCCACGCTTTCCAAAGCGTATCACTCCTTTCCAGGGTGAGACTTTTAGGAGTACCTTATCACCAATCTGAAACTCTAATGGTTTACGACGCTTGTCGGCGTAACTCTTTTGTCGATCACGTGCTGCCGCCATACGGTTACGTATCTGCACGATCTTCTCAGTCGTCTCGTGCACAAGCTCAGGACCTGTAAGATGGCTTTCTCCAACTTCTGCCCAACAAATAGGTGATCGGCACTTTCGCCCATATGTGCCTCAAAGGGTGCGGCTTTTATTGATGTGTGATAACTGTTATTGTAAGAGAACTCAACTAATGGTAAATGAGTTTCCCAGTTGCTACCAAAATCAATCACACAGGCACGCAACATATCTTCCAATGTCTGAATCGTACGCTCACTCTGACCATCGGTTTGTGGATGATACGCAGTACTCATGTCCAACCGTGTTCCCAATGATCGTTGTAAGGATTGCCAGAAATGAGAAGTGAACCGAGCGTCACGATCAGATATGATGGATACCGGTACACCATGCCGGGAGACTATTTCTCTTAAATAAATCCGTGTCAACTTATCCATTCGATCAGTCTCTCGGATTACTAGGAAGTGAGCGGATTTTGTTAAGCGATCTACTATAACCCAAATGGTATCGCATCCGCTGGGAGTCCTAGGCAACTTTGTGACAAAGTCCATCGAGATCTGCTCCCATTTCCAAACTGGAAGTTCCGGTTGTTGAAGTAAACCAGATGGCCTCTGATATTCCACCTTAACCTTGGAGCAAGTTAAACATTTGCTTACATAGGTGGCAATCTCAGCTTTCATGTTAGGCCACCAATAACACTCTTTCAGATCATGGTACATTTTATCTGAACCCGGATGAACTGAGTAGAGTGACTTATGAGCTTCATCCATTACCAGTTCTCGTAAATTCCCGTATTGTGGTATCCAGATCCGTTCCATGAAATAACGGATTCCATCCGTCTTGGTCTCTAATTGTTTCTCCATACCTCGCATGTATTCTGCTTTTAGGTTCTCAACTTTCAAGGCCTCAGACTGGGCAGCCTTGATTTGTTCTGGTAGGTCGGAGTGAATGGTCAATTGTAATGCACGTACTCGACGAGGTTTAGGGGTATCTTTTCGACTGAGGGCGTCGGCTACCACATTGGCTTTACCCGGGTGATACTTGATGGCACAATCGTAATCATTGAGTAGTTCTAGCCATCGTCGTTGTCGCATATTCAGCTCTTTTTGGTCATATATGTGCTGGAGGCTCTTGTGGTCTGTATAGATCGTGCACTTAGTTCCATAGAGGTAGTGCCTCCAAATCTTCAAAGCAAACACTACAGCTCTTAGTTCCAGATCATGCGTTGTGTAGTTCTTCTCGTGTACCTTAAGTTGTCTAGACGCATAACCAATGACATTGCTGCGTTGCATCAACACACATCCCAAACCCTGGATGGATGCGTCACAATAAACAACAAAGTCATCTGTTCCTTCTGGCAAGGCTAGGATCGGTGCACTGCAGAGCTTGTCCTTAAGTGTCTGAAACGCTGATTCCTCTTGGCTGCCCCATTTGTAGATGCTTCCCTTGTGAGTTAGGGCAGTTAGAGGTTGTGCTAACTTTGAGAATCCCTCGATAAATCGTCTGTAATAACCTGCCAAGCCAAGGAATTGTCGCACCTCAGTAGGCGTTTTTAGTGTCGGCCAATCCTTGATTGCCTCAATTTTTGAAGGATCTACATGTATACCCTCTTCGTTCACTACATGACCAAGGAATTGCACTTCTCGCTTCCAGAAATCACATTTTGAGAGCTTTGCATATAATTGTTCATTCTTCAGTAATTCCAGAATGATTCTCAGATGTTCCTCATGATCTTCCTTATGCTGAGAGTAGATCAGTATGTCATCAATGAAGACAATGACAAACTTATCCAAGTAAGGTTTGCAGACACGGTTCATGAGGTCCATGAAAGCTGCTGGGGCATTAGTTAATCCAAAAGGCATTACTGCGAACTCATAGTGCCCATAACGTGTCCGGAATGCCGTCTTCGAGATGTCTTCCTCCCGGACTCGAAGCTGATGATAACCTGATCTCAGGTCAATCTTGGAATAGTAGCTTGATCCTTGCAACTGGTCAAACAGATCATCAATGCGCGGAAGTGGATATCTATTCTTGATTGTCACCTTGTTCAGCTCTCGGTAATCAATACACATTCTGAACGTTCCATCTTTCTTCTTTACAAATAGCACTGGAGCTCCCCAGGGTGAAGAGCTGGGACGTATGAATCCCTTGTCCAGCAATTCCTGCAATTGCTTAGACAGCTCTTGTAGTTCATTCGGTGCCAAACGGTACGGCGCCCGAGCGATCGGAGCTGCTCCAGGTGTTAATTCAATCTGAAACTCTACTTGCCTGTGTGGGGGTAGTCCAGGTAGGTCCTCGGGAAATACCTCCGGAAAGTCTCTAACTATAGGGATGTCTTCCAGTCGTTTCTCCTCAGTAGTCTTTTCGGTGACTAGGGCTAAAATCGCCGAATGTCCTTTCTTCAAAAACTTCTGAGCTTTCATGTATGGAAATGATGCCAATTACTGCACCAATCCTGTCGCCTTCTACGGTGAGTATCTTTCCATCAGGCAAAAGTAGTCGAACAAGTTTCTCAAGACAATGATTTCGGCTTGGTTCTTAGACAACCAATCCATGCCGACAACGACATCAAAACTACCGAGTGTAATAGACAATAGGTCAATTTCGAAATCATGCCCAGATAGACTAATCTTACAACCTCTGTATATACGTGAAGATTCAATGATCTTACCGTCTGCTATTTCTACTGTATAATTGGTATCTAGGGCTACAGAATTATCATCTAGCAATTTACTGAACTTATGCGAAATGAAACTCTTATCAGCACCAGAATCAAATAGTACCGAAGCAAAGCAACCATTGATAGGAAATTTACCAGTTACAGTAGAAGGATCATTACGAGCCTCACCTGAACCAATGATGAAAGCTCTTCCCTTGGCTCCACCATTACCGTTCTTATCGTTGTTTCCACTGCCATTGCCATTGCGGTTATCAGCACCATTACCGCCACCATTGTTCTTCCTCAGTTTTGGGCAATACCTCTTGATGTGCCCGGTCTGACCACACTCATAACAGCCTCTTTGTTCATTCCTCTGGGCCGGTTGTCTGGATGTCATATTCATCCTGCAATCTCTAGCAGCATGGCCAAATGTACCACACCGCTCACAAGTATTCTTTTTGCAGTTCCCGTTGTGGTGGTAGTTGCATTGTTACACTTAGGTAACGTCCCAGAGTAGCCACCACTCTGCTGAGATGAGGATGAGGATGATTGATGAGATGAGCGATAGTTGTCAAACTTCCGTGACTGTTGAGGTTGCGGTTGAGAGTTGTTCTGCTTGTTGGTGGAACCAGATTCCCATTTCCTCTTGTTGTTATTGTCTGAAGGGGTCAATGTCAAACCTCGTGGAGGTAGTTTTCCTTGGATGACTGCCTGGTCAGTCAGTCTATGGGCCAACCTGATTGCCTCCTGTATGGTGTCTGGTTTGGAAGCGGTGACCATGCCTTGAATCTCAGGTGACAGACCGTGCAAATACCTCTCAATCCTTAGAGAAGGAGGGTCGACCATGTTAGGGCATAGGGTAGCAAGCTCGTGAGATCGAGTGGTGTACGCCTCGATTTCGGAGCCTGTCATCTATAGGTTCCAGAACTCAGTTTCTAATTTCTGCACCTCACTTCGAGGGCAGTACTCCTCTTTCATCAGGGTCTTGAAGTCATTCCAGGTCGTCTGGTTTGTAATTTCAACGCCCAACATTTGGACTTGAGCGTTCCACCAAGATAACGCAGCACCGTCCAGGGTGCCAGTGGCGTACTTAACCCGATTTGCCACGGGGCAGTTGCACATCTCGAACACTAACTCAAGCTTTTCGAACCAGCGCAGGAGTCCCACAGCTCCTTCTGCTCCAGTGAATGAATTGGGTTTACAATCCATGAAGGTCTTAAACGTGCATACCCCTTGTCCTGCAACAAGTTTTGATCAGGCGTTTAGAATTTTGAATAGATGTTACAACTTAACCAGGGTGACGGAACGTTAACGTCAGGGGAAATTTTGTATTACTTACCGATTGGAGTGGCGTGCGGATTGAGATTAGGATTTGCAAGAGCATCAGCCACATGCTGATTAATTAGGGCTGCCAGTTCAGCTGGGGTCATGTTGATGGTGCCACGACCACGTCCGCGTCCTCGGCCAATTCCAGACATTCTTAACAATCACAACATACAAAATAAGTAATATGAAACATATCTACTTCATTTAAGTACAAGTAATTAAAAGAATTTAGCACACACAACTAATAAGTTCAAATAATAATTTCTGATCAAATAAATTGTAGGTACGCATACAATTAATAAAATCAAATACTAAAATCCAAAAGTATCAGTCAGATGGGAAACAACCCTTCCCATCTAGGTGTGAAATGAAATAAGTCCAATGGAATAACAGAATTAATGAAAGAAAAGAATAAATGAGGAAGTCAGTGAGAGTCAACAGATCCGTCGCTGTTTTCCGCCTCGTCATCAGGTTGCTCCTCGGGTTCTTCTTCTGGCTCTTCCTCAGGGTCTTCTTCCTCCGGTGCGTCCTCGAGTTCTTCTTCCTCCGGTGCTTCCTCGGGTTCTTCTTCCTCCGGTGCTTCCTCGGGTTCTTCTTCCTCCGGTGCTTCCTCGGGTTCTTCTCCTTCTTCAGGTGCCTCCTCTGATTCTTCTTCCTCTTCAGGTGCTGCTTCTGGTTCAGGCACTGCGTTCTGAGCGAAGACTTGGGATTCCACAATTCCTAGTCGCTGGTCTGTGTTCTCGGCCCGCCCGACCAGTCAATTATAACGATCTATTAGGTCATTGTGGTATTCCAAGAAGTTATCGAATCGAGTCTCGAATCGTTCGAGTTTCTCCGCAGTCCTAGCCGATGTTTTCTTTAGTTGCATTTTCCTTCACGAGTGCGGCCACACGCTTACGCTGCAAATGCACTGTGGCTGCCAAAGCAGCTATAGCCTGCTCTGGACGGCAAGGAAGTGGTGGTAATGTAGGGGCATTAGGGTCCCTACCAGCAGTGGATCTAGTGCGTGGGCGGTTTTCGAGAGGTGGGGGTACATTCTTCTCTAGGATGAGATCAGTAATGTACTGTGGGTAGCACTCCCACCTATGAACCGGTGGGTACTCGGGTAAAGCAAAAGGTTGATCGTAATCGAGTCTCTCGTTATTATTATAACGTAAGGGCCAGACGCAGGAGTTCTCAGAGGAAGGAATATGATCGTAATAGATAGGCCTCTTGCCTCGAGAAGATGATGATGGTACTGAAGAAGATGATGCCATTCTGCAAGAAACTGTTCACAAGAATAAGCAACGCCAATGAATCCCGCAAATAAAGCAAACAAACAAAGTCAACGAACAAACAAGCAAAGTCTACGAGCAAACTAATCGTGTCTATATGTGTGTAACTAAGGCATCAGGCTATAGTCTAAATGCAATGCAAATGTGATGCAATTTTTAATTTAGTGCGCTATAACCTGGCTCTGATACCAATCTGTCACACCCTCAAATTCCACAAACGGGAGTATTACCGTTAGGCGTGTGACTTCCAGGATCTCAGCCACTAGTTACACCAAACGACACGTTAATATAAAACATAATTTACTTATAAAACTTGAATTCATCAAAGACTAGTTTTAAACATGGACATAATAGAAGTCGCGGAAGCATAGTAAATATTAGTTGTTTAAATGGCGCAACACGCGCAAACCGAATAAATAAAAATTTATTGAAAGACGTTAAATAAATCACGTGAATAATAATGCATGAATGAAATGCTCCTATGCGTGCGCATCTTGTGAACCTGAAAGAAATATGCTAAAGTGTCAACACAAGGTTGGTGAGTCCACAGGTTTTGATAAATTGAACATAACAGTAAACTGATGAAGTAATCAAGATAATATCAGTAGATAACTAGTCTACTCAACAAGTTACTAAGTGTATGAAGTTCGCAACCGACGCTGACAACGTAAAGAATGCCTCGGCTGTGAACACCGGTCACAGCAACAGAAATAGGTCAATTAAACACCCGTTTGACGAACGTTGTGCTAGCGCGACTAGCCCGGGTGGGGCTTGTCAAACCCAGTAGATCTACTCAGAATTACCTCGCTAGAGTACATATATTAACGGTTCGAAAGTGAGGACTTAAGCATGGTGTCACACTAGTAATCAAGTGATATTAAAGTAATACTGATCAGGTGAAAATACGTTTGGAACACACGTTTCTTTCACCCCAAAGAAAGTAAGTAAAGTGGGGCTGAGAACTCACCTTAAATGCACAGCAGTTAATAAGCGAAAGCACAAACGTTTAGGATCTCCACTTAACCTGGATTTCAATTAATATATAATATTAATTTTTATTATTAATTATAAATATAACGATCGTACAGTTTCGCGTTCCATGGCTCGGTTACGGTTCAAATTCGGACACATACATCATATATATAATACACCAACATATATGAAAAGTACACATTAAGTGGGACACACCCATATACCATAATTTAATTTAACATTCACTCATCATATATATATATAATATTATATATATAATATATATAATATATATATATATTATATATATATATATATATATATATATATATATATATATGCGAAGATTACATACATATGTATACATACCCACTAAAGCACTAAACAATTCTAGTTGAAAAGAAACACACACTCACATCAGACAAAATACATCACATACCCAAGAACACACACTATGGACCCACACACACGTAGGTTGTATTCCTTGTACACACATATGCAAAATATATATGAAAACGCACACCACCATGCATGGTTGAACACACACATCGCATATACATAAACATGCGGATCACATACACACATAACATCACCACACACACACATGCATTATCACCTAAATATATACAAGAACACATGCTACACAACTACACTCCATACATATATGCATGCACTCGAGTAATAACACTCAAGCATCGAGTAAGACATACCTACATACACATGAACATATACAATGATCATATATATGCATCTATAGATACACAGGACACACACACTGCCGAAACTCCCACCGAACCCATACCTCGCGCAGCGCCCACTCCCAAGAACCACCCTACCCACACCCATTATTCCGTCCCTTACATCGCACAAGGTAACCGAAGTCCGAACCCGAAACCGTGACGTAACAACATACGAGTAACAAGCAAAAAAAAACTTACCGATCGGGCTAATATGGGTGAGAACTACACGCGATAACCGGAACAATGGTGGTGATCAACGACTGCAGTGATTGATCGATCCGACGAGAGTATCATGTAGGGATGAAACGTTGCGAGAGACTCACGGTTGCAGATGTGGGGTGGCTGTTGGTTCTTTCCGATCACAAGAAGGCTGGCGGATGGAGGTCTCGAGGTGGTAGCAGTAGACGGCAGGGAGGCTTGAGGCAGTTAGGGTTATCGAAGAAGAGATTTTGATGATATGGCTGATGGGGGTGGGTTTACGGTTTACATAAGGGTTGGTAAGTGGAGTTTCACTTTAGTCCCCCCTAGTTTTACATAATTATGTTTTGGTTTATTAAGTTTTAGGTTAGTTATTATTAATTACGTTAATAAAGTTGATATATATATATATATATATATATATATATATATATATATATATATATATATATATATATATATATATACTACTGCCAATTGTCGAGAATTAAAACTCGGGTTATCACATCATCCCCTTGTTGAAGGAATTTTCGTCCCGAAAATTAAAACGTCAAATTAATGCAGAACGCCAGGTTCAACAGCAACTATGCAAGGGTGATTCAGAAGCTTGCGTAGGAACCCAAATCAAAGAAACAAACAAAGAAATGTGAGGTTTCGCGAGAGTTGCGACATCATCCCCTTGTTGAAGGGAATTTCGTCTCGAAATTTAATGAAAGATATCTTAAGAATGGATACCTTGAGAAGTAGATGTCTGATTCTCAAACAGTTGCGGGTATTTCTTCTTCATTTGATCGTCGCGTTCCCAGGTAAATTCTGGTCCACGTTTTGAATTCCACCTAACGCGCACAATGGGAATCTTGCTACGCTTTAGGGTTTTGACTTCTCGATCCATAATCTCAACTGGTTCTTCAATGAAACGAAGCTGTTCATCAATCTCCAGTTCCTCTAATGGCACGACAAGTGAGTCATCAGATAAACACTTCCTCAGATTAGGCACGTGAAACACGTTGTGTATTCCACTGAGCTCTTCTGGTAAATTCAGTTGATAGGCTACAGGACCAACCCGTTTGACAATTTCAAACGGTCAAACGTATCTAGGGTTTAGTTTGCCACGCTTTCCAAAGCGTATCACTCCTTTCCAGGGTGAGACTTTTAGGAGTACCTTATCACCAATCTGAAATTCTAATGGTTTACGACGCTTGTCGGTTTTCAAGCTTATTTAAGCCAAATTAACCCTAATTCGATCTAGAACTTCTTGGAGATGAAAAGTGACAAACTTTAGGTGATTTTTGGTGTTCTAAGGCTCCCCAAATCATCCACAAACATTCTCCAAGTCAAGATTGAAGATTTAATGAAGATGATGTGTGGCTAGGTTCTTTTAATTGTTTTCGGGAGTACAATTTTTGTCAAGTGAGACAATTGGTGTGTTTGAGTAGGTTTGTAATGAACATGGATTGATTGAATGAAATTTTATGTTTTGATTAATTTAAACAAGTTACTTATAAATAAAGTTGTTTGCTTGATTATCAGTTTTCGATTTCCTTGCATCGTGAGCTCATTAAGAAAAGTAGGCAATGTGATATAAGTAAAATGGTAACATTGTGAATGAACTAATCTTAAAAGATTGTTTCTTTGTTGTCACTTTAATCAAAAGATAAGATCTTGAAGTATTGTTTCTTACAAACCCTAATTTTAAAGAACCAACTGTTGATATTGTAGCATTGGAAACCCGGAAGTGATTGTTTTTCTTTATTTAATTAAATTCATTATAAAGTTTGTTGCTTTATGCAATTGGTTTAGATTTTAATTATAAAGTTTGTGTCTTTTAGTTAATCTAGTCGTGTTAATTAAACACTTTCTACATATTCTCTGTTGAGACGACCTTACCTACCCTTATGCAATAAAGGTAGCTAAGACCAATATATTAACTTGTTTTTGATCGAGTCTTGACAACCAGATCAAAATGGAGCCGTTGATGGGGAATCAATGCGCTTAGTGTTTAATTGATTTTATTTACTTTTCTTAAATATTTATAAAAAACCCTAAAAGATTTTATATTTCTGTTTTTCTTTTTATTTGTTTTGTGGTTCTGTATTACGCGAGGTATTTTTGTGTTTTCTTGTTTTCAGGTAACTATTACGTTAATGCATATAAGATTTTCAGGAAGGACCTCACCATTGCACTTTTTGAGAAGACTTTAAGAGGTAATCGTGTGTTTCACAAATCATGAACTTCAGGATTTCTCAACTTCATGGTCGAACAAGATCCGAAGAAGGTACATCATCTGTAACAACTGAACGGATTTTCAATAGACTTTTAAGGACACCTGAAAAGTAGTAATTCAAGAATGATAAATAATCTAGAAAATCAAGGAGGACCACAACCTAATCCATCTGTGGGACATATCCTACTACCCGTGTTTCCTCCACCTGATGATCCTCTACATCAACCAAAACATGTGCAACCTCAACCTGAGGGGCCGATCCCTGTGAATCAAGGGGTGCAAAACCAACCTCCTCCTATTAATTTCTAACCAATGCCCAACGTTTGGATCCATAATCCATGTTTTCATAATTATAGGGAAGGTAATCATCATAGCAATGATGACTAGTTTTCAGTTGAAGGAAGTCATCACACTAACTATATGGAATATTGGATTTAAGATCAAGTCGACATGGATGGACCAAACCAATAGGACTTTAAAAACTATGGAAATCAACCAGGTTATTGGAACCGCCAGCCGAACCATGATCGAGATGGTTATGCCCAACCACCCGATGTTCACAACATGGGAGGTCAACCATTTAATGGCATACCTTCCAATCTGGGAGCACAACATCATGTACCAGCACATGGTATGGATTGTCACTTTCGTCCTACCATTGCTATCAATTCATCTCCCATAGTTTCACCAACACAAAGAGGGAGAGCTTTTGAAGTCTGATTACAATGTTTGGGAATTCTACCTCACTTTCATGGTATGGCAACTGAGGAACCCTACTTGCATATATCCGAATTTAAGGCATCATGTAGCACCATTAGTGGCCAAGGCTTTTCATCGGATGAAGTTAAATTGGTCCTATTCCAATTCACCCTTAAAGTGAAGGCCAAACAATGGTTCCTATCTCTACCATCGGCAAGTATTTACACATGCGTACAAATGCAACAACAATTCTTGGATGAATACTATACTTTGCAAAGGACAAGTGATGCAAGACAAACCATTCGAGGATTTACACAACAATCAGGTGAACAATTTCATGACGCTTTTCACCGGTTTAAGGAAATTCTAAGAACTTGCCCACATCATGGCATAGCTAAGTGGGAGTTGATTTCAGCTTTCTATGATGGATTATCACCAGAGGATGCAAGAGATGTAAATTCCACAAGTGCTGGAACATTCACCTTGAACCATGAAGATGATGATTGGGATATTCTCGAAAGGATGTGTGACATCTCCAAGAATCGTGCACAATCAAGCCGAAGGTCGAGGGGGTGTGTAAATGGTGAATGAGCATGTGGCCATGGATAGAATTGCAATCTTAGAACGAGAAATTACAAGCCTTAAAGTTGGAAAGAGTGGTATGGCGAACATATCTAGTGAGTATGAAGTGTGTGACATGTGACAGGATCAGCGATCACAAGTTTGAGGTATAATAGTGTAATGCAGCGGAATGAAGAGATGAATTAGTCAAGTTATAGCAAGAAAGTGTTATTTGTAACAAATGCGAGAGAATATTTTCTGTGATTTGGAATGTTTCAATAATCCTCAATATTATTGCTCAATCATTCATGATTACAATAAGGTTGGCACTCCTTATATAGAGTGCAATTACTGCTGTAATCACGGGGTGGTGATTACTAGCAGATTTAGTACAAAAATAACTAATTCTTAACAAACTACTGAAATGTTCACAACTACTGAGAACATGTCAAAGTGTTAAGTATAAAACATGAAACTACTGAAAAAGAAAACTACTGATGCTACAACGACTGAAGAACAGACTCTTCAGTCGTTTTACAAAACTACTGAAAATAGAAAATATAAAACTACTGAAAGCAAACCGTCACAACTACTGAAGAAGTCCTCTTCAGCTGTTGTGACAACATCTTCAGACTTTGTATTCAGCACTTGTGTCTTCAGACTTTGTCTTCAGCACTTGTGTCTTCAGACTTTGTCTTCAGTTGTTGTCTTCAGCTGATGTGGACTTCAGTAGTTGTTGTGACGTCTGTGGGACTTAAAGGTTTTCTGATCCGGCTCATTGGTTCTTTTGGTCCAACAAACTCCCCCTGAACCAATGCAGCCAAAACCTTTAATTTTATTGAGGTCCCACTTATTGTTGGCAAAATGGATGGTCTTTTTCCTTCTTGATCAGTTGAGAAGATGACCCATATAAGCACCGGCCTGGAAGTAAGTCCCTGATAATTTGGTTGGCAAAGTGTGGATGGGAGCTCTGTATTTGGGGAATTGGACACTGAGCTGTTCCCCCATCCATGAAACTTACTTCCCATGTATGAGCCTGTAGGATTCTCTGGTGTATGCTCTGAGAAACATGATTTGTTCTTCCATAGTGAGATTCTCTGGTTCACCATCGAATAATCCTTCACGCCCATACAGCTCTGAGATGTATTTGGCCTGTTTGCCATTTTTGAGCTCAACCGTTGTGATCTGTCTATAGGCAAACTCATCAGGATGATTACCTTCGAGTAACAGACTGAGCTCATTCTGTTTGAAGTTCTCAAGCTTCTTGTAGACTAACCCCTTCTTGATCACTCTGTTCTCTAACATCTTTTGGGGGGGTGTGTTTAGTCTCATAAGCTTTCTTGAAGTCTTCAACAATCTCCCAGGGTGATACTACAAGGACCACTGTCATCTCTTCATCTACGATCCTCTTTATCTGGCCCTTGTATCGTGCAGGAATATCCTTCTTCACAATTCTGTGAGCCACCCTAGGATCAGGCCACATCCTCACCTTTTCTTTCTGATATTGAAATGTGTTGGCGAGGGTGTACAGTCTCAGAGCTTCTTTCTTCATACTTATTATTGATGAGGAGGCAGCATAAGTTTTATCTATACTTTTTAGCATCTCCTCATCATGAAGCCTTTGCATTTGCTCTTCTTCAATCTTTACCCTCACAGTTTCCATCTGTGAGGTGGGAGTGATGGGCATAGGTTTGGCTTTGGGTAAAGTTAGGACTGCAGAAAGAGGCAGCCTATCTTCCTCCTCATCATCCTCTTCTTCTTCTTCTTCTAGCCTCAACATCCTTCTCTTCTTCTTCTTGGATGCATCATCGGCTGTTGGTTTTGAGGGTAAAGGAGTTGGTTTAATGGGTTGTGGTAGTGGTGAAGTTGTGGGTTTTGCAGGTTGTTCTAGCATTCTTGTAATGAGTGAGGCTTTGGAGTATTTTGCTAGTTCATTTCTTTTTCCAGCACCTGCTTCATTTAAGGCTTCAATCACTAATCCCTTTGTATATGCTTCAGACGTACAGATCTTGGTGGTTATAGCCAAGATACTGTCCCTGGTCCATGACTTAATCTCTATCAATGATCTTCCAAGATACTTAGCAATAAATCTGATCATGATCTCCTGTCTTTCTCTTTCTAGCACATCATAGCTTGCCCATCTTGAGTTAATTTCTTCAACTTCAAGTCTTCTAATCTCTGAGTCAAGCTGTGCAGTGTCAAACCCTTGTCTGTATAGTTGGTCAATAATGGAATCCATAGATTTGCTATGTGTAGCATCCGCCATTTTGACCATCTCATCAAGCTGGAGTTCTTTTTCTTTCCTTTCTATCTTCCTCTTCTTGTATGTGATGTGAAAGTCTTTGTGACTTTCACTCACTTGATCAGTGTCAGCTCCCTTCACATACTCTTTCTCCTTCTCAGTCTCTTTCTCAACAACCTCTTCTTCCTCCTGGTCTCTCTCTATCAGTATGCGCTTCCCTTTGTCTTTCACTGACTGACTCTCCCCCTTTTTGGTTGCATTGGTTGTAAGGGTTTGAGTAGTAGAAAGGCTTGTGCTCATAATCTCCTCCACTAGTGGCTGTAGAATTGAAGGAAGTTTGTCATCCAAGGTTTTGATCACAATGTCAGTGATCATTGGGGTGATGAGAGGTAGGGATTTTTGGAATATAGCAGCTGTTTGCTCAGAGGGGTTCTGTCCCTGAGAAACAGTGCCAGAAGGAGAGGCTGGTGGATTGAATGTTTGTAGTGGCTGAGTGTTTAGGAGACCTTCAGGTGAAGGTGCCATCTGTGGGTGTATGGTGGTATCAGATGGACTTGCTTCTTGAGAGAATTGGTCAAGTAGTCTTTGTAGTCTACTGACTTCTTCCTCAAGAATTGTGTTCTGGGCTAGAACATCATAAAAGAAGCCCAGGTCATCATCAGCAGATGCTGAATCACCTGACCTCTTGCTAGTAGCAAGATGTACATGCTCTGGGTGTAGACCAGATGTAGCATGTGCCCCTTTTTCTTGGAACTGGGGACTTCCAGCCTCAGGACGATGTCCTTCATCAGCTGTTGCCTCTGATGAGGTCTTAGCCATGTTACCAGCCTCAGTCTGATCATGTGCTGATGCAGAAGACGGGTGGCAGCCTCACCAGATATTCTTGTCTCCGTATCTACACTAGGAGACTGAACATGTAAACCCTGTGCTGTGGGTTGTCAGAAGCATGTTGATCCTCTTCCTCCATATCTGTGGTTTTCCCTTTAAGTGGTTGTCTGGGAGGAGGAGAGGCATGCAGCTGAGTCAGCACATTTGCAATTATAAGTGTTGGACTTTGGGGGGCATTTTCATTGGGAGATGGGGTATTATGCACCTGGGGAGAATGGTGAGTTTCAATGGCAATCTCCTCAAATGAGGAAGATTCCAGATTTGTGGGTACCCCTTTATTGGTTGCTTCAGGTTCCTTTTGAGAGGAATCCTGAGCGGCTGTGGCTGGGTGAGTCTCTGATACTACTGGGGGGTTAACACCAGTGAGTATATCCTGTCTTTGTGGTACAGGAGCATCTTCAGGTGACTCATCTTCCTGAATAGCTGTTTTGGTTCGCTTTGTTTTTGGTTTGGTGGGGACTTTGGATTTTGTGGTGGTGGCTGTGGGTTCCAACTGCGTGGGTTTGCGCAGCTTGGCAGCCATTTTGAGTGATTGGTCAGAGTTGTGCGGGAGTATACTTCAGGCAATACAGCCATAGCAGGGACTCCCAGGCCAACAAGTCCCTCAGCGTGTGAAGCTGGTTGTCAATTATGGCCATTATAAACCGAGGATATAGTATCCAACGGTGGTTAGAAAGTTGTTTTGGGCCATATCCTTGAGCTCTAAGAATAATATTTCAGAAAAATTAAAGGTTGTTGCTCAAGGATAGAGTACAATACCTGTTGCCACCTTGTGGACATTTGATCCCATGATGAAGTCTTTGGAGCCAGGCAAACATTACCATATGAAAGATAAGCCGTTCAGCATCCTGGAAATGTTTCTTCAATATGGTAGAGGCACTCAGATTGCCTTCATATCCATGGTGGGCAAAGGATAGATCAGTGGTGCCCTTTGGATAGCTGGTTGGGAAAGTGGCATCATCCAGGTTGAGGGTTTGGCGAAGAATCTCTGGATTGATAACCACCTTTTGGCTATGGACGAACGAATGAAGTGATCAGTGTCATTCTCCTCAGAGAAGAGTGACGTTCGTCCAGAATGGCTAAGGGATTCGGCATATATGGTGGGGTTATCAGGAAGGCTGTTTGGTAAGGTGAAGGACATTAAATCAATGGCGTTATGAAACTTGGTCCAGAATGGTGATTTAGTAAGGTGAGCGACACTGTGTGTCGAGGTTTTAGTTGCATGGTCGCCATGGATGAAGAGAGAGGGTTGCAGAGTTTTTGAACGTTAGGTTTGAGAGTGAAGGTAAGAAAAACTCTGGTGAGATAAGGGATTTATAGGGTAGGGTTATGAACCGACTGAAGGTTTTTGGTGAGTCATCATTTGCTGAAACTGATGACGTGGCATTAACTTTTTTGAGGTTGAAAGGACTGACCGTATTGGTGTGGTGTGTCATCAGTTGTATATAAAACAACTGAAGACTTGGTTTTAACTGTCAGACATTGAAACAGCTGAAGTCTTGATTTAGTCTTCAGTAGTTATAAACTATGAGGACAATTTCGTCTTCAGGTGGTGAAACAACTGAGGAACATGGTGTTGTCATCAGTAGTTGGGTAACTACTGAAGACAGTGGTTTTGTCATCAGTTGATGTAAACAGCTGAAGACGTTAGCTGTAGTCTTTAGTAGTTGTAAACTACTGAAGACATAGTGTGCTTCAGTTGTTAGAAACAGCAGTTGGAAAAAAAAAACAACTGAAGAGGAATTGTCATCAGCTGTTGTCGTCAATTCTTAGCTTTTCAGCTGTTTCAGTCTGACCTCCACATTAAAATGTTTCATTGGTCATCAGTACTTGTCTGCATTTCTGACATCAGCAGTTGTAGTTACATCAGCTGTTGTGATTTCATCAGCTGTTATAATACATCAGCTGTTTTAAACAAATGAAGTAGTACTTATAATGACATGGTTACCAATGATCATCAGTATTTATTACTGAGATTATCAGTAGTGTGTCACTTATTCTAGTGCAGCATACCAAGCCTTAACACAGGTTGTGGAAGGTTGAACTATCAAAGGCTTAGTAAAAATGTCTGCAAGCTCATCAGCACTAGGACAAATTTTGGATCAATCAGACCTTTTTCAAAACAATCTCAATAAAGTGATGTCTGATTTCAATATGTTTAGTCCTAGAGTGCTGGACAGGATTCTTTTCTGACAATACAAAGAGCTGAGAAACTGTCATTAACAATGGAGTATTAGTCCAGTTATGCCATAATCCAATAATGGTTTTGAAGCCATAATACCTGAGATGTACAACGTTGTTTCGTTATGTACTCGGCTTCAGCAGTTGATGTAGCAACTGAAGTTTGTTTCTTACTCTGCCAAGAAATCAAACAGTTGCCTAGGAATTGGCATCCACCAGAAGTTGATTTCCTGGTCAATTTACACCCTGCATAGTCACTGTCAGAAAAAGCAACTAATTTACCAGAATGTCTAGTAGAATACCATAAACCTAGAGATGGAGTGCCTTGTAAATATCTAAAGATCCTCTTGACTGCAATCAAATGAGACTCCTTAGGTGCAGCCTGAAATCTAGCACAAACACATGTAGCAAACATAATATCTGGTCTAGAAGCTGTTAGGTACATCAAGGACCCAATCATACATCTGTAAAGTGTTTCATCAACCACTTTACCTTTCTGATCTGTATCCAGTTGTGTGGTGTTGCACATGGGAGTAGAACAGGGTTTACAATTTTGCAAATCAAATTTTTCCAAAAGATTTTTTGTATATTTGGACTGATGAATGAAAATTCCATCAGCCTTTTGTTTGATTTGCAGACCCAGAAAAAATTGTAATTCCCCCATTGCACTCATTTCAAACTTTTGTTGCATCAGCTTTGTAAAGTCATCACACAACTGTGGATCAGAGGATGCAAAAATAATATCATCTACATAAATTTGAACAAGTAGATTATGCTGCCCTGCTTTCTTAATGAACAAAGTTTTATCTATGGTGCCTCTAGTAAAATTATTTTCAAGAAGAAAGTTTGATAATGTCTCATACCAGGCCCTAGGAGCTTGTTTCAACCCATAAAGAGCCTTATCAAGCTTATACACCCAATTAGGATGTTTGTTGTCCTCAAAACCTGGTGGTTGACATACATAAACCTCTTCTTTAATTTTCCCATATAAAAATGCACTTTTGACATCCATTTGAAAAACTTTAAGTTTTGATAAGCAGCATAAGCTAAAAACAATCGAATTGCTTCCAGTCTGGCTACAGGAGCAAAGGTTTCATCATAATCAATACCTTCTTCTTGTGCAAACCCCTGAACCACCAGTCTGGCCTTGTTCTTAACAATAAGCCCATTTTCATCAGTCTTATTCCTAAACACCCATTTAGTGCCTATTGCACACTTACCTGGAGGTAGAGGAACAAGTTCCCACACTTGCTGTTTCTTGAACTGAAGAAGCTCAAGCTGCATGGCATCAACCCATCCATTGTCTTTTAATGCAATGTGATAATTCTTTGGCTCTTGCTGACTGATGAAGAGAGCATAGAAGCAGAAATTTGACAATTGACTTCTTGTTGATACACCAGCAGTGATATCACCAATGATTTGAGACATAGGGTGATTCTTCAGATCTTGATACACAATGAGATCAGTGCAAGTGTTTGTAGCAGGCTCAGCAGCAACAGATGGTGATGGTGAAGAATTTCCTTGAAACCAATCAGTTGATGGTAGTTCAAAGGAAGTTGAAGTTGTAGAAATCTCATCAGCATTTGTTGTGGATTGTGCTGCTGGAGCTACAGGAACATCAGGTCTAGCTGAATCAGGCAGTTGATCAGTAAATCTGAAGAGGTGAGTACTGCTATCATCATCATCAGCACTAGCAGTACCACCAGGTGGAGAACTGTTGACATGAGCAACAGCTGGAGTTTGATGAGGAGCATATTGCATATGTCCAAATCAAATATCTCCACAGGATTTTGTGGAATCTTGTCCTTTGGAGATTCATTAAACTTAACATGTAGAGTTTCTTCAACTATCTTTGTTCTACAGTTGAAGACTCTGTATGCTTTGCAAGTTGATGAATAACCAACAAAATATCCTGCATCCACCTTAGAATCAAATTTCTGGAGTTGATCCCTTGTGTTGAGAATGAAACAAGGACATCCAAAAGCTCTAAAGAATGAAATTAGAGGGGCCAAATGATGAAGAACTTCATATGGAGTTTTCATCAACCTCTTATTCACTAGAGCTCTATTTTGGACATAACAAGCGGTATTGATAGCTTCAGCCCAAAAAGTCATTGGCAATCCAGAGTCAGCCAACATGGACCTTGCAGCTTCAATAAGGGTCCTGTTCTTTCTCTCCACTACTCCATTTTGTTCAGGAGTTCTTGGAATGCTAAAATGCCTCTTGATTCCCTTTGAGAGGAAGAACTCATCAAGTGTGTTGTTTCTAAACTCAGTTCCATTATCACTTCTAACACACTTGACTGAGAGGGAATACTGCTTCTCAACATACAACACAAAGTTGATAATGCTCTGAGGTGCTTCATCCTTTGAATGCAAGAAGAAAGTCCATACAAATCTAGAGTAATCATCCACAATTACTAGACAGTATTTCTTCTTAGCCATACTCATCACTCTCACAGGACCAAAGAGATCCATGTGAAGAAGTTGTAAGCAGGCTGTGGACTTAGGTTCTTCAATGGAAGGAAATGAAACTTTGTGCTGTTTTCCTTTTAGACAAGCAGTGCAGTCATCTTCACATTTGAACTCCTTCATGGGCAAACCCCTTACTAAACCATGGGTAATCAGCTGATTTATGTTTTTGAGATTAACATGACTCAGCCTTCTATGCCATAGTGTAGATTCTTGAGGGGAAGCCTTGGAAAATAGGCAAGGATGGCCTTTGAGATCTATTTTCTTAGAAAGATCTAAGGCATACACTCTACCTGTCCTGTTGGCCTTAAGGAGAGTGTGTTTATCCAACACCTTGTCAATCAAACTCAGAACTTTGGATGACAGAATCCGGCAGTTCTGACTTGTGAAAAGAGCAACATGGCCTTTGTCACACATTTGACTGACACTCAAGAGGTTGTACTTGAGATTTTCCACATGGTTAACATCATCAAACTTTATTTCCCCATTGGAAACAAAGCCTTTGCCGATGATGTAACCCTTTGCATCATTGCCAAAGGATACAAATCCCTTCTTTCCTTGAGAGTAGTCATTAAGAAGTGATCTGTTTCCTGTCATATGCATGGATCCTCCACTGTCTACATACCAGATGCCTCTGTGGCATGTTGAAGAACCCTGCAGAACAAAGCAAATTAGTTAGATTTTGAGACCCAAACCTTTTTGGTTTTGGGCCTATTCACATCAACAAATGGTGGACTAACAAGTTTGCTAGAAATAACAGCTTGAGAGGAAGAAGATGGTGGAAAAGAGGAATCCTTTGGCTTGGACCTCCTTTTCTGTGGATTCAACATAGGAGCATCTAATTGGTTGACTCTTCCCAATAGATGTTGAACCATCATAACCAGCTGTGTCTGATTTTGTGATAGAGCTTTCAGCTCTTCTGACACATTAGGACTGGATTTTGATAAGTTCTTATGTTGCACCTTCTTCTTTTGAGCAACCTCAGCTGTTACCTGTTTAACCCCTTCCTTTTTGGATTTCTTTTTGAACTTGGGGATTACAGGATTTGATGTTGCTGGTACAAACGTGGCTTTAAACTCATTTTTCATTTTTACCATTTTCTCTTTAATTTCATCTTTATTTTTGAGTTTGGATCCTCTTTTGTACCAACAATCATCAGTGAGATGATTAAACAAACCACATACTTCACATGGTTTATTTTTCATCTTTTGTTGATCATCAACTAAAGAGGATGAAACTACTGAAGACTTGCTCTTCAGTACTTTGGAAGCACTATTTGCTATCTTGGCTTCCTCTTTAGTAGTCTTCAAACTCTTTCTACTGACAGTTTTCTTCTTTTCAGTGCTGTCAGTAGTTGGAGTTTGAACTTCAGGAGTTAAATCTTGCTCTCCAGTCCTTTCAGGACTTTCTGACATAACTCCAGAGTTGACCAACTCTTTGATCATGTGAGTGTCAGCAATTGAACTATCAATATTAGCTGATAAGTTCTGAGAGGACTTATTGCTGACTTCAACTTTTGATGATGCTTTATCAAAAAGTGAATCACATGATGAGGTGGATTGGTTATTGCTTTCTCCATCAGATTTCACCTCTACTCTTGGAGCAAAATCTGTAGGAGGAGCAGTGTGATTATAACCAATGCCAAACTTCACATTGGAAGCTGATTGCTTACTAAGAAGCATCTCAAAACCTTTGCATGATTTCACCCATCGATCACACTCCACTTGGGTGACTGCAAGGGTTTCTTTAAGACTTTTCTGGTCCTCCAGAATAACCTCTAGCTTAGCCTTTTCATCATTTAATTGGCATTTAAGCTTATAAATCTCATCATTTTTATTATTAAGAACAGACTCATACTCAGCTTGTCTCTTGAAATAGTTTTCTCAAACTCAAGTTTTTCATTTATTAATGCTACATTTGCCTCTCTAATAGAGACAAAAGCAGCAATGCAAGATTCAGAACATAACTTGGCTTTGGCTTCTGAAGATACCTGAGTTACCTGTGAAGATGATGCAGTTGAGCAGGAACCCTCAGTTGATTCCAGAGCCATAAGTGCCAGATTTCCAAAAGGACTATCACCACCATGTTGATCAGTACTTGTGAACAATTGTTCATGACCAGACATGTCATCTGGCAAGCTACTCCAATCAACAACTTCTGGGGTGAAAAAGCTGTGTTGTTGAGGCTGAGGGGGTTGATGAGATGGTTGAGGTTCTGGAAGTGCATGAGGTTGTGGTACCATAGGAGCTTGAACTTGACCGGCTTGTGGCATGTAATAACACGGGTAAGGATAAGGCATTTGACCCTGAGGAACAAAGTATGCAGGAGATTGTAGTTGAGACTGATGACCAGAGTTGACAGGATGTTGCCCTTTGTTTTGTTGACTATTGCTAGGAAAAGTCACAAAAGGTGCAGAGGAATTAGATCCAGATGATCTACATTCTCTAGCAAAGTGTCCAAGCCTTTGGCATCTGTGACACCTCAACTTACTCTTGTCAAAACCAACTTTGGTTTTGCCAGAGAGTCCTGGGAACTTTCTTCCAGTTCTTTTATAGAACTTCTGAGATCTGATATTTATCAAGGCCATTTGGCTCAAAATATCCATCTCTTCTAAGTCATCATCAGCAATCCCCTTGAGATCATCCATGATGAAACATAGATTGTCATTATTACACCCAGAAAATTGACTATCAACACTCACAAATGCTGAATCAGAAATATTTGAAGAGAAATCAATATGCTCATCATACTGGCATTCAGATGAAGCATATTCTGACTCATGACTAACCAGAGCAGTATTGCCTGGTACAAAGTCCTCAGTGAGCTTACCAGATGAAGACAGTTTTCTCTTTTGTTCTATCTCTCTCTCAAATGTGAGTAGTTTCCCATGAAGTTGGGTGAGAGATAGTTTGTCCAAATTTGCACTGGAGCGTAGGACAATGGTATATGTGTCCCATCTCTCAGGCAATGATCTGAGAAATCTGTTATTCATCTGAACATTAGTGTACTCATGTTTGACCATTTTCAATTCAGAGATCAAACAAGAGAACCGCTCAAACTGTTGAGTCAGTGTTTCACCCTTCCTATGAGAGAATGTCTCATATTGTTGGGCAAGGATCTCTCTATTATTTGCCAAGACCTCATCTGTTCCTCCAAATTGTTCTTTCAAGGCATTCCAGAGGTCATGGGCAGATTCATAGTGCATTAACCCAGAATAAATTTCATTTGGTAGCGCCATGGCTAGAATTCCATGAGCTTTTGCATCTATCTCAAATAATTTCTTATCTTCATCTGAGTATTGATCCTTCCTCTTCGGAACCATTTGATTGGTTTCCGGGTTATTCACCATAGGCTTATGTGGACCATGTACCACCGATGTCCAACAACCTGAACTGTTAACAGACAGGTGATGGAGCATACGACGTTGCCATATGTTATACTCATTCCTAACCAGCATTGGAGGCTTGGTTGAGGAACCAGTATTGTGAGGATCATTGGAAGGAGTAGTCATTTTGAAACCAAGAACAATTTTATTCAAGCAAAAATTTTGACACACCACAACAAGCTCAATGAAAACCGAGAATAAGTCTCAGGATGAATGATTAAAACACAGAAAATTCACTCTCTTTATCAGTTTCTTGCAAAAGGATACTAATTCACTCAAACTTGGATCTTGAAGAGCAGTTTCAATGATCAATTATTAGATCGATCAATGATTAACCCGCTCTGATACCATTTGACAGGATCAGCGATCACAAGTTTGAGGTATAATAGTGTAATGCAGCGGAATGAAGAGATGAATTAGTCAAGTTATAGCAAGAAAGTGTTATTTGTAACAAATGCGAGAGAATATTTTCTGTGATTTGGAATGTTTCAATAATCCTCAATATTATTGCTCAATCATTCATGATTACAATAAGGTTGGCACTCCTTATATAGAGTGCAATTACTGCTGTAATCACGGGGTGGTGATTACTAGCAGATTTAGTACAAAAATAACTAATTCTTAACAAACTACTGAAATGTTCACAACTACTGAGAACATGTCAAAGTGTTAAGTATAAAACATGAAACTACTGAAAAAGAAAACTACTGATGCTACAACGACTGAAGAACAGACTCTTCAGTCGTTTTACAAAACTACTGAAAATAGAAAATATAAAACTACTGAAAGCAAACCGTCACAACTACTGAAGAAGTCCTCTTCAGCTGTTGTGACAACATCTTCAGACTTTGTATTCAGCACTTGTGTCTTCAGACTTTGTCTTCAGCACTTGTGTCTTCAGACTTTGTCTTCAGTTGTTGTCTTCAGCTGATGTGGACTTCAGTAGTTGTTGTGACGTCTGTGGGACTTAAAGGTTTTCTGATCCGGCTCATTGGTTCTTTTGGTCCAACAACATGTGTAATGACATCGGCCATACATCGGTCATACATTGGCTACATGTTACTTGAATTTGGGGAAGAGTGAAGAAGTACATCAATTACAAGGTCAAGGAGAAAGAAAGACATATGACATGAATTCCAACACCTATCATCCCATTCTTAGAAACCACCCAAATCTTAGGTATGACAACAACATTAATCAATTGAATACCCTTTTTAGGTACCAAATCAAGGAAGCAACCAATAACAAGGCCGACAACAAAGCAACAATCAAGGAGTCTACCAAAGGAATAACTATAATCAAGGGAATTACCAACAAGGAGGTCAATACCAACAAAGGAATCAACAACATCAACAAGAGACTTCTACAACTAATGGTAATGACAATGCAATCCTTGAGACAATTCAAGACCTTGCAAAGAAGATGAAAGAGTTTAAGCAATTCAAAGAGGTGCAAGAAAAGACCAATGAGGCCATTGCCAAGCAACTAGGACAATTAGCAGAACGACTGTCCGAACGAGAACCGGGGAAGCTCCCAAGTGACACAACCAAGAACCCTCAATATCAAGCCTCAATTTCAAAGAACATGCATATAAACTCGGTTAGTAATTCCTAAATCCGAATGGATTGATTATGATTTAACCACTACTCCTCAAATAGTTGCAATAAAGAAGTTGATGAAGAAGAAGAAAATGACCGGGAGCACTAGTTATTCCCATTCAAGTTGGGAAATTTAAAATTAAGCATGCACTTTTGGAATGGAGCCGGTGTGAGCATCCTTCCTGGAAGCTTATATGACCAATATGACTTTGGTCCATTACACGAAACCGACAACACAATGGTGCTTGCTGATTCAACATGGAAACAACCACGAAGAATGGTCAAGGATGTCATCATCAAGTTAGGAGAATTCTATTACCCGGTGGATTTTATGGTGCTTGATTATGCACTTGTAAGGATGAATGAGCAACCATGTAATTTTAGGTCATCCATTCTTGGCAATGGCAAAAGCTCAAATCAATTATCGAGATGGAATCATCGACATGTCATTCGAAAATTCTAAGTTGTCCTTTAATGTGGTCTCAATATCAATTACTTATGTGGGTAATAATGAGTATTCTGTAATAGATGCTACTAACAAGTGTGCTCCTCCTTACACTTCAAATGTAAGCGAGGATATCATCAAGCCAAATGGTTTTGATCCCTCCAGATTTGAGCTTGAAAATGTGGAAAAGGAGGAGAATGTGAAGGTGGATCCACTAAAGAATGAAAAACCAAGATGAAAGGTAAAGATGAGTAAACCACCGGATCAAGTGAAGTCAAGGGTCAAAGAAGAGATGTTTGACCAATACGGGAGCAAATAAGAAAATCTATCAAGCCGAGATAAGCAGTTCTTTGAAGAAAAATTTGGAGAAAAGCACTCCGTATGACCACCATAAATTGTCTCAAGTAAGGTCTGGCTGAAGACCTAAAACTTAGAGCATGCAGAAGGCAACCCTAGAACTTTGGGGTGTGTTCACTATAAACCCTCACAAAACTACAACTCGTCCACTCGGGTATACCGAGGGGTTTAAAGGCTTGTTGAATACGCTAAATGCAACCGTGATTCCTACGAAAGTGAGTTTTACTTCTTTTATTTGTTTGTGTGTTCTTTTCTTTTTTTTTTTAGTTCAATCATGCACAAGACGCAAGCACTCAAGTGTGGGGAGGCAAGTCCCGTACTGAAGGCTCTCATTAATGATTAGGTCTATGTACTCCTTTCTTATCTTGCTTATTAACCATTACCATGTTTATTCATGTTTTAAAACAATACATTGGGGAAAATGTATCTATCTCAAGTGTGGGGATACAGGAGAATCGAATTTAAAGAAAATTTTGACCTTTTCAAAAAATTGAAAAACTAAACAACTTTGAAAAACTTTTAAGTGAACTTAAGTTTACATAAAACTCAAAATTGAACATACATGGTTATTTGTTACTGGTTTGTGCACTTATGGATCCCTTGGCATGTTTGTTTTGAAAATTGAGTAATACACCCTAATCATGAATTGTCACAAAAGGAAGTGAAAGTGCTAGGTGGTGTAACAAACTGATTGTAGATAACATACATGCTACACATTTTATTATCTCTTTCCACTATTTTTGTGAGAGTTGAGCCTAATTGAGAAACTCGTAGTATACTATGACTTACTTTACTTCTTTGCATAAAAAGGGAATCCACGGTATGTACCCGAGTTAGAACTCGCGTAATTGATACATATCAAGATCATAGACCAATGTGTGTATAAATATGATAGATGCATTAGGATTAAACCATTTGTTTAAACCTTTATTTTCAATTCCATACCAACAAAATCTTCCTATAGATACCACGTTGAGCCCCAACTTGTCGTTTCAAAGCCAAACAATAAACCTAAAAGCCTTAGCCTCTTTATAAAACCTTAGGGGATGAAGTCCAATCCATAACATATTTAGAAGAGTCATGTCAATAGCAGTTCAATAATAGTATGGTTATTTGCTTTATAAAAAATAGAAAATAGAAAAAAGCTAAATATGAGGTCAAACTGACCAAAATATGCAGCAACCAAAAATAGTATGAGATATTGTACTAGTAGTGCAAGCAGAAGAATAAGAGTGATAAATGAGACATCTATTGCATTTGAATTGGATTTCATTCTCTGTTAGCCATTCTAAAATCCATTTCAATCACACCTTAAACCCTAGCCTAACATTACCACCCAAGAAAGACCTCTTGATTTTTGTATTATATTGTGTCAATTGATGGTTTGAGTGATAAATGAGCCCTCTTGATTTTGATTAGTATGTGCATGTGTGGTTTGAGAGACCCATAAACACTAGTATATCATCACTAGTCCACAAAATAACCCGAGAGGAGTGTTTATTGTGAGGAATGTGAATGCATGAATGTTTGAAGCAAAAGGTAAGTATATGCCAACCAAAGAATTCAAATGCAAATAGTATAAATAATTAGGTTGTGAATATTACATCATGAAGTTGAAAACTAACCATGTCTTGGAATCTTACTTGTTCAAGGTAGTGATAATGTGGCATGTGTGCTTAATTAGGGAGAAGAGTGCAAGTAAGTTTGTTTGAGGACAAATAAAAAATTAAGTGTGGGGATGTGATCACGTGTCAATAATTTCGTGTTTAATTGATATAAATGCATGATTTTACATCATGAGTATGGTGTAAGGCCCCGTTCCCAGAGACCTCACAGTTGGTCATTCACAACATTAAATACATTATAAATTTACGAACTTAAGCAGCGGAATCATTTTATCAAAAACCATTCATTGCATTTCATTAAACACTGTTGTTAAGCAATACACTATTGTTGATGAGATACAAAAAGAACTGTTTAATTGCATTACAAAACAACAGCAATAATTGTTATGAATGGATGTCAGTCTTTCCCTGTCAAGTAGCTTCACCCTCGTGCCATCCTCAGCAATATTTACCTGCCAACTGAAAATGTATAAAAGTAAGCGTTGCTGAGTGAGTTCTAGTTTTATAGGTAATAAAATACTTTCTGAATGTTGTATATGAAAATACTCTTTTCTTTTAAAATGCAATTCTTTACTGTATATGCGAGCACGCATCAACTATATGAACAAATACTGTTCGTTCTCTTTACTGTATGCCTTGTTTATTCTGTTTTTTTTCTTTATTCTTTATCTTTCACTGTCTGTATGGACCAATGAGCAATACCCCAACTATATGCGCGATGGAAAAAGGGTGATAGGCCATCTATATCCCTCGAAAGGGTAAACTATATCCCTCGAAAGGGTGAACTGTATCCCTCGAAAGGGTGCTGTGTACTGTATACAAGGCCGACCCAATCACCCAGGGTATGCTACAAGGGTCCTGCCAATCTCCAAGACTGGCCCTGTGTGCATAAAAGGGTAGCTAACGCGCAACACAGTTGAGCTAACAACAAAACGGTCGTGTACCTCCTATAAGCTTGCAAGACTTGTTAACATTTTATTAATGTTTCTCTTCTTTTCTTTATTGCTCTTTCTCTTTATTATTACAATATACTTTACGTTACGATAATAAAGATACCACGCAAAGTCACATTCTATAGGTAATAATATTAATAGCAATAATAATAATAAGGAACAATCATAAGACAATCATAAGCAATCATAATCATGCATGAAACCCATTATTAATAAACCCTAGTCAACCCTCGGTCAAAACCCTAAAGGCACAGACTCCCAAACATTCTGCATTAAATTCTAAGGGTTTAGGCGCATGGCACTATTTGGGCGCATGGGCCCTCTTTGGGCGTTTCATCACTATATAGGCGTATCAGCCAACACTTAACCATTTTTACTCTTAGGCGCATGACAATTCAGGCGCATGGGAATACTTAGGCGCATGGGCCACTTTAGGCGCATGGGCTATATTTAGACATTTCTAAGGTAATTTCAGATGCATGGGCTACTGTTCAGGCGCATAGAAATACTTAATTCTGTCTAAGGTATTTTTCGGGCGCATGGACCTTATTTAGGCGCATGAACCTTCTGTTCAACTTGTATCTAGCATGATTTCGAATCCAAACATCAAATCTATCTGCTCTAAGCTTACTATGGCTATTCTAAACATGAACAACCTATAAGAATCTAAGAACCAACAATCATCATGCATAATACATACGGGTAAACTTACATAAACTTGTAAAAACGTTTTAAATACATTTTCAGCCCCAAAGATGTTTAAAACAAGTAGAAACCGGGGTCTAGAACTCACCTGGTGCAACTTTGGGTGTATCTTCCTTCTAACCCGAATGCAAATGAGTTCAAACACCTAGAACACCACCAAACACACACACACACACACACACACACACACACGAGCACATACACAACACATGAGCACATAAGCATATAACCGGGATAAAACCCTTCATAAACACATAAAAACCACAAATTCTTACCTTGAATTCGACTTCTCTTCTTCTTTTTCTTCAGCCAAGAACTCCTCTGCTCTCTCTCTTTAAAACCAAAGAAAGATGATGATGTGAAGTAAGGGTGGGCGGCCATGCTCACCTTTACACCAACTTTTTCAAACATTTGTCCTTTTGAACACTTTTAGTCCCTCTACTTGGACTTTATTGCTTTTCTTGCATTAATTCTTCATGTATTATTCTTTCTTTTCTTTTTAGAAGTAACCGAGTGTTACAAGTCCACCCCCCTTATATAGGTTCCGTCCTCGAAACCTGTTATTCCTCAAACAGATGAGGATAATACTGCCTCATCTCCTCCTCAGTCTCCCATGTAGATTCAGATCCCTTCCTGTGCTTCCACTGTACACGCACAAGAGGAACCACTTTATTCTTCAGCCTCTTCTCTTTTCTATCGATGATTGCCACTGGTTGCTCCACATAATTGAGCCTTTCGTCTACCTCGAGATCTTCCAGTGGAACAATCATGTCTTCATCGGCTAAGCACTTTCTCAGATGAGATACATGGAATGTCGGGTGAATTCCACTTAACTCCTCTGGTAACTCTAACCTATAGGCCACCTCTCCAACTTGAGCAATGATTCGGAAAGAGCCTATATACCTTGGGCTCAACTTGCCCCGCTTCCTGAATCGGATAATTTCCTTCCAAGGTGAGACCTTCAACATAACCCGGTCACCCACCTGGAACTCGATCGGTCTGCGCCGTTTATCGGCATACGACTTCTGACTATCTTTGGCTGCCTTCATAAAGGCCTTAATCTTTTCTAGCTTCTCGGTCGTAGCCTCAATCACCTCGACACCTCCCAATTCTTTTTGCCCAATGTCTCCCCAACATACGGGCGTCCTACATCTTCTACCGTATAGCATCTCGTATGGTGGCATGCCAATACTGGCATGATAACTGTTATTGTACGAGAATTCAGCTAACAGTAAGTGGTTATCCCAACTTCCCCCAAAATCAATCACACACACCCGAAGCATGTCTTCCAATGTCTGAATGGTCCTTTCTGACTGACCATCAGTTTGGGGATGATAAGCCGTGCTAATGTGTACTCTCGTCCCCATGGCGTCGTGGAATTTCTTCCAGAATTTAGAGGTAAACCGAGTGTCACGATCAGACATGATGGAAACCGGCACACCATGACGAGCTACAATCTCCTTGATGAACCGGTCAGCCAACCTCTCAGATGAATGTGTCTCGCGGATCGGTAGGAAGTGAGCACTCTTCGTCAAACGGTCTACAATCACCCATATGGCATCGTACCCTTTCGGCGTACGCGGCAGCTTCGTAATGAAATCCATTGTGATGTGCTCCCACTTCCATTCCGGTATATCCAAAGGTTGGATCTTCTCATACGGCTTCTGATGTTCGGCCTTCACTTGCAAACAAGTAAGGCACTTACTCACGTACTCCACCACATCACGCTTCATACCCGACCACCAATAATCTTTCTTCATATCTTGATACATCTTTGTGGCACCAGGATGAATGGAGTATCGAGTTTTGTGAGCTTCATCCATAATCTTCACCCGTAGATCCCCAAAACGAGGAATCCACACTCGTCCAAATCAAGTTTTAACACCAAGGGTGTTTTCACCCAATTCCCCAACTAGACCTCTCATCCTTACAGAGTTAAGATGATCTTCTTTCAGTGCCTCATCTTGAAACTCTTTGACTTGCTTCATCACATCGGAGGTCATGATTAGTTGATAAGCCTTCACCCGAATCGGTTCATGCCTTTCTTTTCGGCTAAGGGCATCAGCCACCACGTTGGCTTTGCCCGGATGGTAATGGATTTCGCAATCATAATCCTTTATAAGCTCCAACCATCGTCTCTGCCTCATGTTTAGATCCTTCTGCTCAAAGAAGTACTTCAAACTCTTGTGGTCCGTGAAGATGTTGCACTTCGTCCCGTAGAGATAGTGCCTCCAAATCTTTAACGCAAAAACCACCGCTGCTAACTCCAAGTCATAAGTCGGGTAGTTGACCTCATGCACTTTCAATTTTCGGGATGCGTAAGCTATCACCTTAACTCGCTGCATCAACACGCAACCCAACCCTGAGTAGGAAGCATCTGAATAGACCACCAAATCCTCGCTTCCTTCGGGTAATGACAAGACAGGGGCTTGGGTCAGTCTTGCCTTTAACTCCTCAAAATCCCTTTCTTGCTCTTGATTCCACACGAACTTCACATCCTTACGAGTCAACTTGGTTAGTGGAGAAGCGATCTTGGAAAAGTCTTGGATGAATCTTCTGTAATAGCCCGCCAAACCCAAGAAACTACGAATCTCGGATGGCGTCTTTGGAGACTTCCATTGCATCACTGCCTCCACCGTTGCAGGGTCTACCATAATCCCCTCGGGATTTATCACATGACCTAAGAATTGAACTTCGCGCAACCAGAATGCGCACTTGGAGAATTTAGCATACAACTTCTCCCTTCTTAAGGTCTCTAACACCTCCCGAATGTGACCGGCATGCTCTTCTTCGCTCCTCGAGTAGATCAGGATATCATCAATGAACACAATCACTGATCTATCCAACATTGGCCGGCACACTCGATTCATCAAGTCCATAAAGGCAGCTGGCGCGTTAGTTAGACCAAAAGACATAACGAGGAACTCGTAATGTCCATAACGCGTACGAAAAGCTGTCTAAGGAATGTCTTGTTCCTTCACCTTCAATTGATAGTAACCAGATTGAAAACCAACTGGCACCTTGGAGCTGGTCAAACAGATCATCAATTCTTGGTAAGGGGTATCGGTTCTTCACCGTCAACTTGTTCAGCTCTCGGTAGTCAATGCACATCCTCATACTACTGTCTTTCTTCTTCACAAACAGGACCGGAGCACCTCAGGGAGAGATACTCGGTCTAATGAACCCCTTATCGAGCAGCCTCTTGCAACTGCTCCATCAGCCCTTTCATTATATGTCGGAGCTAACCGATACGGTGCTTTGGCAACGGGTTGAGCACCGAGTATCAAATCAATTTGGAATTTAATCTCGCGGTCCGGTGGCACGCCGGGTAAGTCTTCTGGGAATACGTCCGGGAAGTCGCGCACCACAAGTACCTCAGACAATTGTGGTACAGCTCTTGCAAACTGCTCCATCATCCCTTTCATTTATTTTCGGAGCTAACCGATACGGTGCTTTGGCAACGTTTGAGCACCGAGTATCAAATCAATTTGGAATTTAATCTCGCGGTCCGGTGGCACGCCGGGTAAGTCTTCTGGGAATACGTCCGGGAAGTCGCGCACCACAAGTACCTCAGACAATTGTGGTACAGACGTGTCCACATCTTTTACGTAGGCTAAATAGGCACTACATCCACGTCTCATGCACTTCCCTGCCACCGCCATCGAAATCATCTTCGGAATCGTAGTAACGCGATCTCCATGAATCGTAACCAAACTCTTATTGGGCGCAATTAACCGAATCATCTTCTTGTGACACACGATGTTTGCTTCATAGGTTGCTAACCAGTCCATCCCTAGTACTACATCAAATCCACCTAGGGGTATCACGTGCAACCAAGCAGCGAACCTATGTCCTTCTAACTCTATGGCACAGTCCTCTATCACATCAGTAATTCTAGTGGACTTACCAATAGCAGTTTCTACATCGAATGGTTCACTAATCTTTCTACTACTAACAGGCAACTTAGCACAGAAAGTAGTGGAAATAAAACTCCTGCTAGCACCGGAATCAAATAATACACAGGCATAATTTGATTTACTAGAAACGTACGTGACAAAACATCGGGATCAGCTCTGGCTTCCTCCTGGGTCATCGTGTAAGCTCTAGCACTTGCCCTCTGCCCTCCTTCCTCCGGCTTCTTATTCCCCGCTCCCAAGCTCTCCGCTCTCGGCTTCTTGCAGTCTCTAGCAATGTGGCCAGGCTGGCCACACCTGAAGCATACGTTCATCCCCATCCTGCACTCACCAGTATGCTCCCTTCCACATTTGCCACACTTCTTCCGTTCTGCACCAGTTGTGACCACACGTCGGTCACCCACCTTCGCTACCTTATTGTTTGGAGCGGCTCCTCCACGTCCAAACCGTTTCCCATTCCAGTTACGGTCACCTCCACCCTTCTTGTTCACCTCAGCCACCACCACCTCGCGCTCATCATACAATCTGCCAGCCAAATCAACTGCCGATCTAAAGGTGCTCGGCCGGGCGGCGATCATATGCCTACGGAAATCCGCCGGCAGCCCCTGGATGTGTCTCTTAATCGTTCGTGACAGTGCTGTCACTTGATCGGGCACCAGTCGCGCCATTTCATTAAATTTAGTGGTGTACTGTTGGTGTGTCATCGTTCCCGCCTCCAGCTGTAGGAACTCTCTTTCTACATTATCCATCTCTCTATGAAGACAGAATTCCTCAATCACTAACTTCTTCAGTTCAGGCCATCACATTCTCCCAATGGCCCTGCTACCCTCGGCTTGGACAATGTTGTCCCACCAGTATAAAGCCGAGTCTACAAAGGAGCGGGTAGCGAATTTCACCTTCTGATCCTCCCGACACTCACTGATATCGAGAACGGCCTCCATTTCCCTCACCCACCGGTGAGCAGCAGCCGCAGTGCCATTTCCGTCGAAGGTAGGGGGCTTGCATCTCATAAACGCCCCGTAGTTACAGCCTCGGATCGCCTCCGGCGCAGGCTCTTCTTCTTCCTCCTCATCATCATCAGAGAGAACCGTTTCCGGCTCTGGTTGTTCCCGTCCTCCCGAGGACCGATTTCATTCCCCTTCCTTTAATGCCTTGATCACTTCGGTCATCACAGACGGTAGAATCGTCTGCATGACCTGATGAACCTCTTCCACCACAGCCTCCTTTACTAAGGCTCTCAGATTGGCGCTCTCGTCGCCACCCTTCGGATGAGGGGTCTCTGGTCCCTCATGAACCACCTTCTCGACTCTGGGTCTCCCTCTCTTAGGTCGCGGAGCAGCACCGTTACCTCCACCACGAGAGGCCTTGGAAGATCTACCGCCAGCCATCCTCTAAAGCACACTATAAGATTCAAACACTAACGCGATCATTCAAGGTAATAACTCAGTTTATGTTAAGTATAGTAAGTCCCTAGTTACAGTGGCCAGTTGTGATTAGCCACTTACTTTACTCTTCATACCCCAAGCATTTCCTATCCTGACCTAATCAGTATCTAAACCTACTAAGGGCACATAAATCAAATAGCATGCGCACATAATACCGGTTAACATTAAGAAAAGACATACCTGATGGCACGTAGCTACTCGGGCTGACATCCCACATTTGTCCCATTTTCAGTTTAAGTTTAGGTTTTAAAATTTATTTAACCCAATTCTCTTAAACTTTGGCTCTGATATATGGTGAAACGAGTTCAAGTTGTTTGTGTTTTGAATTATAGGTGTTTTAATCTAAAGGAGACTTATTTTGGATGAATAGAAGCAAAACACACAACTACAAGGACTAAAGATGTAAATATCAATATTTACAAGAAAATGCACAAATTTAGGTGTACCAACATATGATACGCCGAATTTGGGCGTATAATACGTCAGGTGGCATATTGGCGGCGTATTAGTGGGTGTATTTGGAAGAAAATGTAGCAAGTTGGGCGTGTTATACACCCATGTGGGCGTATGATACGCCCATGTGCTTAACAACTTGCCGAATTTTGTGGTTTACAAGTTTATTTAAGCCAAATCAACCCTAATTCGATCTAGAACTTATTGGAGACGAAAAGTGATAAACTTTAGGTGATTTTTGGTTTTCTAAGGCTCCCTAAATCATCCACAAACATTCTCCAAGTCAATATTGAAGATTGAATGAAGATGATGTGTGGCTAGGTTCTCTTTTTTGCTTTCGGGAGTACAATTCTTGTCAAGTGAGAAAATTGGTGTGTTTGATTAGGTTTTTGTAATGAACATGGATTGGTTGAATTAAAAGTTTATGTTTTGATTAATTTAAACAAGTTACTTATAAATAAAGTTATTTTCTTGATTATCAGTTTTCGGTTTCCTTGCATCGTGAGCTCATTAAGAAAAGTAGGCAACGTGATATAGGTGAATTGGTAACATTATGAATGAATGAGTCTTGAAAGATTGTTCCTTTGTTGTCACTTTAATCAAAAGATAAGATCTTAAAGTATTGTTTCTTATAAACCCTAATTTTAAAGTACCAATTATTGATCTTGTAAAATTAGAAACCTGGAAGTGATTGTTTTTCTTTATTTAATTAAATTCGTTAATAAAGTGTGTTGCTTTATGCAATTGATTTAAATTTTTAATTATAAAGGTTGTGTCTTTTAGTTAATCGAGTTATGTTAATTAAACACTTTTCATATATTCCCTGTGGAGACGATCTACTTACTCTTACGCAATAAAAGGTAGCTAAGACCGATATATTAGCTTGTTTTTTTATCGAGTCTTGACAACCTGATCAGACATCTTGGTGGATGGTTAAGCAGATCTTAGTGGTACGCTGCTGACATAGGAAAATAATATTCCCATCTTTGAAATGAAATATTTGCATCTACCAATTGAATATTCTTGGCGGACTGTTATGCCTGCCCTTAGCAGTTTGTGACACCCTTTGGTGGACCGTCGCCCATCTTTCTGCGACTCTTCTATGAAAACCTTGTCCCAAACCTCGAACCGTACTTCAAGCAAGATCGTTAGGATCAACCTCGGAAGTTTGCGATGGCATCCATTTCCCAAAACTCTACTTTTCTAACTTGGTGGACTGCTAAAGTTACCCTTGGCGGTCTGTTATGGCTTAAAATCTTTGTTTTCTCCATTTTTGTTCCCATTATTTTTATCTAGTCCTGCCAATTAGGTTGAGGGGTCACATCATCCCCCCTTAAAAGGCTACTATCCCTTGATCACCTTAAATAGCAAATAGTTGGGGATATTTCTTTATCATGGTTTCCTTTTTCGAGGAAAATTTTGGACCGCACTTAGTGTTCCATTATCACATTAAAGATTAGAATCCATTTTCCTTACTAGGATTTGAATTGGTTCTTCCATAAAATTTAACTGGCCATCCACCTAGGTCTCTTCCGATGGAGCCTTAGTTTCTCATCAGACATTAATTTTTTATATTTGACACATGGTATACTTGATGTACTCAACTTAAATCCTTGAGAAGTTCTACCTTCACCCCAGATTAAAAAAAAGTAAAGCGGGAAGGGCAGACGATAAATTTAACTGTGGCGCCCTAGACGATTTAAGGTTTCATTGTTCACCCGGAAAATCTTCTTATTTAAGACAGATCGCTTCCCTCAGTCAGCTGGGGCTTAAAGGCCACAATGCCTATTCGTTCGACCATTCCAAATGGTCTGATATAACAAGTGCTCAGCCATGGCGAAACCTATAACATTAATCTATCACCAACAATGAATTCCAACCTTTCTTTCACTTATCGGAAACATTCTTCTAATATCATGAGCCGCTTTCAGTTTTTTTCTTATATTCTTCACCTTCTTAGTGGTATCTAAAATAAACTCAGCACCCGTAAGTTTTCCTTCATCCACTTCGATCCAGCAAAGTAGCTTTTGACAATTTTGACCATGTAATGCCTTGAAAACCAAAGATTTAAAACTCATGTGATAGTTGTTAAAATATGAGAACTCTATCAATTGAATGATCATCCTAACTACTATCAAATGATTACACAAGCCCACAACATGTCTTTTATGATTTGTATGGTTCGCTCTCTCTAGCCATCCATGTTAAGCCGTACTGAATTCCAATTTAATCTCTAGTGCATTTTGAAATATTCGCTAGAAGCAAGTTGTGAACCAAACATCTCAATCGGATGTGATTACGTTAGCACTCCATGTCTGGACACTATTCATCGATGTATAATCGAGCCAACCTTTCCATTTCACGTGTTTACTTAATAGGTATGATATATGTAGACTTTGTCAACCTATCCACTTTAAAGTCCATTATGATCTTTATTAATTTCCACATGGTAATATTCAAAGGTTGTACTGTCATAGAAGGTTTTTGTTGTTCGGCCTTTACTTGCAAGCAAGTCATGCATTTTTCCACATACGCTGCTATGTCCTTTTTCATTTTTGTCCACCAACAATAATCCTTCATCGTGTAATACATGTTATTAAATCAAGGAACCATTAGTTTCTTCGACTTATGTGCTATCCTATTACCAACCTCCTTAAACTTCCAAAATATGGTATCTAAACCCGACTAGCCATCCCAAGTAATCCATCACTTTCGTACACATCTATTTTAGTGTTCTAACTATTTCCATTTCCTATATTTTTCTCATGTAGTCTTTTGTTTGGGATTTTTTCAATTCATCAATTAGACTTACTCGTACATCTATACATATATTACGTACTCAGATTGGCTTTACCAGTTCCTTTTTGCTTAATGCATTGGCAACCACAATTCCCTTGTCGGGATAATATTTAAGTTCAAAGTTATAATCTCCTAATACTTCCATCCATCTTCATTTTCACATGTTGAATTCTTTATGTTTGAAGATGTGTTTTGAGTTTTATGATTTGAAGAAGAAACAAATTTCGTTCCGTATAGGTAGTGGTGCCAGGTCTTAAGTGTAAAATACCATGACCCCTAATTCTAAGTCATTTATAGCCTAACTTCCCTCATGATTCTTAAGTTACCAAGATTTGTACGCAATCACATTATTCTTTTGCATCAATAATAGATCACAAAGTCATCATTCCCTTCTTGTAGAGCGAGAATGGTTGCACTACTCACTTTTTGCTTCAGCAAGCTAAATGCTTCTTCTTGATTAGGACCCCAGTTAAATTTCATGCTTTTCTAAGTGAGAGAAGTTAATGGTGTTGCGATTTTGAAAAAAGTCCTGCATAAACGTAGTACCCTTCTAATCCAAGAAACATATGAATCTTTGTCGGAGATTTAGTTGTTTTCCATCCCATTATGACTTTCACCTTGGTTGGGTCCACTTGAATCTCCTTATCATTGATGATGTGTTCTAAAAATAAAATCCCTTAACAAAATTTACATTTTGAGAATTTTGTGTACAACTGCACCTTCTTTAGTATTAACCAATAAAATTCGGAGGTGTTTTTCATGTTCAGCCTTAGTTCAGGAATATACCAGGATGTCATCAATATATATATCACATATTTGTCCACGTAGCTTATATACTCGGTTCATTAGATCTATAAAAGTACTAGTGCAATAGTCAATCCAAATGGCATCACCATGAATTCATAATGACCGTACATTGTCTTAAAGGCAGTCTTTTGGCACATCCTCTTCACACACTTTCACTTAGCGATAGGCTGAATGCAAGTCAATCTTCAAGAAGTAACTTAATCCTTGTAACTAATTAAACAAATTGTCGATGTGCGGTAAACAGTATCACTTCTTTAAGGTTACTTTATTCAACTCAACATAGTCAATGCATATTCGCATCGAGCCATCTTTCTTCTTCTTAAATAAGACTGGAGCTATCCATGGTGATGAACATGGTCTTATGAATCCCTTCTCCACCAACCCTTAAAGTTGCAACATTAATTTATGCAGGACCGGTGAAGGGGGTCAATGCAATAGTTTCACAATGAGGAGAGATTTAGAACACTTAAGAAGTAAAATATGGAACCGGCTTATGATGACACTAAGAGAACAAGTAAAGAGATAGAGCAAGAACAATAAAAACAGGATAATAATTCAGTTTTCAAGAATGATGTGTATTGCTCTTAAGTTCTTTTGCAAGTGTTACAAAAGCGTAATTCTAAAGACAGGTACTTGAAATACTTTATACTACATCCTACAGCCGGCCTTACTTTGAAGGTCAACTGGAAACACTAATCTTGACAACAAATTCAATCTAGAGTCAAAAGGAAAATTGTCGTTTGACTTGTGACTATGACATACCATAGCTCATATCCTAATATATTACAGAAAGGATAAAAGTACATAAGTAAAAAGTTACAGACAAAAGACCTTAATCAGGATCACGACCATTCCCTTCATCATCATTTGGTCAGGATCCCTTAGACTCTTAAAGTATCTCCTCATATCATACACATCATGCAGAGGAATGTCTAAGAATGTTTTGCCAAAATTATATGTCTTGACCTCCTTAATCTCTAGTGACATACCATTTGTCTAGATTAGTAGCAAACATCCGGGACAAGATGGGTCTCTCAGCAGCAAGAGGCTATACAATGAGTGGACTTTGTTGAGCAGCCTCTTCTTGAGCAATATCAGGATGTTCTGACCCATCTTGAGGTGCAAAGGTGGATGCCTTGGACTTCTTCTTCTTCTTCTTCTTCTTCTTGTCCCTTCTTATGACCATTCTTTTCCCCTTTTGATATTATAACTGATGAGACTTGCCTGCAGCACCAGATTATTCTTGTCTGTCTTCTAGAGAGCTGATATGATATCAAAATACCAGTAAAGTTGTTGGGTCTATAAAATCTGTAGCAAATAGATTGAAAATTCTTGGTCCTTTTCCTTTACAGGTTTAGAAGGAGAAGAATCAAGACCATGCTGTGGATCAGAAGATGAAGTTAGTTGTGGTCCAGCACTAGGTCCAGGTTGTGTTATCTCTTTTGGTTCAACCTTGACCTCAACTTCAGGTGCAGCCTAACTTGGTGGAGAATGCATGTCAACAAGCTCACCCCTTTTTATCTTCTACTTTATCACTCTAATATGCTCATCCATGGTGGATAGAGATATTGGACTAAGTCTACTTCCGGAGAATCCATACAGCCTGAAGAAGCTCTTTATCATCTTTTGCCTATCAACAGACTTCTTTAAATTTGCTATGATGGTGGCTATTGACTTTGCACCCTCTACCCTCATCTTATTCTTTGTAGCTTTTTGCTCTTTCAACACTTGTTATTCAAGCTACTTGAGTTATTCAAAATTAATGTACTCAAAGGATAATGGAAGAAGGGCTGCTGCCTCATAGAGGCATGTAGCACTTAGGTAGTTTATCATATTCTTTCTATCTTGTTCCCTACCTACCTGAGGTTGTTGCTCAGTAGCCACAACCACTTTCTCAAGGATTTCCTGAACTAGGGAGAGAGTAGGAGCTTTGTAGAGTCTTTTTCTTCGTATTTTTTCTTTAATTTTTAGTAGCAATTCTACATCCTTAGCCTCCTTTCTCTCCTTTGACAACTCAGTGTCAGCTAGTTCATTCAACTCTACTAAGGGAAAAGAGATGAGTTCATCTATATTGTAATTCCTTATCCCTAAATAGTTCAATCTAGCTACCCTTAACTCATCAATTGAGTGTTTTTCCTGGGGGCAGTCCTTATTGCAGCATCCATGAAGCTTGGGGTCTCACTTGAACTATCTCCCCTTCGCTTCCTCTACCTCTTTCTTTCCTCCTCCTCAATCTCCTATTGAGTCAATTTCCTTTTCCTTTTGTCACTCATAGGCTTGGGTGACTCAGGGTGGAAAGAGCTTTGGCATTTATTTCTTGGGGCTGTACTTGAGCTCTGGCTAGAGAGAGGTTATGAGACACCTTCAACAGCTAGTGCCTAACTGAGGGTAATGGATGTTGAAGCTGTTCCTATCTCAAGGTTCACAAGCTCTACTACTTGACCTTCAGCCAAAGTTTCCCTTTCAAAGCTAATCTTAGGATCCACCTCAACATCAAGTTGACCAATAATATTGCCTGCTAGCCTTTGTCTATGTAGGAAAGTTCTCAGTCTACACTCTTCAACCATACTATCTTGAATCCTTTCAGCTAGTCTGTCAACTTGCCTGTTTGGAGTTGGGTTGGAAAGTGGTATGTGAACCAGAGGAAGACTCTCATAGTACTTCAGGGTCTAAAAATTAAAGAATTTTTGCTACCCCTAAAGTTCAAGGAGTATAGGGCTATTCTATCAACATCATACATCCATCCCATTATCTCATTTTTAGCAAGATAGGATGGGGTAGACATAGCCCTTAGAATACCCTCCTCAAACAAGCTTTGAATCAGTGAGTTCAAATCAATATGGACCAGAGGAGGTTGTTAAGTATGGACGACTGCAAATGAAGATGGTGAATCCTCTATGTCCATATAGTGGGAGGAACTCCTAGGTTCTATTATTGTAGGTAAGACTTTCTCCCCCTTTTTGGTAGCATCACCCTCTTATAGAGGAGAGCTAAGGGTTAGGTCCACCAGATCCATAAGTTCTTGTGGCCCTGGTTCAGTTCTCCTGAGGGATCCTCAACTAGCTTGCCCTTGAGATTGGTGATCTCAAGTTGCTTGTCATTGACCCTACTTTGTAAGGTATCCACCTGAGATTTCATGTGACTTACCTTTGAAACTAAATACGTGCATGTTTTGGTCAATTTATGCACCTTTAGTTGCAGACTCCCCTCATCTTCATTAGAAAAATCATGGGCGAATGAGAGAATAGGACCAAAGTCTTCTTCCTCATCACCAACATGTAGTTCTTGGCTGCTGGATTTCCCCTGCATCATGACAGCTCAGCTAAAGTGTCAAGGGGTTGGGTTGCCATGGTTGAGGTCTTAATAATGTAATCACTTGATGAAGTGAGAGCCTCTTCCATATGGACTTCCTGAACAGGTTCAGGGAGGTCCACCTTAGTTTGGGTTGGATGATGTGGGCAAGATATAGGTGATTCAGTAGCAGTCATCTCTCCTTGAGTAGGGGTGGAGAAGAGAGACTCATGGTACTTATTAAATCCCATGTCTTCATCATCATAGAATTTAAGGTTTGGGATTGGTTTGTTAAGGTCTAGAGGCTGGAGATGGTAACTTTCCACTAAAGGTTGTTCACTAGAGTTTTGAGACTCTAAGTGAAGGCTTAAAACTGGTGTTGTGAATAGTGATCAAGGAAGTAATGAGAGTGGTTTGCTCTTCAAGAGAAGTGGGAGCTCTAGTGTACACTTCTTCCTATATGGGTGGGTATATAGGGGCCTGCACAACTGAGTAGTTTGTGCAAGGGTTCGTTTGGATCTTCTTGAGTAGGTTAGGGTGATTTATGGCTGTGTGGGTAGTGCAGATGTAAAAGGTGTGGGTTCAACATTTGCTTGTGTTGCCAGGTTGTCACCTTGAGCAATAAGCTCTAATATTTTTGGGACCAGGGCTGTTTCAACCCTAAGAAGCCCACTGCATGCTTTCTCATTGTCTTAAAGATGACGGGCTTTATCTGTCCTATTTTAAGAATATTACATGTTCCCCTTAACTGTGAGCCCAGTTCACACTTAAGAGTGTGTTGAACATATCTAAGGAACCTGTAATACTTTAGGAGTCCATGTTTGCAAGCACATTTGTGTAAACAAATTGAGAATATCTGAACTTGACCCCTTGAACCATTCCATGGACTATGCAGGAAAGGTTCTCAGGAATTTGATCCCAGCCTCCATGCTTGTTGGATAGAGAGTGGATGACCACACGAGGAGGTACTTTCATTGGGAGGAGACTTTTCCTTTCTTGTAGGTTCTTATAAAGTAATCCCCCTCATAGCCCATCTATCTAAATAAGTTGTTCAATGCAGATTTTAGGAAGGAAAACTCTCCTTCTCTATCATCCAATCTTAGATGTGTGTTGATGGTGGATGGAGTGATGAAAACTGTCTTCCCTTGCGCAGTGACAGATAGTGCCTTCTCACCGTGCAAGATGACCTCTTGGCAGGTCCTCTAAACCTCTAAAAGCTGATCTTCATACAATGGAGGGTCTATAAGGAGTGTTGTGAGGTAGTTGGATAGAGCCAAGAAATGACAAACATCTGAGAAACCTAGATCTTTCTCAGATTTTAACAGAGCTACCTTATTATGTTACATGTGTAACTTTATGGAAAAATTCGGTTGGTTTCGTGGATAAAGGTTGGCCATTTTAGAGTAGCTTTGAGATGAAGTAAGGTAAGAATAAAGGCGGTTTGTGGGTGAATTTAGGTTATGAGCTTTTGCATATAAAGAAGAAAGTGAAAGAAGGGGAACCATTAAAGGTATATTTATATGAATTGTATTCGGGACAAAGTTAATGCAAAAGGATAAACTTTGATATCCGGATGTTGGTCACACCTTTGAAAAAGTTCCCAAAAAAGTAGTTTTCTTGGAATTCTAAAATATTCCTAGATAATTTGTCTTCTGAAGTTTTGATAAAAGCTTCCAAAGCCAATTTGAGTTTGGAAGATATTCCTTAGCTTGTCTTAAAAGCATATTTAAGCTTCTGAATATATATAAGAATTTCTTCCGAAGGTAAATGTCTTAGAAGTAGTTATTAGATTTGAAGACATAATGTTCTTTCGAAGACGACTTAATGTCTTCCGAGAGAAAATATATCTTAATTTTCAGAACTCTAAGGAATATGATTTTAAAAAATTTCTTCCAAGGTAAACTAGGCTTGTATAAGTGATGAAATAAAAACATAAGACACACAAATTTAAAAATAATCTCAAGTTTAGTTTAAGAAAAATCGGCTCAAAGTTAATCATCCCAATAGCTGTAAAAGATACTTAAATCTCTGTTCATCAAAAGCTTTTGTGAACAGATCACTATATTATCATTTATGTTAACTTTGACCAGCTTCATCAATCCCTTTTCAAAATTATCTCTAATCAAATGATACTAGATGTTTACATGTTTTGTCTTAGAGTGTTGCACAAGGTTCTTGAAGATCAAGTATAGGCTGGACTCACCTTATTTAGATTAGGTTATGTTTATATTACTTTATAATAGATTTAACGTTAGTTACTTTTAAATGTAATTTATTTTGTCTAGTTTGGTAGTCCAACGAAACTATGAGCGAAATTACAGTTTCGCTCATAGTCAGCTGTTGTAGTTCACCCGGCGAAACTGTTGTTTCTGCCGGGCGAAACTATAGTTTCGGCAGTACAGTTTCGCTGCTAGCGAAACTGTCTGCGAAACTAAGACTGCTATATATAGATTTGATCATTTTCATTGTTGGGTAATCCTAGCAAAACCCTAATCGTTTATCATTGTTGCTTTTGACCTTTATAAGTAGTATTATCATAGAAATACATTTGTGCTTTGTTATTATTAATGTTGTTCATCATTGTTCCTATTTTGATACACTTGTGATTGTTCTCAATCTTCTTCATCTTAGTTGTCTATCGTTTGTACTTGATATTGAATGATTCAACAACTCATTTGTACTGCAAATCGATCAAATGGACCAACAATATGGTATCAGAGCCTTAGTGCTCATGATTTGTTGAGTTTTTGGTTGTTTTTGTTCAATATCAAGTTTTCATCAATTTCAGATCAAATTCTAGTGTATTTGATATGGATTGTTTTTGAATTTTGTTAATTTTTGATTGGAGAAGCTCTATGAATCATCAGATCTCAAATCTATTGAGTTTTTGATGATTTCAGATTGATTTCGTGTTGAAAAAGGTTTACAGCTTCATCCGGCAAAATTACAGATTCAACCAGCGAAACTGTCTGCTCTTCCAGTGAAACTACATGTGTTATCCTATTTGAAGTTGTTTTCAGCTATCCTTCGAAACTAGTCTCATTGAACGAAAGTTCAACGGTGTTTGTGGGTGATTTTCAGCGAAGTTGCTGCTGAAAGTACCATTGAACAAAAGATCAAGCTTGTATTGTGTGAAATTGTCGGCGAAACTAAGCAATTTTAGGCATTTGGCTAGTGAAACTGCTGCCGAAATTGCCAGCGAAATTAAGGCAACCCAGCGAAACTAGATTTTCTCTGCGAAATTGCCCGCAAATTTACCAATTTTCAGCGAAACTATTTCCTTCCCAGCGAAACTAGTACGTTAAAGATGACTTCCCTCACCCTTGCTGATCTTGAAAGTGTAGCTCCCAGTAGACCTCCGAGACACATTAACGGGGATAATTTCGAGGATTAGAAGAGATGTCTCAAAGCCTTTTCTTCTACACTGACCACAATCAATGGAAATCTATCATTTTTGGTCCTCACATACCAACTGTCACTGTTGGTGATGTTGTATCTCAAAACAAGGACCCGTCCACATTTAACGAGAAGGATTTGAAGCTGATTGATCGAGACAAGAAAGATTTTAGAGCATTAACTCTCTGCCTCGCACCAGACATCTACAATCGATTCGCTGAGCTTAAGAATGCAAAGTCCCTCTTCGATGCTCTATGTGAGTTCTATGATGGTAATGACGAGCTGGTGAAGGATAAGAGTTTTCAAGCTGAGAAGGAATTCAACTCCTTTGTGGGATACAAGAACGAGAGTCTCACAGATCTCACAAATCGTTTTCTGATAGTTTCAAGTACACTGAAGAAATACGATGAAAAACTTTCCAACAGTGAGCAAGTAAACAGATTGCTAGACTCTCTCCCACCTCAGTGGAGCCTTCAGGTGGGAATGCTAAAACAGGAAAGAAGTTTCACTGATTACAAGCTGATGAACATCATTAATAAGCTTAAATCCTTTGAGTTAGACATGAAGAGAAGGGAATTCAACCAAACCATGATGCCTACATCTGGTTTCACTCAAAATCCTGCATTACTGTCTTCCGCTGCGAGCTCTCATATTCAGACATTTAGTCAATGAGGAGTGAATACTAGTAATTTTTCAGGAGGTAGTAGTGTTGGAGAGATTAGGCTAATTTGAAAGCAAATGTTGAAACTTCAGTTCCATCCGAGACAATGGCTCTTTTTGGTATGTTTGTTCAGAGCTATGAAGACTTAGTTGCAAGGGAATTGAAAGGGAAAAGAATGGCGATGGAGGATATGTATCACGTGGACCCTGATGATCTTGAAGAGACTGATATTCAATGGCAAATGGCAATGTTGACACTTAGAGCCCGGAGATTCATGGAGCGTACCGGAAGAAAGAATTTTGGAGGTCAAAGCTCTAACTCCAAACTGGGATTCGATAAATCTAAGATGAGGTGTTTTAATTGCAAACAGTTGGGACATTTTAAACGTGAATGTCCATTGCCAATCGTCACTTATCCTAGCAACTCGAGAGTTCCACAACTCGTTTCTAGCGGGAGTAAAGAGGATATGAGCCATAAGAAAGAGACAGCTTTGATCTCTAATTTTGATTGGAGTGCTAAAGTTGAAGAGACGAGAGATGAGATTAATCAAGCACTAGTGGCTGAGATTGTAGAAGGGAAGGGGAAGGTAAACTGTGAGGATGAATTTGATCCATTCAAGGAACTTAAAGATGAAGCTGAGCTGTCTGTGAAGGTGAAGATGAAGGAGGATGAGAGGGTAATTTGAGGAACTGAAGAAGGAAGGAAGTTAATCCACTGAGCAAGGAAAATAAAAAGATGATGCTGCTATCACTGTCGAGGAAAGCAAGTTAAGTACTCTGGTGTGCCAATGTGAGAAGGCCTTAGCAGCAGAAAAGGTGGTGATGGGACTTCCGTATGAGGTAATTAAGGACATTTGTTCTTCTGCATGTAAAATAAAATTATTTGGGGTTTATAAAGCTAATCGTTTATTAATTGATAATGAGAAAAGATTTAAAAAGAATTGTTGGACCAAAATAACCAATGAGCCGGATCAGAAAAACCTTTAAGTCCCACAGACGTCACAACAACTACTGAAGTCCACAACAGCTGAAGATAACACCTGAAGACAAAGTCTAAACACAAGTGCTGAAGACAAAGTCTGAAGACAAGTACTGAAGACAAAGTCTGAAGACAAGTGCTGAAGACAAAGTCTGAAGACAAGTGCTGAAGACAAAGTCTGAAGACACAAGTGCTGAAGACCAAATATCAGATGTTGTCATAACAGCTGAAGAGGACTTCTTCAGTAGTTGTGACGGTTTACTTATCAGTAGTTTTATGTTTTATCTTTTCAGTAGTTTTGTAAAACGACTGAAGAGTTTGTTATTCAGTCGTTGTAGTTTCAGTAGTTTCTTATCAGTAGTTTTATGTTTTATACTTAGCACTCTGATATGTTCTCAGTAGTTGTGAACATTTCAGTAGTTTGTTAAGTGTTAGTTATTTTTGTAATAGATCTGCCAGTTGTCACAATCCCGTGATAACAGCAGTGATTGCACTCTATATAAGGAGTGTCAACCTTATTGTAATGTGTGAATGATTGAGCAATAATATTTGGTATTATTGAAACATTCCTTATCACAGAAATATATTCTCTCGTATTTGTTTACAAATATCAAACTCTTGCTATAATTTGTCTAATTCTTGATCTTATTCCGCTGCATTACTCTCTAATACATCAAACTTGTGATCACTGATCCTGTCAAATGGTATCAGAGCTGGTTAATCATTGATCGATCTAATAATTGATCATTGAAACTGCTCTTCAAGATCCAAGTTTGATTGAATTAGTATTTTTGCAAGAAACGGTTATAGAGATTGAATTTTCTGTGTTTTTGGTCATTCATCCTGAGATTTATTCTTGGTTTTCATTGAGTTTGTTGTGGTCTGTCTAAAATCTTGTAAAAGCTTGAATAAAATTGTTTTTGGACCCAAAATGACTACTCCTTCCAATGATCCTCACAATACTGGTTCCTCAACCAAGCCTCCAATGCTGGTTAGGAATGAGTATAACATATGGCAACGACGTATGCTCCATCACCTGTCTGTTAACAGCTTAGGTTGTTGGACATCAGTGGTACATGGTCCACACAAGCCTATGGTGAATAAACCGGAAACCAATCAAATGGTTCCGAAGAGGAAGGATCAATACTCAGATGAGGATAAGAAATTGTTTGAGATTGATGCAAAAGCCCATGGAATTCTGGCCATGGCACTACCCAATGAAATTTATTCTGGGCTAATGCATTATGAATCTGCCCATGACTTCTGGAATGCCTTGAAAGAACAATTTGGAGGAACAGATGAGGTCTTGGCAAATAATAGAGAGATCATTGCCCAACAATATGAGACATTCTCTCATAGGAAGGGTGAGACACTGACTCAACAGTTTGAGCGGTTCTCTTGTTTGATCTCTGAATTAAAAATGGTCAAACATGAGTACACTAATATCCAGATGAATAACAGATTTCTCAGATCACTGCCTGAGAGATGGGACACATATACCATTGTCCTACGCTCCAGTGCAAATTTGGACAAACTATCTCTCACCCAACTCCATGGGAAATTGCTCACATTTGAGAGAGAGATAGAACAAAAACTAAAACTTTCTTCATCTGGTAAGCTCACTGAAGACTTTGTACCAGGCAACACTGCCCTGGTTAGTCATGAGTCAGAATATGCTTCATCTGAATGCCAGTATGATGAGCATATTGATTTCTCTTCAAACATTTCTGATTCAGCATTTGAGAGTGTTGATAGTCAGTATACTGGGTGTAATAATGACAATCTATGCTTCATCATGGATGATCTCAAGAAAGTTCCCAGTACTCTCTGGCAAAACCAAAGTTGGTTTTGACAAGAGTAAGTTGAGGTGTCACAAATGCCAAAGGCTTGGACACTTTGCTAGAGAATGTAGATCATCTGGATCTAATTCCTCTGCACCTTTTGTGACTTTCCCTAGCAATAGTCAACAAAACAAAGGGCAACATCCTGTCAATTCTAGTCATCATTCTCAACCACAATCTCCTGCATATTTTGTTCCTCAGGGTCAAATGCCATACCCTTACCCTTGTTATTACATGCCACAAACCAGTCAAGTTCAAGCTCCTATGGTACCACAACCTCATGCACTTCCAGAACCTCAACCATCTCATCAACCTCTTCAACCTCAACAACATAGCTTCTTCACCCCTGAAGTTGTTGACTGGAGCAGTTTGCCAGATGACATGTCTGGTCATGAACAACTGTTCACAGGTGCTGTTCAACATGGTGGTGATAGTCCTTTTGGGAATCTGGAACTTATGGCTCTGGAGTCTACTGAGGGTTCTTGCTCAAATGCATCATCTTCACAGGTAACTCAGGTATCTTCAGAGGCTAAAGCCAAGTTATGTTCTGAATCATGCATAGCTGCCTTTGTCTCTATTAGAGAGGCAAATGTAGCATTAATAAATCAAAAACTTGAGGTTGAGAAAACCATTTCCAAAAGACAAGCTGAGTATGAGTCTGCTCTTAATAGTAAAAATGATGAGATTTATAAGCTTAAATGCCAATTAAATGATGAAAAGGCTAAGCTAGAGGTTATTCTGGAAGACCAGAGAAGTCTCAAAGATACCCTTGCAGTCACCCAAGTAGAGTGTGATCGATGGGTACAATCATGCAAAGGTTTTGAAATGCTTCTTAGTAAGCAATCAGCTTCCAATGTGAAGTTTGGCATTGGTTATAATCACACTGCTCCTCCTACAGATTTTGCTCCAAGAGTAGAAGTGAAATCTGATGGAGAAAGCAATAACCAATCCACCTCATCATGTGATTCACTTTTTGATATAGCATCATCAAAAGTAGAAGTCAGCACTAAGCCCTCTCAGAACCTATCAGCTGATGTTGATGGTTCAATTGCTGACACTCACATGATCAAAGAGTTGATCAACTCAGGAGTTATTTCTGAAAGTCCTGAAAGGACTGGAGAGCAAGATTTAACACCTGAAGTTCAAACTCCAACTACTGTTAGCACTAAAAAGAAGAAAACTGTCAGTAGAAAGAGTTTGAAGACTACTAAAGAGGAAGTCAAGAAAGCAAATAATGCTTCCAAAGTACTGAAGAGCAAGTCTTCAGTAGTTTCATCCTCTTTAGTTGATGATCAACATAAGATGAAAAAGAAACCATGTGAAGTATGTGGTTTGTTTAATCATCTTACAGATGATTGTTGGTACAAAAGAGGATCCAAACTCAAACATAAAGAGGAAATTAAAGAGAAAATGGTTAAAATGAAAAATGAGTTTGAAGCCACATTTGTACCAGCAACATCAAATCCTGTAACCCTCAAGTCCAAAAAGAAATCCAAAAAGGAAGGGGTTAAACAGGTAACAGCAGAGATTGCTCAAAAGAAGAAGGTGCAACATAAGAACATATCAAACTCAAATGCTAATGTGTCTGAATAGCTGAAAGCTTTATCACAAAATCAGACACAGCTGGTTATGATGGTTCAACATCTATTGGGAAGAGTTAACCAATTAGATGTTCCTATGTTGAAACCACAGAAAAGGAGGTCCAAGCCAAAGGATTCATCTTCTTCACCATCTTCTTCCTCTCAGGCTGTTGTTTCAAACAAACCTGTTAGTTTACCATCTGTTGATGTGAACAGGCCCAAAACCAAAAAGGTTTGGGTCTCAAAATCTAACTAATTTGTTTTGTTATGCAGGGTTCTTCAACATGCTACAAAGGCATCTGGTATGTAGACAGTGGAGGATCCATGCATATGACAGGAAACAGATCACTTCTTAATGACTACTCTCAAGGAAGGAAGGGGTTTGTGTCTTTTGGCAATGATGCAAAGGGTTACATCATCGGAAAAGGCTTTTTTTCCAATGGGTAAATAAAGTTTGATGATGTTAACGATGTGGAAAATCTTAAGTACAACCTCTTGAGTGTCAGTCAAATGTGTGACAAAGGCCATGTTGCTCTTTTCACAAGTCAGAACTGCCGGATTCTGTCATCCAAAGTTCTAAGTTTGATTGATAAGGTGTTGGATGAATACACTCTCCTTAAGGCCAACAGGACAGGAAGAGTGTATGCCTTAGATCTTTCCAAGAAAATAGATCTCAAAGGCCATCCTTGCCTATTTTCCAAGGCTTCCCCTCAAGAATCTACACTATGGCATAGAAGGCTGGGTCATGTTAATCTCAAAAACATAAATCAGCTGATAAACCATGGTTTAGTAAGGGGATTGCCTATGAAGGAGTTCAAATGTGAAGATGACTGCACTGCTTGTTTAAAAGGAAAACAGCACAAAGCCTCATTTCCCTCCATAGAAGAACCTAAGTCCAATGCCTGCTTACAGCTTCTTCACATGGATCTCTTTGGTCCTGTGAGAGTGATGAGTATGGCTAAGAAGAAATACTGTCTGGTAATTGTGGATGATTACTCCAGATTTGTATGGACTTTCTTCTTGCATTCAAAGGATGAAGCAGCTCAGAAGATTATCAACTTTGTGTTGTATGTTGAGAAGCAGTATTCCCTCTCAGTCAAGTGTATTAGAAGTGATAATGGAACAGAATTTAGAAACAATACACTTGATGAGTTCTACCTCTCAAAGGGAATCAAGAGGCATTTTAGCATTCCAAGAACTCCTGAACAAAATGGAGTAGTGGAGAGGAAGATCAGGACCCTTATTGAAGCTGCAAGGTCCATGTTGGCTGACTATGGACTGCCAATGACTCTTTGGGCTGAAGCTATCAATACAGCTTGCTATGTAAAAAATAGAGCTCTAGTAAATAAGAGGTTGATGAAAACTCCATATGAAGTTCTTCATCATTTGGCCCCTCTAATTTCATTCTTCAGAGCTTTTGGATGTCCTTGTTTCATTCTTAACACACGGGATCAACTCCAAAAATTTGATTCTAAGGTGGATGCAGGGTACTTTGTTCGTTATTCATCAACTTGCAAAGCATACAGAGTCTTCAACTGTAGAACAAAGATGGTTGAAGAGACTCTACATGTTAAGTTTAATGAATCTCCAAAGGACAAGATTCCACAAAGCCCTGTGGAGATATTTGATTTGGACATACTGTAATATGTTCCTTATCAAACTCCTGCTGTTGTTCCTGTCAATAGTTCACCACCTGGTGGTACTGCTGGTGCTGATGATGATGATAGTAGTACTCACCTCTTCAAGTTTAGTGATCAACTGCCTGATTCAGCTAGACCTGATGTTCCTGTAGCTCCAGCAGCACAATCCACAACAAATGCTGATGAGATTTCTACAACTTCAACTTCCTTTGAATTACCATCTACTGATTGGTTTCAAGGAAATACTTCACCATCACCATCTGTTGCTGCTGAGCCTGCTACAAACACTTGCACTGATCTCATTGTGTACCAAGATCTGAAGAATCACCCTATGTCTCAAATCATTGGTGATATCACTGCTGGAGTATCAACAAGAAGTCAATTGTCAAATTTCTGCTTCTATGCTCTCTTCATCAGTCAGCAAGAGCCAAAGAATTATCACATTGCTTTAAAGGACAATGGATGGGTTGATGCCATGCAGCTTGAGCTTCTTCAGTTCAAGAAACAACAAGTGTGGGAACTGGTTCCTCTACCTCCAGGTAAGTGTGCAATAGGCACTAAATGGGTGTTTAGGAACAAAACTGATATAAATGGGCTTATTGTTAAGAACAAGGCCAGACTGGTTGTTCAGGGGTTTGCACAAGAAGAAGGTATTGATTATGATGAAACCTTTGCCCCTGTAGCCAGACTGGAAGCAATTAGATTGTTTTTAGCTTATGCTGCTTATCAAAATCTTAAAGTTTTTCAAATGGATGTCAAAAGTGCATTTTTGTATGGGAAAATTAAAGAAGAGGTTTATGTATGTCAACCACCGGGTTTTGAGGACAATAAGCATCCTAATTGGGTGTATAAGCTTGATAAGGCTCTTTATGGGTTGAAACAAGCTCCTAGAGCCTGGTATGAGACATTATCAAACTTTCTTCTTGAAAATAATTTCACTAGAGGTTCCATAGATAAAACTTTATTCATTAAGAAAGCTGGGCAGCATAATCTACTTGTTCAAATTTATGTAGATGATATTATTTTTGCATCCTCTGATCCACAGTTGTGTGATGCCTTTACAAAGTTGATGCAACAAAAGTTTGAAATGAGTGCCATGGGGGAATTACAATTCTTTCTGGGAATGCAAATCAAACAAAAGGCTGATGGAATTTTCATTCATCAGTCCAAATACACAAAAAATCTTTTGGAAAAGTTTGATTTACAAAATTGTAAACCCTGTTCTACTCTCATGTGCAACACCACACAACTGGATACAGATCAGAAAGGTAAAGTGGTTGATGAAACACTTTATAAATGTATGATTGGGTCCTTGATGTACTTAACAGCTTCTAGACCAGATATTATGTTTGCTACATGTGTTTGTGCTAGATTTCAGGCTACACCTAAGGAGTCTCATCTGATTGCAGTCAAGAGGATCTTTAGATATCTGCAAGGCACTCCATCTCTAGGTTTATGGTATTCTACTAGACATTCTGGTAAATTAGTTGCTTTTTCTGACAGTGACTATGCAGGGTGTAAGTTGACCAGGAAATCAACTTCTGGTGGATGTCAATTCCTAGGCAACTGTTTGATTTCTTGGAAGAGTAAGAAACAAACCTCAGTTGCTACATCAACTGCTGAAGCCGAGTACATTGCTGCTGCAAGCTGTACATCTCAGGTACTATGGCTTCAAAACCAATTATTGGATTATGGCATAACAGAGACTAAGACCCCATTGTTAATGGATAGCTCTTCAGCTCCTTGTATTGTCAAGAATCCTGTCCAGCACTCTAGGACTAAACATATTGAAATCAGACACCATTTTATTAGAGATTGTTTTGAAAAAGGTCTGATTGATCCAAAATTTGTTCCTAGTGTGATGAGCTTGCAGACATTTTTACTAAGCCTTTGGATAGTTCAACTTTCCACAACCTGGTGTTAAGGCTTGGTATGCTGCAGCTAGAATAAGTGACAACTACTGATGATCTCAGTAATAAATACTGATGATCATTGGTAACCATGTCATATATAAGTGCTGATGAGTTCCTTTCCCCTCAGTAGTTTTTATAACTACTGAAGGCTACATTCCTCACAAGTACTGAAGTACTTTATTTGTTAAAACAGCTGATGTAGTTACAACAGCTGATGAAATCACAACAGCTGATGTAGCTACAACTACTGATGTCAGAAATGCAGATAAGTACTGATGACCAATGAAACCTCTGAAACTCAGATTTAAGTCTGATGAGTAAGTATGGAGGTCAGACTGAAACAGCTGAAAAGCTATGAATTGACGAAACAGCTGATGAGTAATTTCTCTTCAGTTGTTTCTACAACTGCTGTTTCTAAACAACTGAAGCCAAACCTATGTCTTCAGTAGTTTACAACTACTGAAGACTAACACCAAGTCTTCAGCTGTTTACAACAACTGATGACAAAACCACTGTCTTCAGTAGTTTCACAACTACTGATGACAAACACCATGTCCTTAATTGTTTCACCACCTGAAGTCACAATTGTCTTCAGTAGTTTTATAACTACTGACGACTAAATCAAAGACTTCAGTTCTTTCAACGTCTGACGGTTAAAACCAAGTCTTCAGTTGTTTTATAACAACTGATGATCACACCAATACGGTCAGTCATTTCAAACCTCTGAAAGTTAATGCCACGTCATCAGTAGTTTCAACAAATGATGGTTACACCAAAACCTTTCAGTCATTTCATAACCCTACCCTATAAATACCTTATCCCACCTTCAGAGTTTCTCACCTCTCCTCTCAAACCTAACGTTCAAAAACTCTGTACCCTCTCTTCATCCATGGCGACCATGCAACTAAAACCACGACACAACTGTGTCGCTCACCTCACAAAATCACCATACTGGACCAAGTTTCACAACGCCATTGATTTAATGGTTTAGTCACCTTACCAAATGGCTTTTCTATTAAGCCCCACCATATATGCCGAATCTCTTAGCCAATTCTGGACAAACGTCACTCTTGTCTCTGAGGAGAATGACACAGAGTCTCTCCAATCGTTTGTCCATAACCAAAAGGTGGTCATTACTCCAAACATTCTTCGCCAAACCCTCAATCTGGATGATGCTGCCTTCCCAACTGGTTATCCAAAGGGCACAACAGATCTGTCATTTTCCCACCATGGATACGAAGGTAACCTGAGTGCCTCTACCATATTGAAGAAACATTTCCAGGATGCTGAACGGCTCATCTTTCATATGGTAAATGTCTGCCTGGCCCCCAAGACTTCATCATGGGATCAAATGTCCACAAGGTGGCAACATGTAATGTACTCCATCCTTGAGCAACAACCTTTAAATTTTTCTGAAATACTATTTTTAGAGCTCAAGGATATGGCCCAAAAACAACTTGCTAACCGTTTGATATTATATCCTCGGTTCATAATGGCCATAATTGAAAACCAGCTTCAAGCTGAGGGACTTGTTGGCCTGGGAGTCCCTGCTATGGCTGTATTGCCTGAAGTATACTCCCGGCACAACTCTGACCAATCACTGAAAATGGCTGCCAAGTTGCGCAAACCCACGCAGCTGGAACCCACAGCAACCACCACCAAATCCAGAGTCCCCACCAAACCAAAAACAAAACGACCCAAAACAGCTATTCAGGGAGATGAGTCCCCTGAAGATGCTCCTGTACCACCAAGGCAGGATATACTTGCTGGTGTAAACCCCCCAGCAGTATCAAAGACTCTACCAGCCACAGCCGCTCAGGATTCCTCTCAAAAGGAGCCTGAAGCAACCAAAGAAGGGGTACCCACAAATCTGGAATCTTCCTCATTTGAGGAGATTGCCATTGAAACGCACCATTCTCCCCAGGTGCATACTGATTTTACCCTATCTCCCCATGAAAATGCCCCCCAAAGTCCAACACTTATAATTGCAAACGTGCTGACTCAGCTGCATGCCTCTCCTCCTCCCCAACAACCACCAAAGGGGAAAACCACAGATATTGAGGAAGAGGATCAACATGCTTCTGACAACCCACAACACAGGGGTTTAAATGTTCTGTCTCCTGGTGTAGATAAGGAGATCAGAATATCTGGTGAGGCTGCCACCTCTTCTGCATCAGCACATGATCAGACTGAGGCTGGTAACATTGCTAAGACCTCATCAGAGGCAACAGCTGATGAAGGACATCGTCCTGAGGCTGGAAGTCCCTAGTTCCAAGAAAAAGGGGCACATGCTACAACTGGTCTACACCCAGGGCATGTACATCCTGCTACAAGCAGGAGGTCAGGTGATTCAGCATCTGCTGATGATGACCTGGGCTTCTTTTATGATGTTCTGGCCCAGAACACAATTCTTGAGGAAGAAGTCAGTAGACTACAAAGACTACTTGACCAATTCTCTCAAGAAGCAAGTCCATCTGACACCAACATAAACCCACAGATGGCACCTTCACCTGAAGGTCTCCCAAACACTCAGCCACTCAAAACTTTCAACCCACCAGCCTCTAATTCTGGCACTGCTTCTCAGGGACAGAACCCCTCTGAGCAAACAGCTGCTATCTTCCAGAAATCCCTACCTCTCATCACCCCAATGATCACAGATATTGTGATCAAAACCATGGATGAGAGGCTTCCCTCAATCATACAGCCCCTGGTGGAGAAGATTGTGAGCACAAGGCTTTCTACTACTCAATCCCTTGCAACCAATGCAACCAAAAAGGGGGAGAGTCAGTTAGTGAAAGCAAAGGGGAAGGGCATACTGAAAGAACAGGAGACAGAGAAGGAAAAGGAGGTTGTGAAGGAGACTAAGAAGGAAGAAGAGTTTGTGAAGGGAGCTGATATTGATCAAGTGGGTGAAAGTCATAAAGACTTTTATATCACATATAAGAAGAGGAAGGTTGAAGGAAAAGAAAAGGAACTCAAACTTGATGAGATGATCAAAATGGTGGATGCTACACATAGTAAATCTATGGACTCCATTATTGATCAACTGTATAGACAAGGGTTCGATACTGCACAGCTTGACTCAGAGATTAGAAGACTTGAAGTTGAAGAAATTAACTCAAGATGGGCAAGTTATGATGCATTAGAAAGAGAAAGACTGGAGATCATGATCAGATTCATTGCAAAGTATCTTGGGAGATCATTGATAGAGATCAAGTCATGGACCAGGGACAGTATCTTGGCAATAACCACCAAGATCTGTACGTCTGAAGCATACACTAAGGGACTGGTGATTGAAGCACTAAATGAGGCAGGTCCTGGGAACAGAAATGAACTAGCAAAACACTCCAAAGCCTCACTCACTACAAGAATGCTAGAACAACTTGCAAAACCTACCACTTCAAAATCACACTACCACAACCCATTAAACCAACTCCTTTACCCTCAAAACCAACAGCCGATGATGCATCCAAGAAGAAGAAGAGAAGGATGTTGAGGCTAGAAGAAGAAGAAGAAGAGGATGATGAGGAAGAAGATAGGCTGCCTTTTTCCGCAGTCCTAACTTTGCCTAAAGCCAAATCTATGCCCATCACTCCCACCTCACAGATGGAGACTGTGAGAGTTAAGATAGAAGAAGAACAGCAGCAAAGGCTTCATGATGAGGAAATGCTGAAAAGCATAGACAAAACTTATGCTGCTTCTTCATCAATAATAAGTATGAAGAAAGAAGCTCTGAGACTGTACACCCTTGCCAACACATTTCAATATCAAAAGGAAAAGGTGAGGATATGGCCTGATCCTAGGGTGGCTCACAGAATTGTGAAGAAAGACATTCCTGCGAGATACAAGGGCCAGATAAAAAGGATCGTAGATGAAGAGATCACAGTGGTCCTTTTAGTATCACCCTGGGAAATTGTAGAAGACTTCAAGAAGGCTTATGAGACTAAACACCCACCCCAAAAGATGTTAGAGAACAGAGTTATTAAAAAGGGGTTAGTCTACAAGAAGCTTGAGAACTTAAAACAAAATGAGCTCAGTCTGTTACTTGAAGGTACTCACCCAGATGAGTTTGCATACAGACAGATTACAACAGTTGAGCTCAAAAATGGCAAACAGGCCAAGTACATCTCAGAGCTGTATGTGCGAGAAGGATTGTTTGATGGTGAACCAGAAAATCTTACCATGGAGGAACAAATTATGTTTCTCAGAGCATACACCAGAGAATCCTACAGGCTTATACATGGGAAGTGAGTCTCATGGATGGGGGAACAGCTCAGTGTCCAATTCCCCAATACTGAGCTCCCATCCATACATTGCCAACCAAATCATCAGAGACTAATTTCCAGGCCAGTGCTTATATGGGTCATCTTCTCAACTGATCAAGAAGGAAAAAGACCAACCATTTTGCCAACAATAAGTGGGACCTCAATAAAGTTAAAGGTTTTGGCTGCATTGGTTCAGGGGGAGTTTGTTGGACCAAAAGAACCAATGAGCCTGATCAGAAAAACCTTTAAGTCCCACAGACGTCACAACAACTACTGAAGTCCACAACAGCTGAAGATAACACCTGAAGACAAAGTCTAAACACAAGTGCTGAAGACAAAGTCTGAAGACAAGTACTGAAGACAAATTCTGAAGACAAGTGCTGAAGACAAAGTCTGAAGACAAGTGCTGAAGACAAAGTCTGAAGACACAAGTGCTGAAGACCAGATATCAGATGTTGTCATAACAGCTGAAGAGGACTTCTTCAGTAGTTGTGACGGTTTACTTATCAGTAGTTTTATGTTTTATCTTTTCAGTAGTTTTGTAAAACGACTAAGAGTTTGTTCTTCAGTCGTTGTAGTTTCAGTAGTTTCTTATCAGTAGTTTTATGTTTTATACTTAGCACTATGATATGTTCTCAGTAGTTGTGAACATTTCTGTAGTTTGTTAAGTGTTAGTTATTTTTGTAATAGATCTGCCAGTTGTCACAATTCCGTGATAACAGCAGTGATTGCACTCTATATAAGGAGTGTCAACCTTATTGTAATGTGTGAATGATTGAGCAATAATATTTGGTATTATTGAAACATTCCTTATCACAGAAATATATTCTCTCGTATTTGTTTACAAATATCAAACTCTTGCTATAATTTGTCTAATTCTTGATCTTATTCCGCTGCATTACTCTCTAATACATCAAACTTGTGATCACTGATCCTGTCAAGAATTAATGAGGAACTTAAATTAAATAAATCTAAATATTTTGTTAAATTAAACGAGGCTTTGAAAAAGAATGATCACCTCAAACGAATTGTTTTGGAAAGAAATGTTGAGATTAACACTTTGACTGAAAGGGTTGCTCTTGCTGAATTTGAAACATGCAAACATCAGTCAAAGCTAGATAAATGGACTATATCGGGAATGAAACATGATGATCTATGTAAATCTCAACGGGTGCTAGGATTAAAACAGGATTGGGATATGAAAATGCTAAGGTTTATCCTCCCCCTGTACTTACTGCTATTCTCCTTTGCCTGTTCCTCATCCTTCTAATGACTTGATCAAAACAGATACTAACAGTATGTTTGCAGGTTTAGAAGGTGTTAATCCTAAGCATGTCCGTGAGGACTACAATTATTGACCGACTAGCGAGATTGGATGCACTAGTTTTAGTACACCTGAATTTCAGCATCCTGTTTTAGATCATAAATCTAGTTTAAATTTTGTTTTTGTTTCTAGTGAATATGTAATAGACTCTGTCTCATCATGTTCTCGTGATGTTTCTATTTCATCTTTAACTTCTGTGGATTGTGATGATGCGTGTGTTTCTTATTGTGTTAATAGTGTGAATGATTCCACCAAAAGGAGCAACGAGAAAAATCAGACTAATTGTTTTGAAAAAATCTTTTCTCATCCTATTCCATCTTTTACCCCAATGAATAATTATTTATCAAACACAAGGATATTGTCAGCATCTGACGCTAGTACAAGTGGTACAAGTACTACATGTACTCTTGATGAAGATTCATCTCTTTTTGTAAATAACTATTCTTTTTCAGAAAAAAACAGACCTCGAGACATGTATGAGACATACAGTGATGTAGATTCTAAACTGTCTGAATGTGATGAGGAAATACATATTAATCCAATCCCTACCCTGTTAGATAACAAACCTAGATTAAAACCACATTGTTTTAGGTGTGGTAAAGATGATCATGTAGTTAAGCATTGTCCAGAACTACATTATAGACATGTTAATAGGAATTCATTTGTGAATAGATTGACAAAATTAGTTAATAATTTCTTCTGTAAGAAATTTGTTCTTCTTAAACCCAAGGTTGTTCAAACTTGGGTCCCCATTTCACCTGGTTAACCTATTCTTTGATATGTTTGCAGGAGTCAAATGTCGTCAACAGTGTATGGCATGTGGATATTGGATGCTCTAGAGATATGACGGGGCTCAAGGACTTACTGACCAATTATCGAATAATAAATGGAGGATATGTCGCTTTTGCTGGTGACAAGAAAGGAGGGAAAATGATCGGTCAAGGAGAAGTTTCCAATGGGTCTCTAACTTTAGAGAAAGTCAATTATGTACCCGAGCTTGCATTTAATCTATTGAGTGTCTCTCAGATTTGTGATAAGGACATTCCGGTCTTGTTAAAGTGCAATGAATGTCTCTTTATAAAATCTGAGATTGATATTCCAGATGAGATGTTACTAATGAGGGCTCCGAGAAAGAATGATACATATCTTCTTGACATGGGTTCAAGGGAGTCAATATCTACCGTCACCTATCTTCTGTCCAAAGCTTCCACTTTTGAGTCTTTTCTATGGCATCGCAGATTAGGCCATGTTAATTTCAAGAATATTAACAAGTTGGTTAAAAACAATCTCGTTAGGGGACTACCTTTAAAAGATTTTTCTGTGGTTGAAAAATGTATGGCTTGTTCCAAGGGTAAACAACATAAGAAACCACACAAGCCATAACTAGAAAATAGCATATCTAATCCCCTCGAGTTGTTACACACTGATTTGTTTGGTACAATCAATGTTAAATCAATTGCTAAAAAATCTTTCTGTCTTGTTATAACAGATGATTTTTCCAGGTACTCTTAGGTGAGATTTCTTGCTCACAAGGGAGAGGCTGTTAAGAAGGTGCAGAAGCTAGTTCTTTCAATCAAGTCTATAAGCAAGAGAAAAGTTATGGCAATCAGAAGTGACAACGGTACCGAATTTAGAAATCAGATCTTTGAATCGTTCTGTGCTGCTGATGGAATTTTAAGACAATTCAGTGCTGTGAGGACACCTCAACAGAACGGTGTGGCTGAACGAAAGAATCGCACCCTCATTGAAGCTGCTCGTACGATGCTGATTAAATCCTCCTTACCTATTATTTTTTGGGTTGAGGCGGTGAACTGTGCTTCATACGCTCTAAACAGGGTGTTGATAGTAAAGGACAAAATGAAGACTCCTTATGAACTTTTTCATAAGAGAAAGCCTTTAATTGACTCTTTTGACCATTTGGCTGCTCCTGCACTTTATTGAATACTCAGGCGTAGAAGACGAAATTCGGTGTCATGTCTGATGGATGTTACTTCGTCGACTATTCTTCTTCTCAAAAGGCTTACCGGGTATGCAACAAGAGAACACGTATTGTTCAAGAGTCGTTCTATGTTGATTGGCAGGAATCGAATTCTTCCGATGTTTGATCTGAACCAGCATGGTTCTTTGACTCCGATACGGTGTTTAACTCATTTAATCTCCCTGTCTTTGACGATGATGCGTCTATCTCCAATGTTCAAACAAATATCTTTCCTCCAACTCCATTACCTATCATTTGTAAGGCCCCGTTCCCGGGACGCTTACAGTTGGTCATTCATCGCACATAAAACATATAATTACATTACATTAAGAAATCATTGCAGCGGAAACATTCAAAAATGACATCATGTTTCATTATAATTACTTTTGCCAAATAATACATCATTATCCGGTTACAAAATTCATGTTTGCATTACATCACAAAAGCTATATAATTGGATGCCATCCCAAAAGAGTCGAGTAGCCTCGCCGTGCCATCCTCGGCAATCGTTTACCTGCCAACTGGAAAATGTAATAAAAGTCAGCGTTGCTGAGTGAGCTCTAGTTTTATAACATAAATATACTTTACTTTCATTGAAAACCATTCCTTTATCATGCGATCATTCAACATACGTATACGCAGATAGTATCATTATTATCTTTCATCTCATTCATTATCTTCCATTCTTTTCGTTTATTCTTTCTTCCGAGTCTTTTGCGACAACATGGTCGCTCACCTCAATGGCAATCTCAATGATTGCACGCTATCCGAGTCTTTTGCACCCCTAGGGTTGCTCACCCCAATTGCCCATCACGATAGCAAGCTATCCGAGTCTTTTGCAACAACAAGGTTGCTCACCCCAAGGCAACATCACGATAGCACCTTACTCGAGTCTTTTGCAACGACAAGGTTGCTCACCTCATAGGCAATCTAAATGATTGCACTTCATCCGAGTCTTTTGCAACACAAAGTCGCTCACCCCAATATATATGCTTGCAAGCCTTTCTTTCGTTCGTTCATCATTCATTAGTGCATGCATTCTTACTTCATGTTCCTCTTTCATTATCTTTCGCTTTACATTACATAATACTTCATTCATTCATTCATTCATTAGCATGACATGTAAAGCCACAAGAAAGATAAGCATACATCATAATAAGGAACATATCATACACATTCATCATCATCATACAGGGCAACATCATACATTCATAATATGCATTAACATGCAACATCATCATCATCATGCCCTACATGCTCTCTAAGGCCATAACCATCCTCTTACATGCTCTTACGGGATACCTTACATCAACACTTACATCTGCACCTTTCCCCGAAGGCCAGAAGTCAAACTACACATTCCTTCGAGTGCAACAGCCCTGTTCGGGAGTATGGACACTCTTCAGTCGCATGGCCTCCATGCGACTGAACATCATGCGGCTGGGCTCATGCGGATGGTCATCTATGCGAATGAACATTCAATCGTGCGTATGGACCTTGTGCGAATGGGATTACAGCGAATGGGCACCTATGCGACTGACCTCATGCGAATGGACTCATGCGACTAAGCATCTATGCGACTGAACCCTCAGTCGTGCAATCCCCATGCGACTGGACTCCCAGTCGTGCGACTGAAACCTTAGTCGTGCGATTGAACCCTCAATCGTGCGAATGAATCCCAATCGTGCGAATGACCCTCAATCGCCCTCATTCGGCCGTATGGCCTTCATTCGGTCGCCTAGCCCTAGCTGATGCAGAATGGAGTTCATCCCGAACCCAATCTGCCATTTTCGGCCTCCAAGCTCATCCAAACCCATTCTAAGCCTAAATTAACCATCCTGGACCTTAGGAATGCATACCATAACACCATACAAGCACACACAAGCCCGAAATCATACTCTAAACGCATCATACACATCACACCCAAATGGGTCAAACACATACACACACAAAAATGGGTTTTGAACATTTTCCAGCCGCAAAAATCGGTTGAAAACAAGTAAAAGTGGGGTCCTAGAACTCACACAATCGAGCACAAAGACAAGAGCTTCGATTTGGCTTGCCACTCGACGTATTTGGACACCCGAATCACCCGAAACACCACTTTTTCATTCTTTTTCTCTCTTCCCCCTCTTGAACCCGAAAATGTGTGAAGTGTGGGGAGAGTGGGCTGCCCTCTCCCTACACATATCACCACATTTCTCAACTTTTCTTCGTTGGTGAGTTTGGTCCCTCGGCTTTGAACTTTATTTCTTTTCTTTCTTCGTCGGCTTCAAAATAATAAATTTCCGGGTGTTACAAGTCCACCCCCTTAAATAGGTTTCGTCCCCGAAACCTGTCATTCCTCGAACAAACGTGGATAATGTTGTCTCATTTCTTCCTCAGTCTCCCACGTTGACTCGGATCCCTTCCTATGCTTCCACTGTACACGCACAAGGGGAACCACTTTATTCCTCAGCCTTTTCTCCTTTCGTTCAATGATTGCCACTGGTTGCTCCATATAATTGAGCCGTTTGTCTACCTCGATATCTTCCAATGGGACAATCATATCTTCATCTGCTAAGCACTTCCTTAGATGAGATACATGGAATGTCGGGTGAATTCCACTTAACTCATCCGGTAACTCTAGTCTATAGGCCACCTCTCCTACTCGAGCAATGATTCGGAAAGGGCCTATATACCTGGGGCTCAACTTGCCCCGCTTTCGGAAACGAGTGATACCCTTCCAAGGTGAGACCTTCAACATAACCCGGTCACCCACCTGGAACTCAATCGGCCTGCGTCGTTTATCAGCATACGACTTCTGTCTGTCTTTGGCTGCCTTCATGAAGGCTTTGATCTTCTCAAGCTTCTCAGTCGTAGCCTCGATTACCTCGACGCTCCCCAATTCCTTCTGACCAATATCACCCCAACAAACGGGTGTTCTGCATCTCCTACCGTATAGCATCTCATATGGAGGCATGCCAATGCTGGCGTGATAGCTGTTGTTATATGAGAATTCGGCTAACGATAGGTGGTCATCCCAACTTCCACCAAAATCGATCACACATGCCCGAAGCATGTCTTTCAGCGTCTGAATGGTCCTTTCTGACTGACCATCAATCTGGGGATGATAAGTCGTGCTAATATGTAACCTCGTCCCCATAGCATCGTGGAATTTCTTCCAAAATTTAGATGTAAACCGGGTGTCGCGATCCGACACAATAGACACCAGCACACCATGACGAGTCACAATCTTCTTGATGAACAGATCAGCCAACCTCTCAGATGAATATGTCTCGCGAATCAGTAGGAAGTGAGCACTCTTCGTCAAACGATCAACTATCACCCATATGGCATCATACCCTTTTGGGGTACGCGGCAGCTTTGTAATGAAATCCATGGTGATGTGCTCCCACTTCCATTCGGGTATATCCAAAGGTTGTATCTTCCCATACGGCTTTTGGTGCTCGGCCTTCACCTGTAAGCAAGTAAGGCACTTACTCACATACTCCACCACATCGCGCTTCATACCCGGCCACCAATAATCTTTCTTCATATCATGGTACATTTTCGTGGCACCAGGATGAATGGAGTACCGAGTCTTGTGAGCTTCATCCATTATCTTCACCCATAGATCCCCAAAACGAGGAATCCACACACGATCAAATCGGGTTATAACACTGAGCGTGTTTTCACCCAACTCTCCAACCAGACCTCTCATTCTTTCAGAGTTAAGATGATCTTCTTTCAGTGCCTCATCTTGAAACTCTTTAACCTGCTTCATTACGTCAGAGGTCATGATCAACTGATAGGCTTTCACCCGAATCGGCTCGGGCCTCTCCTTCCGACTAAGGGCATCAGCCACCACGTTGGCCTTGCCCGGATGGTAGTGGATCTCGCAATCATAATCCTTTATAAGTTCCAACCACCGTCTCTGCCTCATGTTCAAATCCATCTGCTCAAAGAAGTACTTCAGACTCTTGTGGTCAGTGAATATGGTGCACTTCGTCCCGTAGAGGTAGTGCCTCCAAATTTTTAATGCAAAGACCACGGCTGCTAGCTCCAAGTCATGAGTAGGATAATTGACCTCATGAACCTTCAACTGTCGGGATGCATAGGCTATAACCTTTCCTCTCTGCATTAACACACACCCCAATCCCGAGTAAGAAGCATCGGAATAAACCACCAGATCTTCACTTCCATCGGGTAACGACAGAACAGGAGCTTGAGTCAATCTCGCCTTCAATTCTTCAAACGCCTTCTCTTGAGCTTGACCCCATACGAACTTCACATCTTTTCGGGTCAACTTAGTCAGTGGAGAAGCAATCTTAGAGAAGTCTTGGATGAATCTTCTATAGTAGCTCGCCAAACCCAAGAAGCTACGAATCTCGGATGGCGTCTTTGGTGACTTCCATTGCATAACCGCCTCCACTTTCGCCGGGTCCACCATTATCCCGTCGGGATTCACCACGTGACCCAAGAACTGAACTTCACGCAACCAGAACGCGCACTTGGAGAATTTTGCATACAACTTCTCCCTTCTCAACGTCTCTAGAACCTCCCGAATGTGACCGGCATGCTCAGCTTCGCTCCTCGAGTAAATCAGGATATCATCAATAAACACAATCACTGATTTATCCAACATAGGCCGACACACACGGTTCATCAAATCCATAAAAGCAGCTGGCGCGTTGGTCAAGCCAAAAGACATGACAAGAAACTCGTAGTGACCATAACGCGTACGGAAAGCTGTTTTAGGAATATCCTGCTCCTTCACCTTCAAGTGATGGTAACCAAATCGAAGATCTATCCCTGAAAACCAACTGGCACCCTGAAGCTGATCGAACAAATCATCTATCCTCGGTAATGGGTATCGGTTCTTCACTGTCAACTTATTCAGCTCGCGGTAGTCGATGCACATCCTCATACTACCGTCCTTCTTCTTTACAAACAGGACCGGAGCACCACAAGGAGAGATACTCGGTCTAATGAACCCCTTATCGAGCAACTCTTGCAGCTGCTCCATCAATTCTTTCATCTCGGTCGGAGCCAACCGATACGGTGCCTTGGCGACAGGTAAGGCACCCGGTACCAGATCAATCTGAAACTCAATCTCTCTGTCAGGTGGCACTCCGGATAAGTCTTCTGGGAACACATCTGGAAAGTCACACACAACCGGTACATCGGCTAGTTGTGGTGTTGGCATATCCACATCCTTTACATAGGCCAAGTAGGCACTACATCCACGCCTTACACTTTCCCGCCACCGCCATCGAGATCACCTTTGGAATCGTAGTAACCCGATCCCCATAAACCGTCACTAAACTACCGTCAGGCGCCGGCAACCGAATCATCTTCTTGCGACACACAATGTTCGCCTCGAAGTCCGCTAACCAATCCATCCCAAGAACCAAGTCAAAACCACCTAAGGTCATCACGAACGGTCTAACAAGAAACTTATGACCCTCGAGTTCCACATCACAATTCTCTATCATCTCAGAAATCCTGGTAGACTTACCTATGGCAGTTTCTACATCAAAGGGCGCATCAACACGTCTACTACTAACAGGCAGCTTAGCACAGAAAGCAGCAGAAATAAAACTCCTACTCGCACCAGAATCAAATAACACAGAAGCTAAAGTTTGGTTCACCAGAAACGTACCGGACACGACATCAGGGTCCGTTCTAGCTTCCTCCTGTGTCATGGTGAATGCCCTGGCGCTCGCCCTCGGTCCATCACCTCCCGTCCTCTTTGCCCCTGAACTCTCAGCCCTCGGCTTGTTACAATCTTTGAGCATGTGACCCTCTTCACCACAGTTAAAGCACCGGACTGTACGACAGTCCTTTGCCATGTGCCCCGCCTTTCCACACTTGAAGCACAAGTTTGACCCAAACCTGCACTCCCCACTATGCTCCCGTCCACATTTACCACACCTTCTCGATCCCGCACCCGACATGACCACACGGCGATCATCCACCCGTGCCTTATTATTACCCGTCGAGGCATTACCCCGACCAAACCTCTTTCCCTGCCAGTTCCGATCACCACCGCTCTTCCTGCCACCATCAGTCACCACCACCGTTCTTTCATCATACAATCTTCCCGCTAAAACCACCGCCGACCTAAACGTGCTCGGCCGGGCGGCGATCATGTGCCTGCGAATATCCGCCGGCAAACCCTGTATATACCTCTTGATCTTTCGGGACAGAGGCGTGACTTGATCCGGCACCAGACGTGCCATCTCGTTGAACTTCGTGGTGTATTGTTGGTGTGTCATGGTTCCCGCCTCCAGTTGCAGAAACTCCCTTTCAACCTTATCCATTTCCCGATGAGGACAAAACTCCTCGATCACCATCTTCTTCAGTTCGGGCCACCTCATTCTCCCGATCGCCCGATTACCCTCTGTTTGGACAATGTTGTCCCACTAGCATAGTGCCGAGTCCACGAAGGAGTGGGTGGCAAACTTGACTTTCTGATCTTCTCGGCACTCGCTGATGTCGAGAACAGCCTCCATTTCTCTCACCCATCGGTGAGCAGCGGCAGCATTGCCATTACCGTCAAAAGTAGGGGGCTTGCATCTCATAAACACCCCGTAGTTACAGCCTCGTGCCACCTCCCGCACAGGCTCCTCTTCCTCTTCCTCCTCATTATCGGCGAAAATCGTTTCAGGCTCCGGTTGCTCCCCCGAGGCCCTATTTCTCTCCTTCCTCTCTCCCTCCTTCACAGCTTTGATGACTTCGGTCACCACAGACGGTAAGATTGTCTGCATGACCTGATGTACTTCCTCGACAACAGCCTCCTTTACCGAGGCCCTTAAGTTCGCGCTCTCATCCCCAGCTTCTGGATGAGGAGTCTCAGGTTCTGCAGGAACCTCTTTCTCAGCTCTAGGCCTTCCTCTTTTAGGGCGTGGTTCAGCAACAGGGCCATCACGGCCTCCACCCCTAGAAGCTCTAGAAGATCTACCACCAGCCATTCTCTATCACTCTGAAAGATTCAAACACCAACATGGTCATTCAAGGAAACAACTCAGTTTATGTCAAGTATAGTAAGTCCCTAATTACAGTGGCCAGTTGTGATTAGCCACTTACTGTACTCTTCATACCCCAAGTATTACATGTCCTGACTACATCAGTATTCAAATCTACATACAACACATAACATATACCATGCGCACATAAACCGGTTAACTTTAAGAAAATACCTGATGGCACGCAGCTACTCAGTTTGGCATCCCATTCCCCATTCGTCCCATTCTCAGTTTAAGTTAAGGTTTATTTTGAAAATTTACCCATTTCACTTAAACTTTTGGCTCTGATACCAACTTGTAAGGCCCCGTTCCCGGGACGCTTACAGTTGGTCATTCATCGCACATAAAACATATAATTACATTAAATTAAGAAATCATTGCAGCGGAAACATTCAAAAATGACATCACGTTTCATTATAATTACTTTTGCCAAATAATACATCATTATCCGGTTACAAAATTCATGTTTGCATTACATCACAAAAGCTATATAATTGGATGCCATCCCAAAAGAGCCGAGTAGCCTCGCCGTGCCATCCTCAGCAATCGTTTACCTGCCAACTGGAAAATATAATAAAAGTCAGCGTTGCTGAGTGAGCTCTAGTTTTATAACATAAATATACTTTACTTTCATTGAAAATCATTCCTTTATCATGCGATCATTCAACATACGTATACGCAGATAGTATCATTATTATCTTTCATCTCATTCATTATCTTCCATTCTTTTCGTTCATTCTTTCTTCCGAGTCTTTTGCGACAACATGGTCGCTCACCTCAATGGCAATCTCAATGATTGCACACTATCCGAGTCTTTTGCACCCCTAGGGTTGCTCACCCCAATTGCCCATCACGATAGCAAGCTATCCGAGTCTTTTGCAACAACAAGGTTGCTCACCCCAAGGCAACATCACGATAGCACCTTACTCGAGTTATTTGCAACGACAAGGTTGCTCACCTCATAGGCAATCTAAATGATTGCACTTCATCGGAGTCTTTTGCAACACAAAGTCGCTCACCCCAATATATATGCTTGCAAGCCTTTCTTTCGTTCGTTCATCATTCATTAATGCATGCATTCTTACTTCATGTTCCTCTTTCATTATCTTTCGCTTTTACATTACATAATACTTCATTCATTCATTCATTCATTAGCATGACATGTAAAGCCACAAGAAAGATAAGCATACATTATAATAAGGAACATATCATACACATTCATCATCATCATGCAGGGCAACATCATACATTCATAATATGCATAAACATGCAACATCATCATCATCATGCCCTACATGCTCTCTAAGGCCATAACCATCCTCTTACATGCTCTTACGGGTTACCTTGCGTCAACACTTACATCTGCACCTTTCCCCGAAGGCCAGAAGTCAAACTACACATTCCTTCGAGTGCAACAGCCCTGTTCGGGCGTATGGACACTCTTCAGTCGCATGGCCTCCATGCGACTGAACATCATGCGACTGGGGTAATGCGGGTGGTCATCTATGCGAATGAACATTCAATCGTGCGTATGGAACTTGTGCGAATGGGATTACAGCGAATGGGCACCTATGCGACTGACCTCATGTGAATGGACTCATGCGACTAAGCATCTATGCGACTGAACCCTCAGTCGTGCAATCCCCATGCGACTGGACTCCCAGTCGTGCGACTAAAACCTTAGTCGTGCGATTGAACCCTCAATCGTGCGAATGAATCCCAATCGTGCGAATGACCCTCAATCGCCCTCATTCGGCCGTATGGCCTTCATTCGGTCGCCTAGCCCTAGCTGATGCAGAATGGAGTTCATCCCGAACCCAATCTGCCATTTTCGGCCTCCAAGCTCATCCAAACCCATTCTAAGCCTAAATTAACCCTCCTGGACCTTAGGAATGCATACCATAACACCATACAAGCACACACAAGCCCGAAATCATACTCTAAACACATCATATAGATCACACCCAAATGGGTCAAACACATACACACACAAAAACGGGTTTTGAACATTTTCCAGCCCCAAAAATCAGTTGAAAACAAGTAAAAGTGGGGTCCTAGAACTCACACAATCGAGCACAAAGACAAGAGCTTCGATTTGGACACTCGACGGATTTGGACACCCGAATTACCCGAAACACCACTTTTTCCTTCTTTTCTCTCTTCCCCCTCTTGAACCCGAAAATGTGTGAAGTGTGGGGAGAGTGGGCTACCCTCTCCCTACACATATAACCACATTTCTCAACTTTTCTTCGTTGGCGAGTTTGGTCCCTCGGCTTTGAACTTTATTTCTTTTCTTTCTTCGTCGGCTTCAAAATAATAAATTTTCGGGTGTTACATCATTCCTCAAGTCCATTCCACCTAATCTGCAAATGATGCCACATCAGTTGATATTGCATCGTCTTCATCATCATTTGACCTTCCACCTCCACCTGTTTCTGCATCCCTTCCTTCATCACCAACATCTACCTCATCACAGCCAGTACCATCCCTCTCACCTTCATCTACCCATCAACAATCTATCAGCCAACCATCTCTAAACACCCTGCCTATACCCACTGATTTCAAAACCCTAAAAGATCATCCTCATGATAACATCATTGAATCTATCACCAATGGAGTACGGACGCGGAGTCAATCTGGTTTGATTAACATTTGTCTCTTCTCTTATTTTATATCCTAAATTGTTCCGAAAAATGTTCATGCAGCTCTCCGGGACCCTTGATAACATCATTGGATCTATCACCAATGTTCATGCTACAACAGTTTCGGAAACTCAAAGTGTGGACCCTTGTCGATCTTCCACCAAACAAATGCCCAATTGGCATGAAATGGGTTTTCAAGAACAAACCTGATGACCGTGGCATTGTGGTGCGTAACAAGTCAAGATTGGTGGTCCAGGGATTTGCTCAAGAAGAAGGGATAGACTATACCAAAGTTTTTGCTCCTATCGCCCGTCTTGAAGCCATCAGAATCTTTCTAGCTCATGCCACCCATGAACAGTTCAAGTCTATCAGATGGATGTCAAATGTGCTTTCCTTTATGGAGACATTCTATATGTGTGTCAACCACCAGGTTTTGAGGATCCCGATTTTCCTGACAAAGTTTACAAGTCTGACAAGTCTCTTTATGGTCTTCATCAAGCTCCTCGGATCTGGTATGAGACCCTAACACAGTATCTTTTAAGCAATGGATTCTCTCGTGGCACCATCAATATGACATTATTCAAGAAGGAAGTGGATGGTAAGATGCTGATCGTACAAGTCTATGTCAATGATATTATCTTTGGCTCCACCAATCCAAAGTTGTGTCGGGAGTTTGAGGAGGTAATGCGTAGTCGTTTCGAAATGAGCATGATGGGGGAAATGTGCTTTTTCCTTGGGCTGCAAGTTGAACAAAAGCTAGAAGGAATCTTCATTCATTAAGAGAAGTATATTAAAGAAATGTTGAAGAAATTCAAGATGGATGATGCTTCTCCCGAAATGACTCCATTTACTGCTCAAACGTGCCTCACTCCTGACGAGAACGGGAAACCCGTTGATCCTCAACTCTACAGATCTATGATCGGTTCCCTTATGTATTTTACAGCAAGTCGTCACGACATCACCTTTGCTGTAGGATATTGTGCTCGACACCAATCTTCCCCGAAAGAGTCTCATGAAAAAGCTGTAAAATAAATCTTTCATTATTTTAAAGGCTCTTCTTGTTTAGGTCTTTGTATCCTTATGGTGGGAATTTTGACTTACATGCCTATTCTAAGAGTGATTCTAATGGCTGCAGGTTAAACAAAAAGTCGGTTACAGGTGGGTGTCAATACTCGGGAAATTTTCTGGTTTCATGGCAAAGCAAGAAACAGACCACTGTTTCTCTCTCTAGTGGAGAAGCAGAATACATTGCTGCCTCCAGTTGTTGTTCACAAGTACTCTGGATCCAGCACCAGATGATTGACTATGGGATAAACTTTCTCCATATACTGTTGTTCTGTGACAACGAAGCAGCTATTGGGATCGCCAAGAATCCTATTCATCATTCCCGAACCAAGCACATTGAGACACGGATTCATGCAATCCGTGATGCTCAGGAAAATGGTTTTATTGATATTATTCCCACTGACACCAAAAATAAAAAAGCAGATCTTTTCACTAAAACATTTGATAAACCTCGCTTTTATGAATTTATCTCTATGTTAGGTTTAATCTCATTTTAAAACCCATTTTCCTTCAACTTATATCATGAACATATTGTTTATACTTCTTTTGTTATTCTCTTTCTTTTCGTTTTTCCGCTCGCTCCATAGTCCTTCATCATTTTTCATATTAATATATATATATATATATATATATATAATAAATTTATATAATAATAATAATAATAATTTATAGTGATATAAGGTCAAGTATGTTGATGCATGTATGTCCCTAGATCATGATTTGTAATGTAATAGATCTTGTCTGTCTGATTATGATGTAATTTGTATTGATTAATGAAATGACATGGATTGTTTGTTATTTGTAATGTTGAACATTTCATTAATGAGTCGTGATTAAATTGATTGGGTTTATGATTGTTTGAATGGTTACACATAATGTTATATTAATTAAAACATTCAAACTTAACTTAATGAAGTTCTTATGCGAATGGCCCATGCGAATGGACCACACGCATGAATCGCTTCATACGATTGACTCAATCTCACGACTGAACCAGGAGACTGGATCAGTCGTATGATTGACACACAAGATTGGCTCAGTCGCACGACTGAACACTCAGTCGTGCGGATGAATCAACCACATGGTTCAATCGCACGACTGAACCATACTTATGGTCCAGTCGCACGATTGAACAATACTAACCTATAAATAGACCCAATTCGTGGAAAAACGTAAGCATTCATTCCATTACGATTCCAGACGTACCCTAGCCGTCCAAAGACCTCCCAAATCGTTCTCCAAGTTCACAGAACACATTAGATCGATTCCTAATCGACTTCTAACGTTAGATTCAATTCTTGATTGATTCTTCGTGTGTTCTCACTGATTGGATCGCCAATCAAATAGGATTCCGCACTATTTGAGTTGGTTTAACACGCTAATCACTAGGTATTTCGTTCAAATACCAGGTCCTAACAAGTGGTATCAGAGCATTGGCTCTTGATTACGTGTTGATTCAATCAAGATTCAATAAGAGTTGGTGTTTTTGCACTAAAAACGCAATATTTGGTGTCAAAAGTGATCTTGGACGTTCCCTGCTCATCGAAGTTTGGTTTCTACGGACTTAGGCGATTAGGACTTGTGAAATTTCGAATTTTTACGGCTAAAACCCGTCAAACCTAGAAAATTTCGCAAAGCAGCAGCTTCAGTCGCACGAGTGACCCATTCGCACGACTGGACTCCATTCGCATTGCTCATTCGCACGATTGGATTTAGTCGCACCTTCATTCGGCCGACTGAACAGTTTGTTCGCATAGCTCATACGCACCAGATTCCTTCGCACGAATGAACCAATGGCCCAGTTCAGCCGCACGATTGAACCAGTCGCAGAGTTCATACGCACGACTAGACCATTCGCATCCTTCAGTCGCATCAGTGAAAGTTTGTTTGATTAGACTTAAAGTTATTCACCATGGAAGATCAGATGTCAGCCTTTACTGCTGGGAAGGACTCGAGGATACAGAACCTGCTGCTGCTTGAGAGTGAGGTGGGTAATCACAATAAACCACCAAAGCTCTTGACTTTAGATGAGTTTCCCCACTGGAAACAACGTTTTGAGATCCACCTCAATGGAGTAGATCCTAATCTGTGGGAAGCCATTGAGATTGGGTATAGTACGCCAGTGGGAGCTGATGGAGTTAAGCTAACGTTAGGTGGGATGACGGACGCACAGAAAGTCAAGTACAATGCAGAGAAAAGGGTTTATGCATTGATCACTCAGTCTATCCCCAAAGACATATTCCACCAGTATTCAGAGAATAAGCAGTCCAAGAAACTGTGGGATGAGCTAGAGAAGAGGTATGATGGGAATGCTTCGTTGAAGGCAATCAAGGCAAAGGAGTTAAAGAATGAATTCGATAACTTCTCATCGATTGGTAACGAGAGTTTAGACGACGTCATAGATAGATTCTACCACTTGATGAGCGAACTGCATACACATGGAGTGGAAACGACCATGGAAGAGAAAGTGAGTAACTTCGCAGACGGATTGCCTGATAAGTGGGCTTCATTCGTGTCTAACCTGAGACAGAATGGAATGCTTGCAAAGCTGGATATTAATGACTTCATTCTTAAGTTGCGAGAAGAAGCACTAAGGATGAAGTATAGAGCTCAGAAGTCTTCGTACACACAGAATCCAGCTTTGTACAACGCCACGCCTCAAGCTAAGACATCTGGAGCACCTCTCCAGACTGCTTTTGTGTCTAGCTCGTCAGGTCCTTCACATGCTTCTCCTTCTGGATCAGACACGTCAGGGTCGTCTTGTACCCACTATATTGGATCAGAAGCAAGTGCTACCAAACTGAAGACCGAAAACCTCGGTAATGTGACTGTGGAAGTAGCTCGAGAGCATATGGATCTTTTAGCTGCAGTGGTTCATTCATATGATGGACTTGTTGCCGGGAAGATTGGAAACTGCCATCTGGTAGATGAGGACTACGAGCAGGTGGACGAAATGGAGCTTGAGAGGATGGATATAATGTGAGCCTTAGCTAGTGCTGTCCGGAGGGCGAATAAGTTTGTTAAAAAGACTGGACAGAACTTGGTAGCTACTAAGGATACCACATTTGGCTTTGACAAGAGCAAAGTGACCTGCTTCAACTGTGGAGAGAAGGGGCACTTCAAAAGAGAATGTGTCAAGCCAAAGAAGACGGGTAATGGGAACCCGTTCTCGTCCTTTACTCGCCAAGACAAGCAAACCTCCAGTTCTACTTCATCAAACAAGGATCCAAAAGCCTTGACTGCTCATGATGATGAAGGACAGGATTGGAGTTTTAGGTTTGTCTCACCAGGAGAATCAAACATTGCTAGTGTAGAAGATATTGATGATGATTCTGCGAGTGAAGGTGATCTATGTTAGGACCTGGTATTTGAACGAAATACCTAGTGATTAGCGTGTTAAACCAACTCAAATAGTGCGGAATCCTATTTGATTGGCGATCCAATCAGTGAGAACACACGAAGAATCAATCAAGAATTGAATCCAACGTCAGAAATCGATTAGGAATCGATCTGATGTGTTCGGTGAACTTGGAGAACGATTTGGGAGGTCTCTGGACGGCTAGGGTACGTCTGGAATCGTAATGGGGTGAATGCTTACGTTTTTCCACGAATTTGGTCTATTATAGGTTAGTATTGTTCAATCGTGCGACTGGGCCATAAGTATGGTTCAGTCGTGCGATTGAACCATGCGGTTGATTCATCCGCACGACTGAGTGTTCAGTCGTGCGATTGAGCCAATCTCATGTGTCAATCATACGACTGATCCAGTCTCCTGGTTCAGTCGTGCGATTGAGTCAGTCATATGAAGTTATTCATGCGTGTGGTCCATTCGCATGGGCCATTCGTATGAGAACTTCATTAAGTTAAGTTTGAATGTTTTAATTAATATAACATAATGTGTAACCATTCAAACAATCATAAACCCAATCAATTCAATCACGACTCATTAATGAAATATTAAACATCACAAGTAACAAACAATTCATGTCATTTCATTAATCAATACAATTACATCGAAATCAGACAGACAAGCTTCATTACATTACAAATCATGATCTAGGGACATACATGCATCAACAAACTCCCCCTTGGACCTAGATCTATCTAATCTCTTGTCTTCTGCATTACCTCCTTATACTTCTTGTACTTCTCCTCTTTGGTGACTCCTGCGTGAATCTCAAACGCAAAGCAAAGTCGTATAACGTTTTGGAACTGGAGGGCTTGTACAATGTCTTGTGTGTCATAGAACAGTGGCCACTTGTATAATGTATAGACATCATTAGCAGACAAGTTGGTTAGCCACATCGGGTCGAATACCCTGATAGTATCCATTTGGCCCTCTTTATTCAGAACTATGACAGCTTCAGCAGTTCTCCAATCATAGTACCACCATTTGAAGTGTGGAGTGAAGTCCTGTGGCATTTCCCTGAGAGGGATTCTCGACATAGTGCGTGGAGGACTCCACTTCAACATAATCTTGGGCTTGCCAGTAATGGCATCAACCTCAGACCTTCTTATGTACCTCGTAGGCTGTTGTGGACTGAAGTTAACCCATCTGGTGTGGTACTCCTTCTTCAGGGCAGCCTCGAACCAGCCTGACATCTTTCTTGGGTCAGCATACAGCAGCTTTAGTTTAGCCAGCTGGTTGAGCTCAAAACCAGGTAGAGTCTTCAGATCATGTGGGAACCTGAAGTACTCTATGCCCTGTTCCCTCTTAACTGCATACGCGTTAAGGTCATCAAAATAAGCCCATGCAATAATCCTGCCTGACACCTTATGGTGTTTCTTGACTCTGTAGAGCTTGGTGTAGGCATCTTTCTTTGGTGCAGCACGCTGGGCTCTCACTTCTTCAAAACAGGCAGCCCACTCAGCCTTGCGAATGTCTACGTCATCATTGGAGGCTTGGGCTGTTCCTTCAGTCTTTTCGGTTTCCTGCTCCATCTTGTCTAGTACCTCAAACGTATCACTGACTAGGGACTCACCCAGATTGGGGACCACATTACCCTCGGTGTCAGCATACTGAGGGTACTCTTCTACAGTAATATCTTCAACCTAAACTTCATCAACGTCATTTAGTTCTTCATCACTGGTTAAATCAACTGTTGGAGCATCCTTGACAATTTAATCAGGATTGAGTCTGAACATCTCTGCCAGTTGCTCGTCAGATAGGTCATGAATTATTTCCCCTTCTTTAGGGGTATAACTCACAGACCTTCTTACAATCCCTTGCAGATCAAGAATCATGGTTAATTGAGTCTTGACCTGTTGAAGGGGAGCAATGTCAAACTCATCCCTTTGAAAGTTTGGATCTGTTTGATTTAAACATTCAACACATAAACCATTAGTAAGTAATCAAACAGAATTATATCAACTTAATATATAAACATTCAACACACTTGTTTTCATTACATGATTCAAATACAAAATAAATAAATACATAAGACATCTAATCTGTACTTTTGTCTTGAATCATGGGCGTGTCGCTCGGAGGAGCAGAAGTGGTAGATGACTGGTCCTGTCGATGCTTAGATCTTCGTTCTTGACCAGAAGCAGAGGCCGATGCGGCCGCATCCCCTCCTTCTGCTTCGTCATCAGCATCTTTACCTTCTGTCCTTTCTTCCTCAGTCTCTTCCTCATCCTCATCCTCTTCCTCGTCATCATCATCATCTTCATCATCACCATCTCCATCATCCCCATCACCCTCCTTTATCTTCAAGGGCTCATCCTTTGACCCCTTTAACCTCAGCATAATCGTCTTGTTGGTAGTCTCCAACTCCTCTATACGTTTGGCTGACTGGGCCTGCTGGTCCTGGAGTTGGGACATCTCGACTCTCTGAGCATCGATTAGCTGGGTCTGCTGATCTATCACCCGAGCCTGCTCTGCCATTTGCTGAGACTGGGCAGCAGTCAGGTCGGTCAAGTGGCGAATCTGCGCCGCCTTCTCCTCATCTGCAGCGAGCAGGCGCATCACCATGCGGTTAAGCGCCGACAGCTGCTCATCTACCCCGATGTGAGGTAGAGTAGATCCATATACATGTGAAGGCTGGGCAGAAGGTCCGGCATGATGTGAGGTGGTGGTGGTAGTGGCAGTGGTGAATATGGGTCGGTAAGCAGGCGCTGGTGATGTAGGTGTGAATGGTATGGTGGTGGATGGGAAGGATACAGTGGTGGTAGGTAAGGTGGTGGCTGTGGTAGTGGAAGTAGTGGATGTGGTGGCTGTGGTGATGGGTGGTATGTCAGTGGAGGTGGTAGTGGTGGCTGTGGTGGTGGAAGTAGTGGCAGCAGTGGTAACGAAGGTCAGGCGACGCTTCTTCTTCTTCAATCCGTGGGGTTGAGCCATCCTCTTCCTCCTAGTCCCGGTGGAAGTGGATGCTCCCCCTGCAGCTCTGCCCACTGAACCCGGAACATAGCTCGAGTCAGTCTCTCTCTCTAAGGAGTCCCGAGGGTGTTCACCAACCACCCTAAGCTCGTGGTCTGTGGGAACAACTTTGCTTCCCACAGTCCTAGTGAGGGGCTCCTCATCCGACTCCTCTTCCTCCTGATCACCAACAGTGAACTCCTGATGGAAACCGGCCATCTCAGCAACCTCTCCGGCAGTGGCAGACCCCGGGGGAATAACATCAGAATCAGTGCCTCTAGATGGAACATGCAAATCATCCCCGGCGTCGCCGCTATCATCATCATCAGAATCCATATCTGGTAGAAGCAATCTCTCATCATCGGAGTCGCTGTCATCATGACGCCATTTGCGTCTGCCAGGCGCCACATACTGCTCAATGGCCAGGTGACCAATCAGTCTCTTCACTTGGGGCTTTACCTGCTTCCCCTTGTAAACTCTCATCCTGCCCAGAGTAGTATCGTCCATAATCTCCAAGGCCACTGCGTCATGACTCTCTTTGGGCAACTGTGGCAGCTTCTCGTTGAAGATGAGCTGTAAGAATCTGGGGTACATACTAAACCCCTCTTTACCCTTGGCCTCCAAGTTCTCCACTAAGTAGGAGAATATCATGCTGGAAAAACTGAACGGGTGGTTCAGAAGCAGTGCCACGTAGGCATTTTGAATCTGGTCTGAGAGGTCGTCAAACCCACCCCTCCTCGATGCCACACACTTGAGGATCACGTGTGCTAAGTACTTGTACTGGGGGCTCAGGTTGCTCTTGTTGAGCACACCTGAGTTGATATCCCCAGCGTACTTTATCCTCAGGAAACATCCTCTCACAGTCAACGGATGTAGTCTAGTAGGATGATCAGTGTCGTCCCCAAACTCTAGGACTCTCTGAATGTCGGCAGCAGAGATCTCAATATCATGGCCCAAGATGGAGCTCCTAATGCAGTACGGCTCACGGGAGCGGTCCACCGAGGCATTCTCCCAGAAAGCCTGATGGAGTGATCTATATGGCGTGCAAGGCGTGGAGATAGCCTTATGAATCCGAGACCGTCTCAGAAAGGCTATAATGTCAGTAAACTCGGCCCCATTCCTGGTGGTGTGATCCAAATGAGCACAGATGTTGTGCTTTGGATTTATGGACCACCTTTCTGCCATTTTCCTGAAACACACAAGACATAGAACGATTAGCACATAAGACATGAAAAATTCTGTTCAAAGTATAAAGTTGAAAATCATTCTGATTCATTCGTGCGAATGAATCATGCGACTGAAGTCAGTCGTCTGTTCTTTCATACGACTGGACTCATTCTGGTCACTGTGACATGCGATTGGGTTCAGTCTGCTGACTGAGTCTGCGAATGGTTCAGTCGGCCGACTGAGCTCAATAGTATGGTTCATTCGGCCGAATGACCCAATCGCACGATTCAATCGTGCGATTGAAGTTCATCCGAACGACCAGTCGCCTGTCTCAGTTGTTCAGTCGCCAATCGTTCGAAACTTCAACAACTAAGTCTTTTAACCCAATTAACCGGTTCAGTAGACTCGCATTCTCGTTACTAATAACCTATTTTACTTAATTTTAACGTTTTGCTTTGTTTTAACAGGTTATTAGGTCTTTCTTGTCTCGGTTCAAGTTTCACAGTCGAATAATCAAACTTAGGGTTCCATCCTTCTGATTTCAATGAAACAAGACTTCAATCTACCTGTATAATGAATGGCGAACGTCAGTGAATCACAATCAACGATAACACTAGGGCTAACAGAATTTTGGCAGCGTAACGGTAGGGAGTGCGATTTAGGGGCGATTTGGGAGTGATGAATGAAATACGATCGACAGAGCCCTTTAAATACTGAAGCTGGTCTCAGTCGGCCGACTGGCCTCAGCCGCCCCGTTCATTCGGGCGACTCAAGCTCAATCGTACGATTGGCCCAACCAGTCGCATGCAACTGACCGACTAAGATTCAGTCGGTCGACTGGCTCAGTCGTGCCTTTCATTCGCATGTTCAGTTGACCGAATGAGTTTCAATCGGTCGACTGACTCATTCGCCCTCTTCCAATCGGTCGAATGGGCTATTCTGGTGAGCCATTCGTGCGAGTGGAAGCCATTCGCATGGTTGGTCCATTCTCATGGTCCAATCGTGCGAATGGGTCATACTTAGTTAATTTTCTGCCATTTTTACCAATTTACTTTTAAACCCTTTTAAATTAATTTAAATTAACGTTATGAGCCTTTGATCATCTCAGACATGATCCTTTTATCTTGAAAGCATTTTGATCACCTCAGACGTGATCCTTTTAAACACTTTAGTCACCTCAGACGTGACCCTTTTAAAAACACTTTGTCACCTCAGACGTGACTATTTTAAACTTTCAAAGCATATATGATCATCTCAGACATGACCCTTTTAGTGAGTTGATTCCTTCTGATTTTCCTGATGTAGCCCGACACAAGACTAAAATTAAAATTAAAAACAACTAACTAATTTAAGACCTTAAGCTAATTACATAAACAAACTTATTTTTGGCTTTTTGTGAGAGATAAATCCAGAGATTGATACCTACGGGATTTGGTTCGGAAGTAGACAGCTTCAACTTAGATTGATCATATCTGGATCAATTCAATTTTGGAATCATACAGGTAAGTCAAATCATTTGGGACTAGTTATTAAAACTTTTGATGCTCAAATTCTCGGTGTTCATCCAGAGTCGTTAGCAACTTAAAGAAATCATACTGAAACTCATAGATTTTCACATTGATTTGAGCCTTTGAGCATGTAGCCACAATGATTGTCAGTATGTTTGTCCACTTCAATCAATACACAGACTTTTGACACAGACGGGTGACTTATTTAGGTTTAATTATTTCAACTAACATTTGTGGATTCCACACTTATATGGTAATCAACATTCCTCAGGAGCTTTTGAGCGGTCTACAGGTATTTTTACAAGAAGAGACTATTCTTAGAGCTTTCAAAGAGAAGCCTGTCCTCAGGTCAGTGTCATCGCAAAGCAGAGAGGCGGCAAACAACAATGAATTCTAGAATATCTAGGTTATGCTTATCCTCAGGTCAATGCCATCGCACAGCAGAGAGGCACATAACCTATCTCCTTGTTAGAGCAGCTTATTTTATTTTACACAAAATGCACCAACAACATAAGTCATTAGCTTTATTGCATTTGTATTTCATTTTTTTCTTGCTTTGCTCTAATTATGGTCATCCGCACACATTTGTGGCGTTTAATTGCTCATTACCCCTTATTGGAATATATTTGATTGTGTTAACCAGTGATAAGATGGAAGCCCACAGTCAGTTGAACAACTTAGTTTGATCTTGAGATCACCAATCAGGTCTAATTATCTATTGTGTTGAATCTACCAACATATCATTTGTGGTCTAGCAGCCTCTAAGTCTACTTTCTTTGTGTCACCTTAGAAGTTGCCACTTGTTAGGACCTGGTATTTGAACGAAATACCTAGTGATTAGCGTGTTAAACCAACTCAAATAGTGCGGAATCCTATTTGATTGGCGATCCAATCAGTGAGAACACACGAAGAATCAATCAAGAATTGAATCCAACGTCAGAAATCGATTAGGAATCGATCTGATGTGTTCGGTGAACTTGGAGAACGATTTGGGAGGTCTCTGGACGGCTAGGGTACGTCTAGAATCGTAATGGGGTGAATGCTTATGTTTTTCCACGAATTTGGTCTATTTATAGGTTAGTATTGTTCAATCGTGCGACTGGGCCATAAGTATGGTTCAGTCGTGCGATTGAACCATGCGGTTGATTCATCCGCACGACTGAGTGTTCAGTCGTGCGATTGAGCCAATCTCATGTGTCAATCATACGACTGATCCAGTCTCCTGGTTCAGTCGTGCGATTGAGTCAGTCGTATGAAGTTATTCATGCGTGTGGTCCATTCGCATGGGCCATTCGCATGAGAACTTCATTAAGTTAAGTTTGAATGTTTTAATTAATATAACATAATGTGTAACCATTCAAACAATCATAAACCCAATCAATTCAATCACGACTCATTAATGAAATATTAAACATCACAAGTAACAAACAATTCATGTCATTTCATTAATCAATACAATTACATCGAAATCAGACAGACAAGCTTCATTACATTACAAATCATGATCTAGGGACATACATGCATCAACAATCTAGCAGTTGAGATAGCAATGTCACATAGTGAAGAAGCAACTGCAGCCGAGGTCAGTTACAAGCCAAAGGAGGAGACTTCCACGTCAGAGACAGAAAAGACAGAATCACTAGAACTAGAGACATCTGATGTTGCGTTGATGGCTAGCTCTTCTGAACCAACTTAGGTAAGTACTACTGACCAAATGTTTAATAATCATGCTTGTTCTGATTGTGATACTTTTAGGAATAGCATAGATGAAAATTTTGCTAGGTTATTAGATCATAATGATAACTTAGTAAAAGACTTGCAACTGTGCACTAAGGCTAATAGAGTATTAAAACAAAATGAGCATAGTTATAAAGAAAAGATAGACCTATTGACTAAACAGCTTAGGGAAACCGAAGTAGTTGCCTTTAACCAAGCTAATGACATTAGGTACTATCTAAACTCCCTAGAAGACACTAAGAAGCAAAAGGCAGTTCTAGAAGTAGAAGTAAATTCATTAAAACAGAAACTGCATAGTTGGACTAGTTCTTCACACATAGTTCAACACTTAGTGAGAGAAAGGAATAACGGGGAGGGATTAGGTTACAAAGTGGTTCCAACACCACCTGAGACCTTGATGAACACTAAGACTAGACCAGTAAATAATAACCCCATCAAGGATCACGTGGTGTCTACTCCTCTTGTTAGTGATCCACATACCTTATGTTCATCTACTGAATCTGGACACAAACAAAAGGAGGCCACTTCAAAGGCAAAGGGTAAATTGCCTTGTGTTAATCTGGAAAATGAATTTGAAAAAGTTAACTTAAAGTCAGGGTCAAACGGAGTCAAATCAGAACCTAAAAAGACTTCAAATGTTAATTTTTCACATGCTTCAAGTCAAAAACCAGTTAACCAAAAAGAGAAAGATGTTAAGCAGGTTAAAACAGTTAATTTTGTTAAACCAGAGAAAACATCAAACGCACAAGAGTCAAAACCTAAAGTGATTGATGTTACTAGAGTGTCACGCACTTCTCCACAAAGAAAGTCTACTCATAAAGTTGATAGCCGGTCATGCTACAACTGTGGAGAATGTGGACACATTGCTTCCTATTGTCCTTTCTATCATACACCTAGGAAAAAGATTGACCTTCAAGACTCTAAGCCTAGGTCTTCTAAGAGGAGTTCTCTGACACCACCTAGAAGAGCTAGTGAACCTAAAGTCCAACCTGTAAGCCAGACGACTGTTTATCATAAACAGGCCTTGCACAAATCTGGCTTATGGAAAGAGAAGTCATCCTACATGTCTGATACTGATGACAAGAAGGAACCTGAGCTACCCTCACCCTCTAAGGGTCAATGGGTGGAGTTTATGATGTGTGATGCCTCTGGGAAACCCAAGCCAGTAAAGGCTTGGGTTCCTAACCTAAACTAATTCATTTACTTTGTATGTGCAGGGTGTTCGATACAGTGCTGAGACTAACACGTGGATTGTAGACAGCGGAGCATCCAGGCACATGACAGGAAATAGGGCCCTTTTATCAAACGTCAAGCAAATAAAAGGAGGGCATGTTTCCTTTGCTGGAAACAAAGGAGGCTATATCACAGCTCAGGGAGAAGTGGGAAATCAGAAAGTTAAGTTTGATAAGGTGAACTACGTTCAACAACTTCAGAATAACTTACTTTCTGTTTCCCAAATCTGTGATAAAGGATTTAAGGTCATCTTCGACAACAAGAAGTGTTACGTGCTGAAGAAAGACTACGTGATCCCAGAGGACCAAGTTCTGATGACTGCTTCAAGATATCAAGACCTTTATGTCTTGGATCTGTCAACAGCTGCTACAACGGATCATGAGGTTCAGTGCTTTCTATCTAAAGCTACTGAAAAGGATTCCATCTCCTGGCATAGGAGAATGGGACACATTAGTCAAAGGAAGATGAATCATTTGATTCAAAAGGATTTGGTGAGAGGAGTTAATGTCAAGAACTTCCAACTTTCTGACTTTTGTGTAGCTTGCAAGAAAGGCAAACAGACAAAGAAGCCTCATAAGGAAAAGAAAGTTCATTCAATAGAACTTCCTCTTGAACTTCTTCACATGGATCTGTTTGGTCCAGTCAGTACAAAGAGCATTGCAGGCGACTTGTACTGTTTTGTGGTCACTGATGACTACTCAAGGTTCACTTGGGTAATGTTTCTGAAATCCAAATAAAAAACATTTCAGTCATTCAAGAAGTTAGTAACCATACTGGAATCTCTCTACAAGCTAAAAGTTAGACAAGTACGCTCAGACAACGGAACAGAATTCAAGAATCAGTGGATGGAGGCATACTGCAAGGAAAAGGGAATTGTGCATCAATTCACTTCTGCCTACACGCCTCAGATGAATGGTGTTGCTGAGAGGAAGAACAGAAGCTTGATAGAGACAGCACGAACTATGCTGGCGGACTCGAAACTGCCTATCCAATTCTGGAATGAGGCAGTGGCGAATGCATGTTATACACTGAATCAAGTCCTAATAGTCAAGCGCCACTGAAAGACATGTTACGAGTTACTACAAAGACGCAAACATAATTTGGAGTATCTTGAACCTTTTGGCGCACCGTGCACACTTCTGAAGAAGACACAAGAAGGCAAATTCAGCGAGAAGGCTGATGAAGGAATCTTTCTAGGATACAACATACCGAACAAGCGAGTTTACAACAACTCAACGGGTCTTGTAGAAGTGTGGTGTAATGTCGACGTTCAGAGATATACCACACCACCTACAGGCAAAGGACCCGGATACTTCTTCGATTATGATGGATTCTTCAAGTCCTTCAACATCCCTCTCTCTCCCTCAGATGATGAGTTAGCTACTAGGATGATGTATGATATTCTAAATACACCATCTAGCACACAGGGAGAATCATCTACTCAGTCAGGGGGAGTAGTCGATGACAGTGACTCCTCCTCTGAAGATGAAGCTGAAGCAGATGACCAGAACAGTCAGGAGGAACAGGTTCCAGTTCCTGAAAGTCCACAAGCATCTACATATGATGCACCTTCGACTTCGGAACCTCAAACTCCATCTACCTCAGATGCAGAACCTAATGTTCATAATCTTGGCTCTGAGGTAGTTGTTCCTACTACTCCAGGATCACGACTAAACGTCTATCATCCCCTTGACAATGTCATTGGGGATGTCAAATCAGGAGTACAAACCCGAAATCAGCTATACTCAGCTGATTACGCCTCAGTTATGGAGAAGGGTTTCATTCATGATGGTGCTTATCGATGTTTTGTCTCGCAGGTTGAGCCAAAGTATGTCAGCGAGGCACTAAATGATGAGGCGTGGGTGAGTGCCATGCAAGAAGAACTTCTGCAGTTCAAGAAGTTAGGTGTATGGACTCTGGTTGATAGACCTAAAGGTGCTAAAGTCATTGGCACCAAATGGGTACTAAAATGCAAGAAGGATGACCAAGGGGTCATTATCAGGAACAAAGCTCGATTGGTGGTTCAAGGTTTTCGCCAAGTCGAGGGGATTGACTACAATGAGGTGTTTGCACCCGTGGCAAGGATGGAAGCAATTCGTATCTTCCTTGCCTATGCATCATACATGAAGATTAAAGTCTACCAATTAGATGTGAAGAGTGCATTCCTTCATGTGGAAATCAGGGAAACAGTCTATGTAAGTCAACCCGAGGGATTTGAAGATCCTTATCATCGGGATCGAGTTTACAAGCTCGACAAGGCTTTATACGGGCTTCATCAAGCTCCTCGAGCTTGGTATGAGAAACTCTCGACTCATCTTGTGAAACACGGATTTCGTAGGGGAGTCATTGACTGCACGCTGTTTATTAAAGAAAAGGATGGCGACCTACTGCTTGTACAGATCTATGTTGATGACATAATCTTCGGTTCAAAGAACGAAGAGTTATGCAAAGAGTTTGAAGCAGTGATGAAGAAAGAGTTTGAGATGAATGCTATGGGGGAGATGAAGTTCTTTCTCGGGTTACAAGTGGATCAGACACCAAATGGGATCTTTCTACATCAGACCAAGTATGTAGGAGACATTCTCAGTTGCTTTGACATGGAGAATGCTTCTGCTGCTGGGACTCCACTTGCTACGAATCACGATATAGCACCTGATGAGAATGGAGATCTTGTAGATGCCACGATGTACCGAGGAATGATTGGATCCCTTATGAATCTCACTGCCTCAAGACCTGACATTATGTATGCTACATGTTTATGTTCGAGATATCAGGCTAAACCTAAGGTCAACCATCTGATCGGGGTCAAGAGGATTTTTTGTTATCTGAAGGGTACACCCACACTTGGATTGTGGTATCCTCATGATGATGACTTTGAGCTTACCGCGTATAGTGACTCGGATTACGGGGGCTGCAAGATGAACTACAAGTCTACATCAGCAGGGTGTCAATTCTTTGGGAGAAGATTAGTTACCTGGCAGTGTAAGAAGCAGACATCGGTTGCATTGTCAACCTGTGAAGCCGAATATGTTGCTGCTGCAAGTTGCTGTTCACAAATCATCTGAATTTAACAGCAAATGCGGGATTACGGTTTAAAATTCTCGTCTACTCCTATTTTTGTTGATAACTCTGCTGCAATTGCAGTAACTAAAAATCCGGTTCAACATCCTAAGACCAAACACATCGGTATTAAATACCATTTCATAAGAGATTGTTTTGAAAAGAACTTAATTGATGTGGTTAAAATTAATACTGATTTTTAACGCGCTGACCTCTATACTAAAGCCTTTGATAAACCACGTTTTCAATATTTGCTAGAGGTCAACGGCGTTAAAAAGAAAAGTGAGGTAATTCCTGATGATGAAAATGTGTAGTCCGATGTAGTTTAATTAAAGTTTTTTTATTTTATTTTATTTTATTTTATTTGTTTATTTTCGTCTGTTAAATTTAAACTCATGTTATTTTGCTGTTTATTAAAATCCTAAAATAATTAAACCAGTAATGATTTTAGTATTTTAGGGGGAGAATATGTCAGCAAGTTAACATTAAAAAAATAAAAAATAAAAAAAATAAAAAAAAAATAAAAAACGAGGGAGAAGGAGTGAATAGCTGATATAAGGTAGATCGTATCTGTGATACCGATTAAACACCTTTGGAAAATGATAGTACACAGGAACAAATCAAGAGGGATTTTAAAAATTTAAGTTTTGAAAAGATGCAAAAATTTAAAGTATAAGTCTGTGTAGTCTAGGCAATACAAAAGGGAAGATGATAGAAAACTGGTAACTCCTAAGGTAACACAAAGAAAGTAGACCTAGAGGTTGCTAGACCACAAATGATATGTTGGTAGATTCAACACAATAGATGATTAGACCTGACTGGTGATCTCAAGATCAAACTAAGTTGTTCAACTGACCGTGGGCTTCCATCTTATCACTGGTTAACACAATCAACAATATTCCAATAAGGGGTAATGAGCATTTAAACGCCACAAATGTGTGCGGATGACCATAATTAGAGCAAAGCAAAGAAAAAAAATGAAAGACAAATGCAATAAAGCTAATGACTTATGTTGTTGGTGCATTTTGTGCAAAATTAAATAAGCTGCTCTAACAAGGAGATAGGTTGTGTGCCTCTCTGCTGTGCGATGGCACTGACCTGAGGATAAGCATAACCTAGATATTCTAGAATTCATTGTTGTTTGCTGCCTATCTGCTGTGCGATGGCACTGACCTGAGGACTGGCTTCTCTTTGAAAGCTCTAAGAATAGTCTCTTCTTGTAATAATACCCGTAGACCGCTCAAAGGCTCCTGAGGAATGTTGATTACCATATAAGTGTGGGATCCACAAATGTTAGTTTGAAATAATCAAACCTAAATCAATCATCAGTCTGTGTCAAAAATCTGTGTATGGATTTAAGTGGACAAACATATTGACAATCATTGTGGCTGCAATTCTCAAAAGTTCAAATCAATGTGACAATCTAAGAGTTCCATTATGATTTCCTTAAGTTGCTAACGACTCTGGATGAACACTGAGAATTGAGCATCAAAAGATTTTGATAACAAGTCCCAAATGATTTGACTTGCCTGTATGATTCCAAAATTGAATTGGTCCAGGTGGGGTCAATCCAAGTTGAAGCTGTCTATTCCGGAACCAAATCCCGTAGATGTCTATCTTAGGATTTATCTCTCACAAAAAGCCAAAAACTAGTTTGTTTTTAGTATTTAGTTTAAGTTTTCTAAGTTAGTTAGTAGTTTTAATTTTAATTTTATTAGTTTGTCGGACTACATCAGGAAAATCAGTAAGGAATCATCTCACTAAAAGGGTCATGTCTGAGATGACCACATGTGGTTTGAAAGTTTATAACAGTCACGTCTGTGGTGACTAAAGTGTTTAAAAGGATCACGTCTGAGGTGATCGAAAGGTTTTCAAGTTAAAATGATCATGTCTGAGATGATCAAAAGATCATAACGTTAATTTCAAAAGTTAAAAGGATTTTAAATGTAAATGGGTAAAAATAACAGAAAATTAACTAAGTGTGACCCATTCACACGAATGGACCATACGTATGGACTAACCATACAAATGGAAGCCATTCGCACGAATGGACCATGAGTATGGACCATCAAACCGAATGGCCCATACGATTGGCCCAGTCGGAGGCTTAAGGGCGAACGAGTGAGTCAGTCGCACGACTGAATTCCAGTCGGACGACTGAAGAAGGGCGACTGACCCAATCGCACGACTGAGTCCCACTCGCACGACTGAAAGATGCGTATGAACTCAGTCGCACGATTGGATCTAGGGTTAGTATAAATAGAGGGGAAGTCGGTCGCAGAGACTCATCACCCTCAAAGAAACCCTAAATCGCACGACTTAACTACACTCTGCCAAAATTTCATTTGATTCCTAAAACACCCATTTCTTGAGTACTGATCATTTCTATCGACTTTACAGGTAATTTGCGGTGAAGAGAAAACAAAATAACGGTCCAATTGATTCTAGATCTGCAAAATTCAGACCCGAAAGCAAACCAGACTTAAACGGCCTAATAACCTAATCTAACTACTCAAACAGATTAAATTAAGTATGTTAGGGGTTATAAGAAAGTATCGCGAGTCAAATGAACTAGATAACGATGTCTAAAACTCCAAATTGGTGAAAAAGTAAATTTGAATTGAACAGACAGAGTATATCATGCGATTGGACAGGCTGATGAACTTCAGTCGCACGACTGAAGAGTGCGATTTACCTAACCGCACGACTGAACCATGCGTATGAAGCTCAGTCGCACGACTGGTGTAACCGCATAAGAGTACATGCGCATGAGTCTAGTCGCACACTCAGTCATACGCATGAGATCATTCGCACGTCTGAACCTCAATCGCACTATTCAGTCGCACGACTGATCTCAGTCGTACAACCTCAATCGCATGACAGAAACATTCTTTTCAAGTTTAAGTGTTTCACGATGTTCTTAGCCAAAGGTACTAATGTTTATATTGATATGTGTTACAGATGGCGAGTCGATGGACCATGAGCACGAAGCATAACATATGTGCTCATCTGGATTTGACATCCAGGAACGCGGCTGACTTCTCAGGCATCATCACTTTTCTGCTGAGATCTAGGATTGCTCATGCTATCTCTACACCGTGTACTCCTTACTGATCAGTGCAGCAGGCCTTCTGGGAAGGCGCGACCGTTGATAGATCCTCTGAGCCTCATTACATCAGGAGTACGATCTTTGATGAGGCTATTACCATCTCAGAGGAGGATCTGAGGATTGTTCTACAGTTAGGGGATGACGCTGATTGTCCTACTCGTCTACACCCCTTCACGGTCAGAGGATGTTTTCTGAGAGCCAAGTACTCTGGGGACATCAATGCTCGGGTACTCAACAAGAGTAACCTCTGTCCCCAGTTCAAGTATCTTGCGCATGTTCTACTGAAGTGCATAGCGTCGAGGAAGGGAGGATTTGATGAGTTGTCGGATCAGATCCAGAACGCATATGCTGCGTTGGTGCTGAACCACCCGTTCAGCTTCTCCAAAATGATCTTCACCTACCTGGTGGAGAACATTGAGGGGAAAGGGAAGGAAGGCTTCTGCATGTTTCCGAGGTTTATGCAGATGATTATAGATTAGAAGCTTCCCTCCCTGGCAAAGGAGAAGGAGGATGCTGTAGTGCTCGAGGTCATGGATGACACTACGTTGGGCAGGATGAAGGTGTACAGGGGGAAGCAGGTGAAACCCCCTGTCAGGAGGTTGTTTGGGCATCTGGCCCGTGCTGACTACGTGGTGCCAGCCAAGAGAAAGTGGCACCACGATGATAGTGATTCCGATGTAGAGCAGATTGCTCTACCAGCTCATGATTCAGATGATGATGATAGCGGAGACGCCAGGGATGATATGCCTGCTTCACCTACAGGCACTGAGTCTAATGTTATTCCCCCGGGGTCTGTCCCTGCCGGAGATGTTGCTGAGACGGCCGGTTTTCATCAGGAGTTTGTTGTTGGTGATCAGGAGGAGGAGGAGTCTGATGAGGAGCCCCTCACGAGAACTGTGGGAAGCAAGGTTGTTCCCACAGAACACGGGCTACGGGTGGTTGGTGAACACCCTAGAGACTCCAGGGAGACAGAGACTGACCCGAGATATGCTCCGGGTTCAGCAGGCAGAGATGTAGGGGGAGCATCCACTTCCACAGGGACTAGGAGGAAGAGGATGGCTCAGCCCCATGGACTGAAGAAGAAGAAGCGTCGACTGACCTTCGTTACCACTGTAGCCTCTACTTCCACCACCACAGCCACAACTACCACCTCCACTAATATACCACCCACCACCACAGCCACCACATCCACCACTGCTACCACAGCCACCACCTTACCTACCACCACTGTACATTTCCCATCCTCCACCATACCATTTACACCCACCTCACCTCCACCATTTTACCGACCCATATTCACCACAGCCACTACCACCACCACCTCACATCATGCAGGACCGTCAGCCCAGTCCTCATACATGTATGGATCACCTCTACCTCCAATCGGGGTAGAGGAACAGCTGTCGGCGCTAAACCGTATGGTGATGCACTTACTAGCTGCCGATGAGGAGAAAGCTGCACAGATACGCCAGCTGACCGACCTGACTGCTGCCCAGTCTCAACAGATGGCAAAGCAGGCTCGTGTGATAGAGCAGCAGACCCAGCTGATGGATGCACAGAGAGTAGAGATGTCCCAACTCCAGGACCAGCATGCCTAATCAGCCAAACGTATAGAGGAATTGGAGACTACCAACAAGACCATCATGCTGCGGTTAAAGAGATCAAAGGATGAGCCCTTAAAGATAAAGGAAGGGAATGGAGATGATGGAGATGGTGATGATGATGATGAAGATGATGATGAGGATGAGGAGGATGATGAGGATGAGGAGGAAACAGATGAAGAAAGGACAGAGGGAAAGGATGATGATGACAAAGCAGAAGGAGGGGATGCGGCTGCATCGGCCTCTACTTCAGGTCAAGAACGAAGATCGAAGAATCGACAGGACCAGTCAGCTACCACCTCTGCTCCTCCAAGCGATGAGACCATGATTCAAGATAAAAGTACATATTAGATGTTTTATGTATTTATCTAATTTTGTGTTTGAATCATGTACTGAAAACAAATGTGTTGAATGTTTATATATTAAGTTAATGTATTTCTGTTTGATTACTTACTAATGATTTATGTGTTGAATGTTTAAATCAAACGGATCCAAACTTTTAAAGAGATGAGTTTGATATTGCTCCCCTTCAACAGGTCAAGACTCAACTAACCATGATACTTGATCTGCAAGGGATTGTAAGAAGGTCTGTGAGTTATACCCCTGAAGAAGGGGAAATAATTCATGACCTATCTAACGAGCAACTCGCAGAGATGTTCAGACTCAATCTGGATGAAATCGTCAAAGATGCTCCAACAGTTGATTCGACTAGTGATGAAGAGCTAAATGATGTTGATGAAGTCGAGGTCGAAGATATCACTGCAGAAGAGTACCCTCAGTATGCTGACAACGAGGGTAATGTGATTCCCAATCTGGGTGAGTCCCTAGTCAGTGGTACTTTTGAGGTACTGAACAAGATGGAGCTGGAAACGGAGAAGGCAGAAGGAACAGCCCAAGCCTCAAATGATGACGTAGACATTCGAAAGGCTGAGTGGGCTGCCTGTTTTGAAGAAATGAGAGCCCAACATGCTGCACCAAAGAAAGATGCCTACACCAAGCTCTACAGAGTCAAGAAACACCACAAGGTGTCAGGCAGGATTATAGCATGGGCTTATTTTGATGATCTTAACGTGTATGCAGTTAAGAGGGAACAGGGCATAGAGTACTTCAGATTTCCACATGATCTGAAGACTCTACCAGGTTTTGAGCTCAACCAGCTGGCTAAGCTAAAGCTTTTTTATGCTGACCCAAGGAAGATGTCAGGCTGGTTTGAGGCTGCCCTTAAGAAGGAGTACCACACCAGATGGGTTAACTTCAGACCCCAACAGCCTACTAGGTACATAACAAGGTCTGAGGTTGATGCCATTACTGGCAAGCCCAAGATTGTGTTGAAGTGGAGTCCTCCGCGCACAATGTCAAGAATCCCACTCAGGGAAATGCCACAGGACTTCACTCCACACTTCAAATGGTGGTACTATGATTGGAGAATAGCTGAAGCGGTCATAGTCCTAAGTAAAGAGGGACAAATGGATACAATCAGGGTATTCGACCCGATGTGGCTAACTAACTAGTCGGCTAATGATGTCTATACATTATACAAGTGGTCACTGTTCTATGACACGCAAGATATTGTACAAGCCCTCCAGTTCCAAAACGTTATACGACTCTGCTTTGCGTTTGAGATTCACGCAGGAGTCACAAAAGAGGAGAAGTACAAGAAGTACAAGGAGGTTATGCAGAAGACAAGAGATTAGATAGATCTAGGTCCAAGGGGGAGTTTGTTGATGCATGTATGTCCCTAGATCATGATTTGTAATGTAATAGATCTTGTCTGTCTGATTATGATGTAATTTGTATTGATTAATGAAATGACATGGATTGTTTGTTATTTGTAATGTTGAACATTTCATTAATGAGTCGTGATTGAATTGATTGGGTTTATGATTGTTTGAATGGTTACACATAATGTTATATTAGTTAAAACATTCAAACTTAACTTAATGAAGTTCTTATGCGAATGGCCCATGGGAATGGACCACACGCATGAATCGCTTCATACGATTGACTCAATCTCACGACTGAACCAGGAGACTGGATCAGTCGTATGATTGACACACAAGATTGGCTCAGTCGCACGACTGAACATTCAGTCGTGCGGATGAATCAACCACATGGTTCAATCGCACGATTGAACCATACTTATGGTCCAGTCGCACGATTGAACAATACTTACCTATAAATAGACCCAATTCATGGAAAAACGTAAGCATTCATTCCATTACGATTCCAGACATACCCTAGCCGTCCAAAGACCTCCCAAATCGTTCTCCAAGTTCACAGAACACATTAGATCGATTCCTAATCGACTTCTAACGTTAGATTCAATTCTTGATTGATTCTTCGTGTGTTCTCACTGATTGGATCGCCAATCAAATAGGATTCCGCACTATTTGAGTTAGTTTAACACGCTAATCACTAGGTATTTCGTTCAAATACCAGGTCCTAACAAAGTAAGAAATTTCCACATCTTTCTTAAGTGTAGAAATTTCAGGGGAGAATATATATTAAAAGTTCTTCTTGTTTTCCTTTGCAGAATAAAATGAGAAGCCTGCACGATGTAAAGGAGGTTAACAGTATTGTGTGGGATATGTTTGATAGGTTCAACTAGAAATCAAAGTAAACGGTTATTTTGTAGCTGAATTAATAGATCAAGAAACTTGATGACTCAAATAATCCCCTTGACATCTTTGGCCTTCACAAAGTTTCAACTCCTTGTTCAAAAAGGATTGAGAACGTGATACCTCTGTTTTGAGTTATTCTTATCTAAAGTATCTTTGGGTCAAATCATTCCAATCTATCTTAAAAAATAATATGCTTTTTCATCTTTGCATATAAGATGCTCCTTGTTGTATTCTATCTTGTGCTTATCTCCTCTTCTTTGTGTGAAAATTGACTGGAGTGATGATCTCCTTTGCTGTATGATAGTACTGGCCTGGAGCTCTCATCGGCACAATATGATAATCTTCTCTGTTATACGTAAGTATAGACCTGAAGTTATCATCTGGAAAACTCAATTGATAAACTCCTCTGTTATACGTAAGTATAGACCTAGAGCTCTCATCATTTGATGTCTATAAAGGCATTGCTTCTTTTGAAATAGGACATCTGTTGCTTCTGAGAGGAAGATTCATGCAAATCCTATCATTTGTTCAATACATCATGAGGACATGATAAGTTTCTTTGCCAAATGTTTGTAGGGATTGGGTCATTCAATGTTTTCTTTAAACATAAACCTAAACATGATAACAATAGCTGCGATGCATCTGTTAAACGAAGAAGGCATGGACTTAAAAAGACGAGCATATCAGCAATCCCGACAATCTTTGATTCTCCAGAAGATCTTTTTAGCTTCTCGTTCATATCCTTTTATATTGTTCAAATTTTATTACAAAATTATTAATCATGGATAATGGTGAGGTCATGTGGGGTAAATTTCTTTTGATTTTGTTTACCTTATTTTAATTCTTTTTCTTTTATTTTATCTTATTTTAAAGAAAGGGAATCAAAATAAATTTTTTTAAGTTTTTGGTTTACAGCGAAATGATACTTTCCCTGGTAGTTTCGTAGGGCGAAATTGTAGCTTCGCTGACTCTTTTGCGCCGTGCAAAGTCAATTTCGACCAGAGTTTCGCCCAGCAAAATTATAGCTTCGCTAGGCGAAACTACAGTTTCGCTTCCTGCGAAACTATTGGCTATACAACTCAATTCGCGAAAATACTTTCTCATTTTTGCACAATCGACGGTTTACAAGTGTTAGGGTTTATCAATCGCCTCTGAGTGCGATTTTGATTTTCTGAGTGTTTGACTCTTGATTGACCGTTCTATCTTATTCGCAAGTGAGTTTCGAACTCAGAACTATAACTTAATTGAAGTTAATCAGCAACATTGTGAGTCTATTCGATTAGACTCTTCGGTACCTTCGTAGTTCTTACTTCGAAAGTACCGATAGTCCAGCGAAACTGAACGAAAGTTCATGGTTTTTCAGCGAAACTGTGGTGTTATACTGTCTGAGCGAACTTAACAGTTTCGCTGGGTAAACTTCAGTTTCGTTGTGCCGAAACTATACTTTCGGCCAGTCGAATCTAGTTCACTGTCTTGCCGAAACTATTGAATAATTGCTGTCGAAACTATACTTTCGCTTTCCGAAACTAAAATTCTTCCTGCGAAACTACAGTTTCGACCGGCATAATTAATTTGGTTTTTGATTAATTTTAATTCTTTTCTTATTTTCTTTAATATTATTATTTAATATACTATTCTTATGGGTTTTATTTGGTTTTCAGATTTAATGGCGAATCTGAAGTTTGACGAGAGGAACAACATTACTGCTATCTTAGACGACGCACATCCTAAAGCGACTAGATTTAGAGACTGTATTCATTGGCTACAGAGATCTCCTATTGCCTACGTGATATCTCATTCTTTTACCAAATATGACTTACATATCAGAGATTTCTGGCACACGGCGGAGTATGATACGAGAGGCAACTCTCAGAGGATTGTAGCCAGAGTGTTGGAGAACGAGGTGATCATTACTATTGAAGTTGTATCGAGGGTGCTAAGGTTAGATGAAGATAAAGGAGATGAGGTTACTATGTCAAATCAGGAGGTGTTTGAAGCCTTCAGATCGATGGGATATGAGGGACCGCCTTCTGGGACGAGGAAGGAGATTAAGAAGTCCTTCCTTTCTAAGGAATGGAGATATATAGCTCACGTTTCATTATGTGCTTAGATCACCGTAAAGGTGGATCAGATGGGCTTAATCTAGAATGGGCAAAAGCCACGGTGTTATGCTACAATGGAAGGAAGGCAAATATAGCAAGATTGATATTTGCCTGTATGGTAGAGAATGTGATGGCATTGAAGAAGGATAAATGGCTGCTTTACCCTAGAATTTTGTAGATGATTTTTGATGATCTTATTCCTAATTTACCAAGACACGGGGAGGTTAAAAGGCTAGTGCAAATGAACACCCGTATCTTTGCAGACTGCTGTGCCCTCCGTCATGACTTCAATGGAAGAATTACTCATCTGTGGGAGAACATGTATCCACCAGAAAGATGGAGTTATATCAGGAGGGTGGACGAGTCTGAGAACAAAAGGGCTGAAGAGAACATGGCACAACAGACAGATGCTACTAAGAAGAGGAAAAGATATGCGAAGGAGAAGGATTATGACTTTGAGGAGGAAGTGCATGAAATGGCTGAGGAGGTAAGAGTTGAGAAAGAAAGGAGATCAAAGAAGAAAGCTGATGTGGGAGAGACTGAGAGAAGGACTAAACAGAAACACCAATCATTTACTAAGACCTCAAGGAGAGAGGAGAGAGCCGGATTTGATGAAGATGTAATAAGAAACCTCAACACCTCTCTAGCCAATGAGTTAAGCATGATTGAGACAAAACTTACCAATCAAGAGATGAGGGAAAGGCAGAAGGATGAAGTTATTGATGGTATGACTAGAATGTTGATAGATCAAAACAAACTAATTAAAAGACTATTTGAGGAGGTGAATGACCTAAAGGCTACAGCCGGCCTGCCCAATCAACTAACTCAACCTGAGTTAGATGATTTGACTGATACTTCCAAGTACCCATTTTTAAATGTGGGTACATCTTCCCGAGTAGGAGAAGGCACATTGGGTGCAGCAGCTGAAGAAGTGGGAGGTTCTGGTGTGAGGAAGGAGACTGAAAATGTGGAGAATGTTGAGGAGATACTTGAAGCTGGATTCGTTAACATGCAGTTTGATTTTGAAAAGGATTTGGTTGGTGAAGAGGTGATAAGAGAGAAATCTGTTGAAAAGGATGCTGAGAAAGGGAAGGGGCTAATTGATGAGGAAGACGATGATGAGCAAGTGGTTGATTATGACTCAGAACTAGAATACTATGAGGTTGATGAGAGGCCCCTAACCTATGTTGCCAAGAAGGTAGACAAGGATGGAGATGTGTTTGAAATGGTCAAATATGAATGGTTTGTCAAGGAGAAAGAACCTGAAGAGCTGACTCCCCTGTTCCAAAACATGGAAGGATTGAGCAAGAAGGAAGCAGACAAGAAAATTATCAGTTGGTGTTATAACCCCGGCCTCAAAATGTTAATGATCAAGAGGAGAGGGGGATGTATTACTTATATGCACAAGAGGAAGGCCTTCAAGACCTTACCCAAATGGGATCTGAGGAGGATGGCAGTGCTGCCACTACTAAAAGCTCATCTAAGTGAAATAGCCTCATTGCTTGAGAAGGAGATAAAGAATGCACTAAATGACAATTTTAAGTCATTTGGATTTATGAATCATCTAAGTGAAAGAGCCTCATTGCTTGAAAAGGAGATAAAGAATGGACTAAATGACAATTTTAAGTCATTTTTATTAATAAAGGCTGATAGGAGAAGATGCAAGAAGGATAAAGACTGGTAAACAGGGAAAGGAAGGATTGTGCTAAGGGTGAAAGCCCCAAAGACAGTGAACAGGATTAGACTGACAGATCCCCTCCCCCAGCAACTGCAAAACTTTAAGAAGTGGTTCTAAAATAACAATACGGGGGAGGTGGTGATCAGGGTAAAGAATGGAGGTGAATTTAGAGTGTGTGATCCCATGGAACTGTTTAGTTTATGTGATGAAGACCTCCTAGTTTTATGCGAAAATCATATTAAAGCAGGAGTAGGTGATGATACAAGAAAGGAAGCCAGTCTGTTTACGACTGTGGCTAATAAAGTAAGAGGAGTGCGAGCTGAAGTGAAAAAGATAGCTGAGAAAGTAAGAGCTGAAGATGAGTTAAACATGGATGTCCAGGATTTGGCCAGACAGTTTGAGCAAGCGAGTGCTCATCCCAAGGGAGCTAATGAAGTTGGAGGTGACCAGAGTGAATCATTTGCTGAAGCTCCTAAGGAGGTTGCTACAGGAGTTGTAGAAAACACATCAGAGGTAGCGGGGGAGACTGGAGCTGATTAGGGAGAATCTATGTCTCAATCCCCTAGGGAAGAAGCTGCAGGAACAAATATGGGTACATCAAAAGTAGTGAAAGAGACTGGAGCTGACGAGTCAAGTCAAGTTTAATAAAGGCGGTGAGATCCAACCTAGGGGGAGTATTAAAGATCAAGTATATGTTGGACTCACCTTAGTTTAGATTAGGTTATGTTTATATTACTTTGTAATAGGTTTAATGTTAGTTACTTTTGGATGTAATTCATTTTGTATATTTTTGTAGTCCAGCGAAACTATGAGTGAAATTACAGTTTCGCTCATAGTCAGCTGTTGTAGTTCACCCGGGGAAACTATAGTTTCAGCAGTACAGTTTCGCTGCCAGCGAAACTAAGACTACTATATATAGATTTGATCATTTTCATTGTTGGGTAATCCTAGCAAAACCCTAATCGTTTATCATTGTTGCTAGTGACCTTTGTAAGCAGTATTATCACAGAAATACATTTGTGCTTTGTTATTATTAGTGTTGTTCATCATTGTTCTTATTTTGATACACTTGTGATTGTTCTCAATCTTCTTCATCTTAGTTGTCTATTGTTTGTATTTGATATTAAACGATTCAACTACTATTTTGTATTGCAAATCGATCAAATGAACCAATAGTTCCTTGTAATAGAGATAACATTATTGTTGTCTATATGGATGGGAGTCTCTTTGAAGTTGAATCCATAGTCCAACATATGATCCCGTATCCAAAAAACTTAAGCACAACAGCTTACAGCAGCAATGTATTCTGTTTTAATAGTTGATGCAGACACACAAGATTGCTTCTTGCATTGCCATGAGACTATCCTTCAACCAAGGAATTGACACACCCCAGATGTAGACTTTGCAGCCATATTGTAGCCACCATAGTCACTATCTGTATAAGCATATAGATTGAAGTGAGAATTTTTTGGATACCAAAGGCCTAATTTGGGAGAAACTATGAGATATCTAAGGATTCTCTTGACAGCAACTAGGTGTGACATCTTTGGATTAGCTTGTTATCTTGCACAAATGCATGTAGCAAACATGATATCAGGCCTGCTGGATGAAGGTACATAAAAGACCCAATAATAGCCGTGTACAGATGTTCATTAATACACTCCCCCTCAAGATCAGGTCCTAGGGAGTGGTTTCTGGCTATGGATGTATTTGCCACCTTACAATCAGTCAAGTTGAATCTGGTGAGTATGTCATGTACATACTTTGACTGGTATATAACAATGTCATTATTAACGTGCTTCATTTGAATTCCTAGAAAAAAATTGTGTTCCACCATGACACTCATTTCAAATATATTCTTCATCAGCTTCTCAAAGTCTTTGTAGAGCTTTAGATTAGTTGACCCAAAGATGATGTCATCCACATAAACTTGAACCTGCATCAAGTCATTTCTTGTTCCTTAAATAAAGAGTGTTCCATGAATAGTATCCTTTTTGTAGCCATGCTGAACAAGGTACTTAGATAATGTCATATACCACTTTTTTGGATCTTGGTGCAGCCCATAAAGAGCTTTATCAAGCTTGCAGAAATAATTAGGATGATCTGGGTCTGCAAAGCCATGGGGTTGCTTGACATATACTTCCTCATCAATCACCCCATATAAGAAAGCACACTTGACATCAAGTTGGTAGACGTTGAAATCCTTGGATGCAGCAAAAGCAAGGAATATCCAAACAGCTTCAAGTCTTGCTACAGGAGCACAAACATGTAGTTAATCCCCTCTTCTTGCGTGTATCCTTTAACCACTAGTCTTGCCTTGTTTTTGATGAAAAGTCCACAATCATCTTTCTTGTTCCTAAAAATCCACTTGGTACCTATTATGGTCTTCCATTAAGGAAGAGAACATAGGTTCCAAACCTTTTACTTTTTAAATTTGTTGGACCAAAAGAACCAATGAGCCGGATCAGAAAAACCTTTTAAGTCCCACAGACGTCACAACAACTACTGAAGTCCACAACAGCTGAAGATAACACTTGAAGACAAAGTCTGAACACAAGTGCTGAAGACAAAGTCTGAAGACACAAGTGCTGAAGACAAAGTCTGAAGACAAGTACTGAAGACAAAGTCTGAAGACAAGTGCTGAAGACAAAGTCTGAAGACACAAGCGCTGAAGACCAAATATCAGATGTCATAACAGCTGAAGAGGACTTCTTCAGTAATTGTGACGGTTTACTTTTCAGTAGTTTTATGTTTTATCTTTTCAGTACTTTTGTAAAACGACTGAAGAGTTTGTTCTTCAGTCGTTGTAGTTTCAGTAGTTTCTTTTCAGTAGTTTCATGTTTTATACTTAGCACTCTGACATGTTCTCAGTAGTTGTGAACATTTCAGTAGTTTGTTAAGTGTTAGTTATTTTTGTACTAGATCTGCTAGTTGTCACTATCCCGTGATTACAACAGTGATTGCACTCTATATAAGGAGTGTCAACCTTATTGTAATTGGTGAATGATTGAGCAATAATATTGGGCATTATTGAAACATTCCTTATCACAGAAATATATTCTCTCGTATTTGTTTACAAATATCAAACTCTTGCTATAATTTGTCTAATTCTTGATCTCATTCCGCTGCATTACTCTCTAATACATCAAACTTGTGATCACTGATCCTGACAAATGGTATCAGAGCTGGTTAATCATTGATCGATCTAATAATTGATCATTGAAACTGCTCTTCAAGATCCAAGTTTGATTGAATTAGCATTTTTGCAAGAAACGGTTATAGAGATTGATTTTTCTGTGTTTTTAATCATTCATCCTGAGACTTATTCTTGGTTTTCATTGAGTTTGTTGTGGTCTGTCTAAAATCTTTTAAAAGCTTGAATAAAATTGTTTTTGGACCCAAAATGACTACTCCTTCCAATGATCCTCACAATACTGGTTCCTCAACCAAGCCTCCAATGCTGGTTAGGAATGAGTATAACATATGGCAACGACGTATGCTCCATCACCTGTCTGTTAACAGCTCAGGTTGTTGGACATCAGTGGTACATGGTCCACACAAGCCTATGGTGAATAACCCGGAAACCAATCAAATGGTTCCGAAGAGGAAGGATCAATACTCAGATGAGGATAAGAAATTGTTTGAGATTGATGCAAAAGCCCATGGAATTCTGGCCATGGCACTACCCAATGAAATCTATTCTGGGCTAATGCATTATGAATCTGCCCATGACCTCTGGAATGCCTTGAAAGAACAATTTGGAGGAACAGATGAGGTCTTGGCAAATAATAGAGAGATCCTTGCCTAACAATATGAGACATTCTCTCATAGGAAAGGTGAGACTCTGACTCAACAGTTTGAGCGGTTCTCTTGTTTGATCTCTGAATTAAAAATGGTCAAACATGAGTACACCAATATCCAGATGAATAACAAATTTCTCAGATCACTGCCTGAGAGATGGGACACATATACTATTGTCCTACGCTCCAGTGCAAATTTGGACAAACTATCTCTCACCCAACTCCATGGGAAATTGCTCACATTTGAGAGAGAGATAGAACAAAAAGAAATCTGTCTTCATCTGGTAAGCTCACTGAAGACTTTGTACTAGGCAACACTGCTCTGGTTAGTCATGAGTCAGAATATGCTTCATCTGAATGCCAGTATGATGAGCATATTGATTTCTCTTCAAACATTTCTCATTCAGCATTTGTGAGTGTTGATAGTCAGTTTACTGGGTGTAATAATGACAATCTATGTTTCATCATGGATGATCTCAAGGGGATTGCTGATGATGACTTAGAAGAGATGGATATTTTGAGCCAAATGGCCTTGATAAATATCAGATCTCAGAAGTTCTACAAAAGAACTGGAAGAAAGTTCCCAGGACTCTCTGGAAAACCAAAGTTGGTTTTGACAAGAGTAAGTTGAGGTGTCACAAATGCCAAAGGCTTGGACACTTTGCTAGAGAATGTAGATCATCTGGATCTAATTCCTCTGAACCTTTTGTGACTTTCCCTAGCAATAGTCAACAAAAATAAAGGCAACATCCTGTCAATTCTGGTCATCATTCTCAACCACAATCTCCTGCATATTTTGTTCCTCAGGGTCAAATGCCATACATTTACCCTTGTTATTACATGCCACAAACCAGTCAAGTTCAAGCTCCTATGGTACCACAACCTCATGCACATCCAGAACCTCAACCATCTCATCAACCTCCTCAACCTCAACAACATAGCTTCTTCACCCCTGAAGTTGTTGACTGGAGCAGCTTGCCAGATGACATGTCTGGTCATGAACAACTGTTCACAAGTGCTGATCAACATGGTGGTGATAGTCCTTTTCGGAATCTGGCACTTATGGCTCTGGAGTCAACTGAGGGTTCCTGCTTAACTGCATCATCTTCACAGGGTTCTTCAACATGCCAAAGAGGCATCTGGTATGTAGACAGTGGAGGATCCATGCATATGACAGGAAACAGATCACTTCTTAATGACTACTCTCAAGGAAGGAAGGGGTTTGTATCTTTTGGCAATGATGCAAAGGGTTACATCATCGGCAAAGGCTTTGTTTCCAATGGGGAAATAAAGTTTGATGATGTTAACCATGTGGAAAATCTCAAGTACAACCTCTTGAGTGTCAGTCAAATGTGTGACAAAGGCCATGTTGCTCTTTTCACCAGTCAGAACTGCCGGATTCTGTCATCCAAAGTTCTTAGTTTGATTGATAAGGTGTTGGATAAATACACTCTCCTTAAGGCCAACAGGACAGGAAGAGTGTATGCCTTAGATCTTTCCAAGAAAATAGTTCTCAAAGGCCATCCTTGCCTATTTTCCAAGGCTTCCCCTCAAGAATCTACACTATGGCATAGAAGGCTGGGTGATGTTAATCTCAAAAACATAAATCAGCTGATAAACCATGGTTTAGTAAGGGGATTGCCTATGAAGGAGTTCAAATGTGAAGATGAATGCACTGCTTGCTTAAAAGGAAAACAGCACAAAGCTTCATTTCCATCCATAGAAGAACCTAAGTCCAATGCCTGCTTACAGCTTCTTCACATGGATCTCTTTGGTCCTGTGAGAGTGATGAGTATGGCTAAGAAGAAATACTGTCTGGTAATTGTGGATGATTACTCCAGATTTGTATGGACTTTCTTCTTGCATTCAAAGGATGAAGCAGCTCAGAAGATTATCAACTTTGTGTTGTATGTTGAGAAGCAGTATTCCCTCTCAGTCAAGTGTATTCGAAGTGATAATGGAACAGAATTTAGAAACAATACACTTGATGAGTTCTACTTCTCAAAGGGAATCAAGAGGCATTTTAGCATTCCAAGAACTCCTGAACAAAATGGAGTAGTGGAGAGAAAGAACAGGACCCTTATTGAAGCTGCAAGGTCCATGTTGGCTGACTCTGGACTGCCAATGACTTTTTGGGCTGAAGCTATCAATACAGCTTGCTATGTACAAAATAGAGCTCTAGTAAATAAGAGGTTGATGAAAACTCCATATGAAGTTCTTCATCATTTGGCCCCTCTAATTTCATTCTTCAGAGCTTTTGGATGTCCTTGTTTTATTCTCAACACACGGGATCAACTCCAAAAATTTGATTCTAAGGTGGATGCAGGGTACTTTGTTGGTTATTCATCAACTTGCAAAGCATACAGAGTCTTCAACTGTAGAACAAAAATGGTTGAAGAGACTTTACATGTTAAGTTTAATGAATCTCCAAAGGACAAGATTCCACAAAGCCCTGTGGAGATATTTTATTTGGACATACTGCAATATGTTCCTTATCAAACTCCTGCTGTTGTTCCTGTCAATAGTTCACCACCTGGTGGTACTGCTGGTGCTGATGATGATGATAGTAGTACTCACCTCTTCAAGTTTAGTGATCAACTGCCTGATTCAGCTAGACCTGATGTTCCTGTAGCTCCAGCAGCACAATCCACAACAAATGCTGATGAGATTTCTTCAACTTCAACTTCCTTTGAATTACCATCTACTGATTGGTTTCAAGGAAATGCTTCACCATCACCATCTGTTGCTGCTGAGCCTGCTACAAACACTTGCACTGATCTCATTGTGTACCAAGATCCAAAGAATCACCCTATGTCTCAAATCATTGGTGATATCACTGCTGGAGTATCAACAAGAAGTCAATTGTCAAATTTCTGCTTCTATGCTCTCTTCATCGGTCAGCAAGAGCCAAAGAATTATCACATTGCTTTAAAGGATAATGGATGGGTTGTTGCCATGCAGCTTGAGCTTCTTCAGTTCAAGAAACAGCAAGTGTGGGAACTGGTTCCTCTACCTCCAAGTAAGTGTGCAATAGGCACTAAATGGGTGTTTAGGAACAAAACTGATGAAAATGGGCTTATTGTTAAGAACAAGGCCAGACTGGTTGTTCAGGGGTTTGCACAAGAAGAAGGTATTGATTATGATGAAAGCTTTGCCCCTGTAGCCAGACTGGAAGCAATTAGATTGTTTTTAGCTTATGCTGCTTATCAAAATCTTAAAGTTTATCAAATGGATGTCAAAAGTGCATTTTTGTATGAGAAGAGGTTTATGTATGTCAACCACCGGGTTTTGAGGACAATAAGCATCCTAATTGGGTGTATAAGCTTGATAAGGCTCTTTATGGGTTGAAACAAGCTCCTAGAGCCTGGTATGAGACATTATCAAACTTTCTTCTTGAAAATAATTTCACTAGAGGTTCCATAGATAAAACTTTATTCATTAAGAAAGCTGGGCAGCATAATCTATTTGTTCAAATTTATGTAGATGATATTATTTTTGCATCTTCTGATCCACAGTTGTGTGATGCCTTTACAAAGTTGATGCAACAAAATTTTGAAATGAGTGCCATGGGGGAATTACAATTCTTTCTGGGTTTGCAAATCAAACAAAAGGCTGATGGAATTTTCATTCATCAGTCCAAATACACAAAAAATCTTTTGGAAAAGTTTGATTTACAAAATTGTAAACCCTGTTCTACTCCCATGTGCAACACCACACAACTGGATACAGATCAGAAAGGTAAAGTGGTTGATGAAACACTTTACAGATGTATGATTGGGTCCTTGATGTACTTAACAGCTTCTAGACTAGATATTATGTTTGCTACATGTGTTTGTGCTAGATTTCAGGCTGCACCTAAGGAGTCTCATTTGATTGCAGTCAAGAGGATCTTTAGATATCTGCAAGGCACTCCATCTTTATGTTTATGGTATTCTACTAGACATTCTGGTAAATTAGTTGCTTTTTCTGACAGTGACTATGCAGGGTGTAAGTTGACCAGGAAATCAACTTCTGGTGGATGTCAATTCCTAGGCAACTGTTTGATTTCTTGGCAGAGTAAGAAACAAACCTCAGTTGCTACATCAACTGCTGAAGCCGAGTACATTGCTGCTGCAAGCTGTACATCTCAGGTACTATGGCTTCAAAACCAATTATTGGATTATGGCATAACAGAGACTAAGACCCCATTGTTAATGGATAGCTCTTCAGCTCTTTGTATTGTCAAGAATCCTGTCCAGCACTCTAGGACTAAACATATTGAAATCAGACACCATTTTATTAGAGATTGTTTTGAAAAAGGTCTGATTGATCCAAAGTTTGTTCCTAGTGCTGATGAGCTTGCAGACATTTTTACTAAGCCTTTGGATAGTTCAACTTTCCACAACCTGGTGTAAAGGCTTGGTATGCTGCAGCTAGAATAAGTGACAACTACTGATGATCTCAGTAATAAATACTGATGATCATTGGTAACCATGTCATATATAAGTACTGATGAGTTCCTTTCCCCTTAGTAGTTTTTATAACTACTGAAGACTACATTCCTCACAAGTACTGAAGTACTTTATTTGTTAGAACAGCTGATGTAGTCACAACAGCTGATGAAATCACAACAGCTGATGTAGCTACAACTAATGATGTCAGAAATGCAGATAAGTACTGATGACCAATGAAACCTCTGAAACTCAGATTTAAGTCTGATAAGTGTGGAGGTCAGACTGAAACAGCTGAAAAGCTATGAATTGATGAAAACAGCTGATGAGTAATTTCTCTTCAGTTGTTTCTACAACTGCTGTTTCTAAACAACTGAAGCCAAACCTATGTCTTCAGCAGTTTACAACTACTGAAGACTCACACCAAGTCTTCAGCTGTTTACACCAACTGATGACAAAACCAATGTCTTCAGTAGTTTCACAACTACTGATGACAAACACCATGTCCTCAGTTGTTTCATCACTTGAAGTCAAAACTGTCTTCAGTAGTTTTATAACTACTGATGACTAAATCAGAGACTTCAGTTGTTTCTACGTCTGACGGTTAAAACCAAGTCTTCAGTTGTTTTATAACAACTGATGATTACACCAATACGGTCAATCATTTCAAACCTATGAAAGTTAATGCCACGTCATCAGTAGTTTCAACAAATGATAACTAACACCAAAACCTTCAGTCGTTTCATAACCCTACCCTATAAATACTTTATCCCACCTTCAGAGTTTTTCTCACCTCTCTTCTCAAACCTAACGTTCAAAAACTCTGTACCCTCTCTTCATCCATGGCGACCATGCAACTAAAACCACGACACAACTGTATCGCTCACCTCACAAAATCGCCATACTGGACCAAGTTTCACAACGCCATTGATTTAATGGTCCAGTCACCTTACCAAACGGCTTTTCTATTAAACCCCACCATATATGCCGAATCACTTAGCCAATTCTGGACAAACGTCACTCTTGTCTCTGAGGAGAATAACATAGAGTCTCTCCAATCGTTTGTCCATAACCAAAAGGTGGTCATTACTCCAGATATTCTTCGCCAAACCCTCAATCTGGATGATGCTGCTTTTCCAACTGGTTATCCAAAGGGCACAACAGATCTATCATTTGCCCACCATGGATACGAAGGTAACCTGAGTGCCTCTACCATATTGAAGAAACATTTCCAGGATGCTGAACGGCTCATATTTCATATGGTAAACGTCTGCCTTGCCCCCAAGACTTCATCATGGGATCAAATGTCTACAAGGTGGCAACAGGTATTGTACTCCATCCTTGAGCAACAACCTTTAAATTTTTCTGAAATAGTATTTTTAGAGCTCAAGGATATGGCTCAAAAACAACTTGCCAACAGTTGGATATTATATCCTCGGTTCATAATGGCCATAATTGAAAACCAGCTTCAAGCTGAGGGACTTGTTGGCTTGGGAGTCCCTGCTATGGCTGTATTGCCTGAAGTATACTCCCGGCACAACTCTGACCAATCACTCAAAATGGCTGCCAAGTTGCGCAAACCCACGCAGCTGGAACCCACAGCAACCACCACCAAATCCAGAGTCCCCACCAAACCAAAAACAAAACGACCCAAAACAGCTATTCAGGGAGATGAGTCCCCTGAAGATGCTCCTGTACCACCAAGACAGGATATACTTGCTGGTGTAAACCCCCAGTAGTATCAGAGACTCAACCAGCCACAGTCGCTCAGGATTCCTCTCAAAAGGAGCCTGAAGCAACCAAAGAAGGGGTACCCACAAATCTGGAATCTTCCTCATTTGAGGAGATTGCCATTGAAACGCACTATTCTCCCCAGGTGCATATTGATTTTACCCTATCTCCCCATGAAAATGCCCCCCAAAGTCCAACACTTATAATTGCAAACGTGCTGACTCAGCTGCATGCCTCTCCTCCTCCCCAACAACCACCAAAGGGGAAAACCACAGATATTGAGGAAGAGGATCAACATGCTTTTGACAACCCACAGCACAGGGGTTTAAATGTTCTTTCTCCTGGTGTAGATAAGGAGATCAGAATATCTGGTGAGGCTGCCACCTCTTCTGCATCAGCACATGATCAGACTAAGGCTGGTAACATTGCTAAGACCTCATCAGAGGCAACAGCTGATGAAGGACATCGTCCTGAGGCTGGAAGTCCCCAGTTCCAAGAAAAAGGGGCACATGCTACAACTGGTCTACACCCAGGGCATGTACATCCTGCTACAAGCAGGAGGTCAGGTGATTCAGCATATGCTGATGATGACCTGGGCTTCTTTTATGATGTTCTAGCCCAGAACACAATTCTTGAGGAAGAAGTCTGTAGACTACAAAGCCTACTTGACCAATTCTCTCAAGAAGCAAGTCCATCTAACACCAACATACACCTACAGATGGCACCTTCACCTGAAGGTCTCCTAAACACTCAGCCAATCAAAACTTACAACCCACTAGCCTCTACTTCTGGCACTGCTTCTCAGGGACAGAACCCCTCTGAGCAAACAGCTGCTATCTTCCAAAAATCCCTACCTCTCATCACCCCAATGATCACAGACATTGTGATCAAAACCATGGATGAGAGGCTTCCCTCAATCATACAGCCCCTGGTGGAGGAGATTATGAGCACAAGGCTTTCTACTACTCAAACCCTTGCAACCAATGCAACCAAAAAGGGGGAGAGTTAGTTAGTGAAAGCAAAAGGGAAAGGCATACTGAAAGAACAGGAGACTGAGAAGGAAAAGGAGGTTGTGAAGGAGATTGAGAAGGAAGAAGAGTATGTGAAGGGAGCTGATATTGATCAAGTGAGTGAAAGTCACAAAGACTTTCATATCACATATAAGAAGAGGAAGATTGAAAGAAAAGAAAAAGCACTCCAAAAAGAACTCAAACTTGATGAGATGATCAAAATGGCGGATGCTACACATAGTAAATCTATGGACTCCATTATTGATCAACTGTATAGACAAGGGTTCGATACTGCACAGCTTGACTCAGAGATTAGGAGACTTGAAGTTGAAGAAATTAACTCAAGATGGGCAAGTTATGATGTGTTAGAAAGAGAAAGACTGGAGATCATGATCAGATTCATTGCAAAGTATCTTGGGAGATCATTGATAGAGATTAAGTCATGGACCAGGGACAGTATCTTGGCAATAACCACCAAGATCTATACGTCTGAAGCATACACTAAGGGATTAGTGATTGAAGCACTAAATGAAGCAGGTGCTGGGAACAGAAATGAACTAGCAAAACACTCCAAAGCCTTACTCACTACAAGAATGCTAGAACAACCTGCAAAACCTACCACTTCAAAATCACCACTACCACAACCCATTAAACCAACTCCTTTACCCTCAAAACCAACAGCCGATGATGCATCCAAGAAGAAGAAGAGAAGGATGTTGAGGCTAGAAGAAGAAGAAGAAGAGGATGATGAGGAAGAAGATAGGCTGCCTCTTTCCGCAGTCCTAACTTTGCCTAAAGCCAAATCTATGCCCATCACTCCCACCTCACAGATGGAGACTGTGAGAGTTACGATAGAAGAAGAACAGCAGCAAAGGCTTCATGATGAGGAAATGCTGAAAAGCATAGACAAAACTTATGCTGCTTCTTCATCAATAATAAGTATGAAGAAAGAAGCTCTGAGACTGTACACCCTTGCCAACACATTTCAATATCAAAAGGAAAAGGTGAGGATATGGCCTGATCCTAGGGTGGCTCACAGAATTGTGAAGAAAGACATTCCTGCGAGATACAAGGGCCAGATAAAAAGGATCGTAAAAGAAGAGATCACAGTGGTCCTTGTAGTATCACCCTGGGAAATTGTAGAAGACTTCAAGAAGGCTTATGAGACTAAACAGCCACCCCAAAAGATGTTGGAGAATAGAGTCATTAAAAAGGGGTTAGTCTACAAGAAGCTTGAGAACTTCAAACAAAATGAGCTCAGTCTGTTACTTGAAGGTACTCACCCAGATGAGTTTGCATACAGACAGATTACAACAGTTGAGCTCAAAAATGGCAAACAGGCCAAGTACATCTCAGAGCTGTATGGGCGTGAAGGATTGTTTGATGGTGAACCAGAGAATCTTACCATGGAAGAACAAATCATGTTTCTCAGAGCATACACCAGAGAATCCTACAGGCTTATACATGGGAAGTAAGTCTCATGGATGGGGGAACAGCTCAGTGTCCAATTCTCTAATACAGAGCTCCCATCCATACTTTGCCAACCAAATCATCAGAGACTTATTTCCAGGCCAGTGCTTATATGGGTCATCTTCTCAACTAATCAAGAAGGAAAAAGACCAACCATTTTGCCAACAATAAGTGGGACCTCAATAAAGTTAAAGGTTTTGGCTGCATTGGTTCAGGGGGAGTTTGTTGGACCAAAAGAACCAATGAGCCGGATCAGAAAAACCTTTTAAGTCCCACAGACGTCACAACAACTACTGAAGTCCACAACAGCTGAAGATAACACCTGAAGACAAAGTCTGAACACAAGTGCTGAAGACAAAGTCTGAAGACACAAGTGCTGAAGACAAGTACTGAAGACAAAGTCCGAAGACAAGTTGCAGGACCGTTTAAGGGCTTTAGCACAATTACAACACAACAACACAATGAGGAGATTAACTAAACATTAATCAAACAGTAAACTGGGTAACCAAAGGTGATACAAAGAACACAAGTAAAGCAAGAGACAGAACAAGAGAGTATGGGTTTCAAGGAGGCAGTATATTGCTTTCTCAAGTTCTTTTACAAGTGTTACAAAGCATAAAGAAAGATACAAGAACTTGAAATACTTATACTACAACCTACAGCCGGCTATACTTTGAAAGCCAGCTGGATACAATTGACTAGACACTAACAAATCAATTGTAGGATCAAAAGGCATATCTGCCTTTTGACCTTGTGACTATGACATGCCATAGCTCACATCCTTATACATTACAAAAAGGATAAAGTACATGAAGTGGAAAGTTACAGACTCAAGACCTCAATGTACAGTTACCAAAAGCAAGGCCCTTTTCACCAACTCATGTAAGTTGGTGACTTTACAGAGATGCAGCGGAAAAGGTGCTTTATGGAACAGTACATCAGATAAAGCATGTGTACTAAAAGTCTTCGGAAGAAATCTGTCTTCATAGGTTGAAGCTTCGGAAGACTTTGTCTCTGAAGCTTCGGAAGACTTCATGTTTGGCTTCGGAAGATATTGGTCTTGGCTTCGGAAGTTTTTACACTTAGAGTATTTTCTAATGCTTTGTGTAAAACTTCCGAAGCATTCTTCACTTCATTACTTAATGCATGTTGCTGAGACACTTAGGCAGTTTTTGGGTTGCATCAGACTTCAGGAATCCTTACAAACTCCCCCTAGGCTGATGCTACCAAAACACTTAGAAGATCTTCAAATGTTGGTAGTCTTCAGTACAATCAGGACCATTCCTTTCTTCATGAGATGGACAGGATCATCAAGACTCTCATAGTATCTTCTCATCTCAAAGAGATCATGCATAGGTAAGTTGATTATGTCTTGCCATGAGTAGACATTCTCAACACCCTGATCTCTGATAACATTCCATCTTTCTGGATTGGTAGAGTAAGTCCAGGACAAGATGGGTGTCTCACTAGTTAGAGGAGCCACTTGAATAGGAGTTGATTGGGCTGCCTCATCATGCACTTCCTCAGGTTGATCTGATTCAGCCTGAGGTGCAGAGGTAGATGACTTTAGCTTCTTCTTCTTAGTCTTTGGTTTAGAAGCCATCATCTTCTTCCTCTTGGATGTCTTTAACTGAGAAGACTGGTCTGCAGCACCATGTTGATCATCAGTGTCTTTCTCAGTTGGGTGTTCCTCCCTCACAGGTTCAGAAGGAGAGGGAGTTTGACCCTGCCTAGGATCAGAAGATGAAGCTTGCTGAGGCTCAGCTGGAGGTGCTGGTTGAGGTGTCTCTGGCTGTTCAAACTTGACCTCCACTTAGGTGGGACTTGACTTGGAAGAGAGTGCAAGTCAATGAGTTCTCCACTTTTAATCTTCTGCTTGATCACCCTAATATGCTCATCCATAGTGGATAGAGACATGGGGCCAAGTCTCCTTCCGGAGAATCCATACAGCTTCAAGAAGCTCACCATTCTTTGTCTGTGAGCAGACTTCTTTGCATTCTTTTGAATGATGGCTCTTGACTTTGCAGCTTCTTCCCTTAGCTTCCTTTTAGTTGTCTTTCTTTCCTTGACTAACTCAAGCTCAAGTTGCTTTGGATACTCAAACTCAATGAAGTCATAGGACAAGGGAAGAAGTGCATCTGCCTGATAGAAGCCTGTGGCACTTAGGTAGTTGATCATCTTGATCCTATCTTCTTCTTTATCTACCTGAGGTTCTTGTGGAGCCACATCTTCCTGTGCAGGACTTTCTTGAACTGGTGAGAGAGTGGGAGCATGCTTGTAAAGTCTTTTCTGTCTATTCTCCTCTTTGAGTTGGAGAAGTATCATTGCATCCTCTTTCTCCTTCAACTCTCTTGACACTTCCATGTCAGCCAGTTCATTTAATTCTTCTAAGGGGAGGGAGATGATTTCATCAATGTCATAGTTCCTGGTCTGTAAGTAGGTATTCTTGACTGCCCTTAACTTATCATCTTGAGTATTTGGTCTGGGAGCAGCCCTGATTGCAGCTTGCATGAAGCTAGATGACCCAGTAGAACTTTCTCCCCTTAGTCTCCTTTTCCTCTCTCTCTCTCTTCCTCCTCAATTTCCTCAGGAGTCATTATCCTTTTCCCTTTGTCACCAACAGACCTTTGTGACTCAGGGTGGATTGAGGCTTGGCCTTCATTGCTTGGAGTAGCTTCCATGCTCTGGCCAGAGAGAGGCTGAGAAACACCTTCACCAGCAGGTGTCTCAGATGGAGTTTGGACCTCTGCAGCAGTTGTTGATGATGAGACAGGGGTCTCAGGTTCTGCCACTGGGTCTTCAGTCAAGGTTTCCCCTATGAAACTAATCTTAGGGTCCACCTCAACATCCAGTTGACCGATGACATTGCCTGATTCCCTAAGTCTCCTTCTTAGAGTAAACTCTGCAAGGATCCTGTCTTGGATTCTTTGAGCCAGCCTGTCAGCTTGTCTTGAATTGCTTGGATTGACAAGTGGCAAGTTGACTAAATCCAGTCTTTCATAGAAGCTCAGGCTTTGGAATTGAAAAATTTCTTGTTGGCCTTGAACTCTCTAAAGTATAAGGGCTCTCCTGTCATCATCATACCTCCACCTTATGATGTAGTTGCTAGTTCCTTGTGGTGGAGATGAGACAGCCCTTGGTATACCTTCCTCAAAGAGACTCTGATGAGGGAGTCTATAGAGTCCACATTAATGTGAACTTGAGGAAGTTGCTGAGAATGCACAACAGCAAGTGAGGATGGTGAGTCCTCTATGTCCACACTCTCTGAAGAACTCCCAGGTTCTGTGGTTGTAACAACTTTCTCCCCCTTTTGGTAGAATCACCCACTTGCATAGGTGAGCTGGAGGATAAGTCAATCACTTCCACAGGTTCTTGTGTTCCTGGTTGAGCTCTCCTTAAAGGTCTCCCAGCTAGTTTTTCCTGCAGATATGAAATCTGGAGTTGCTGATCATTGACCCTGTTTTGCAGGGTAGTCACCTGAGATTCCAAGTGACTAACCTTAGAGACTAAATAGGTGCATGTTTTTGACAATTTTTGCACCTTTAATCTCAAATTCCCCTCATCTTCATCAGAAGATTCATTGGGGGATGAAATGATTGGACCAAAGTCCTCTCTCTCACCACCAGCTTGAGTTTCTTGGCTGCTGGTTTCCTCTGCTCACTGGTAGCCTCAGTTGAGATGCCAATGGGCTGAGTTGCCATGGTTGAGGTCTTAATGATGTAATCACTTTCAAAAGTGAGAGCCTCTTCCTATGGACATCCTGAACAGGTTCAGAAGTGTCCACCTCAGTAATAGGTGACTGATGGGGGATAGACTGAGGAGAGTCAGAGGTACTCATCTCTCTTTGAGTAGGGGAGGAGAAGAGAGACTCATGGTACTCACTGAATCCTAAGTCTTCATCAGTGTAAAAGGATAGGTTGGGAATTGGTTGGTTGAGATCCAAAGGCTGGGGATGGTAGCTGTCCCCTGAAGGTTGTTCACTTGAGTGTTGAGACTCAGAGTGAAGGCTTAAGGTTGTTGGGCTAGTGAGCTCATCAGGGTGAGCTTGAGGAACCTCAGCCCTGATAGGTGAAGTAATGGGAGTGGTTTGCTCGTTAGGAGAAGTGGGAGCTCTAGTGTCCACTTCTTCCTGTAAGGTTGAGTATTTGGGGGCCTGCACAGACTCAATAGCCTGAGCAGGGGTTCGTTTGGATTTTCTTTGGTAGGTGAGGGTGATTTCTGGTCTTTTTAAGGTAGGACAAAGAGGGTGGGTTCAACACTAGCTTGTGTTGCTAGGTTGTCACCTTGAGCAATGAGCTCTAACATTTTTGGGACTAGGGCTGTTTCTACCCCAGAGAAGCCTACAGTTGGCTTCTTCATTATTTTAAAGATGCCGGGCTTCATCTGTCCCAATTTAAGAATATTACTTGTTTCCCTCAACTGTGAGCCCAGTTCACAGTTGAGAATGTGTTGAACATATCTAGGAAACATGTAATACTCTAAGGAGTCTAAGTTTGCAAGTAAATTAGTATAAACAAATTGTGAATACCTGAACTTGACCCCTTGAACCATTCCATGAACTATAAAGGAGAGATCCTCAGGAATCTGGTCCCATCCACCATGCTTGTTTGACAAGCTGTGGATAACCACATGGAGCAGGAATTTCCATTGGGATGAGACCTTCCCTTTCCTAAAGGTCTTTACAGAGAAATCTCCCTCATAGCCCATCTGCTCAAAAGAATGATTAACAGCTTCTTTTGGGAAGGACACCTCACCTTCTTCATCATCCACCTGCAGATGTTGGTTAATGATGGCCGGAGTGATGAAGATTGTCCTCCCTTGCACTGTGGCAGACAGTGCCTTCTCCCCATCCATAATGACCTCTGGCAGGTCTTCCAGAATTCAAGCAAGTGATCCTCATATAGAGTAGGATCAATGGTTAGGGAAGGTGAAGTAATTTGACAGAGTCAAGAATTGGCAAATCTCGAGAAGAAACTTGCATCTTTCTCAGAGCTTAACAGAGCAACTTGATTATGTGCCTGTGAAGTTGCATGGAGAAATCAGGGTTGTTTATGCGGGTCAGGTTGGCCATTTCAAAAGCTTAAGGGTGAAGAAAGGTAGAAAGTAGAAGCAAAGGCGGTTTAGAGAATTAGGTTAGAGAAATAGTAGAATTGAGGAAGATAGTGGGAAGAGGGGGAACCGTTGGGTATTTATATGAAAAGGGATTTGAACCAAAGTAATGAAAGAGGATAAACTTGAAAATCCGGAAGTCGGTCCCACCTCTGAAAAGGTAGTTTACTTTTGCTCAAAAAGTAGTTTTCTTGGAATTCGAAAAGCTTCCGAAGTTATTTGTCTTGGAAGTTTTGATTGAAAAAGCTTCCGAAGCTAAAATGGCTTCGGAAGATTTTCCTGAGAGTCTTGAATGATTTATGATTCTGAAGAGAAATAAACCCTTGAATGCTTTGTATAAGGAATAAACAAAGCTTCCGAAGGTTAATTTTGCTTCGGAAGGAAAAAGTCTTTGAAAATAAATAAGTGTCTGAGATAAGAATTTTAAAGCTTCGGAAGATGAATTTGACTTCTTCCGAAGGTAAAATCTCTTAGACAGTTATTTATTTTGAAGACATGTTTTTCTTCCGAAGATAAAATTTTATCTCCGAAGTTCAAAAATTTCAAGAATCTAAGGAAAGTCTTCAAAAGAATTTTACATCCAAAGAAAACATGAGCTTATGAAAGTGATGAACTAGACACTTAGGACACACATATTTTAAGAAGAAATAATTAGAATTAGTTTAAGAAAAAGTCTACTCAAAGTTAATCATCCCAATAGCTGATATCAGATACTAAAATCTCTGTTCATCAAAGCTTTTGTGAACAGATCAGCATATTGTTCATCTGTATGAACTTTGACTAGTTAATTAATCCTTTTTCATAGTTATCTCTTATTAAATGATACCTGATGTTGAGTGTTTGGTCCTTGAGTGCTGCACAGGGTTCTCAGTGATAGAGATAGCACTATTGTTGTCTATGTGGATAGGAGTCTCTTTGAAGTTAAATCATAGTCCAGCATCTGATTTGAATCCAAAGCACTTGAGCACAGCAGCTTGCAGCAGCAATGTATTCAGCCTAGCAGTTGATGCAGACACACAGGATTGTTTCTTGCATTGCCATGAGACCACCTTCCACCAAGGAATTGACATCCCCCAGATGTAGACTTGCAGTCATATTGCAACCACCATAATCACTATCTGTATAGGCATACAGATTGAAATTTGGATTCTTTGGATACCATAGACCAAGTGTTGAAGCACCTTGAGGTATCTTAAAATCCTTTTCACAGTGATTAAGTGAGACATCTTAGGGTTGGCTTGATATCTTGCACAAATACATGTAGAAAACATGATATCAGGATGCTAGCTGTAAGATACATAAGAGACCCAATCATAGCCCTGTATAAATGTTCATCTACACACTCCCCCTCAAGATCTGGACCAAGGGAGTGTTTCTGGCTATGGAGTGTTTGCAATCTTACAATCAGTCATGTTGAACCTCTTGAGTATGTCTTGAACATACTTTGACTGACTTATGAAGATGCCATCTTCAACCTGCTTCACTTGAATTCCAGAAAGAAGTGAGTTTCTCCATGGAACTCATCTCAAATCTGTCTTTCATCAGCTTCTCAAAGTCTTTGCAGAGGTTTGGATTAGTTGACCAAAGATGATGTCATTCTAATATACTTGAACCAGCAATAAGTCATTTCCCTGTCCTTTGATGAAGAGAGTTCCATCTATAGTACCTCTCTGTATCCATGTTTAAAGATACTCAGATAGTGTCTCATACCACTTTCTGGGTGCCTGATGCAGCCCATAAAGAGCTTTGTCAAGCTGCAGACATAATCAGGATGATCAGGATCTACAAAACAGGTGGCTGTTTGACATAAACCTCCTCATCAATTACTCCATATAAGAAAGCACACTTTACATCAAGTTGGTAGACTTGAAGTTCTTGGATGCAGGAAATGCAGGAATATCCTAACAGCTTCTAGTCTTGCTACAGGAGCAAAGACATCAGTTGTAGTCAATCCCTTTTCTTGTGTGTATCCTTGAACAACTAGTCTTGCCTTGTTCTTGATGATGATTCCTCTATCATCCTCTTATTTCTAAAAACCCATTTGGTTCCAATGGTAGTCTTCCCATGAGGAAGAGGAAAGGTTCCAAACTTTCTGCCTTTTGAATTGAAGCAGCTCTTGTTGCATAGCTTCAACCCAACTTCCATCCTTTAGAGCTTCATCAACTTTCTTGGCTCTATCTGTGAGATAAGAAACAAAGTGAAGACAAACATTTGCTTCATGGGTTGTCCTCTTGTTCGTACCCCTGTGACAACATCTCCAATGATGTTTGTGGTGGGATGAGACTTGTGGATCCTTAGCCTGAGGGATCACAGCAAGTTGCTGAGAAAGATCCAAATTGAGAAATTTAGATCTGGTCTGGAAGATTCACCCTCCACATTATCACACTTATCAAGATTAACTTGATCCAAGAGTGTGAGACATCATTGATGTTGTGCATCTATGGTATGGTTATTAGCATCAAGAAATTCCTGATCACTATCACCATCACCATTGTTGTCTTCTACAAGTGAGGTTGTCTTTATCTGGTTGAGAGGCTCTGAGCTGGAATTTGAAGGCATGCCAGATGTATCAGCTGAATTTGTCATTGTTGTGCTGATAGAAACCTCATTTGCTGAAGTAGTTCCAACTGGAGCTGAAGATGTATGAGTTGAAGGTCTTCTAGCTCAAATCTTGGATCAGGATCACCTGTATTTAGATTTTCTGCAGATCCTGACAATGCTCACCAGATTTGTTAAACAGTTGGTAACTAATCAAGATCAAACAGCCAATCCAGACCAGAACCAGCCACACAAGGGAGTGTGCTCATGAAAGTCACATTGGCTGACTCCTCAACAATTCTAGTTCTGAGATTGTATACTCTATAAGCTTTAGCTTGAGAAGAGTATCCCATAAAGTGTCCATCATTTGATTCTCAGCAACTTGGCAATTTGATCTTTGGTATCAAGATGGTGCAGGGACATCCAAATGACCTGAGGACAACCAATGAAAGGTTTCTCTTGTGCCAAAGTTCATAAGGAGTCTTACCATGTGTCTTAACTACTAAAACTCTGTTTTGCACATAGCAAGCAGTATTAACTGCCTCTGCCCAGAAGGTGATAGGCAGTTTAGAGTCAGACAACATAGTTCTTGCAGCTTCAATAAGTGTCCTGTTTCTCCTCTCAGCAACTCCGTTTTGCTGAGGAGTCCTGGGAGCACTATATTGTCTTGTAATACCTTTTTCATCACAAAATGTATCAAGGATTTGGTTCTTGAATTCAGTTCCTTGATCACATCTTATGGTTTTGACCTTGTGATCACATTGATTCTCAACTTTTAAGATGAAATTCTTCAGAATCTCAGGGGTTTCATCCTTAGTTCTAAGGAAGAAAACCCAAGTGAATCTTGTAAAATCATCTGTGATCACCAGACAGTAAGAGGTCCTTCCTAAACTCATTACACTGGTGGGGCCAAAGAGATCCATATGTAACAAGTGTAGGGGAGTAGTGATGGAGTTCTTTTCCTTAGGCTTGTGAGATACCTTGTGTTGCTTCCCTTTCAGGCATGCAACACAATGATCATCACTTGTAAACTCTTTCTTTGGCATTCCAGTTACCAGATCATGTTTAATTAATTTATTCATGTTCTTAAAGTTTACATGGCACATTCTTTTATGCCATAGGAAAGACTCATCACTATTTGCTTTAGATAGAAAGCATGAAACTTCTCCAGAGGGAGATGTTTCTTGCAAATCCATCTTGTACATGTTCCCTTTCCTGGGGGCTCTGAGCAGGATATGCTCATGAGGAATGACCACACCAGGCTTGAGAACAATGCACTCATGCTCAGTAAAGAGCATGTTATGACTCTGATCACAAAATTGGGATACACTCAGAAGATTGTACCCAAGCTCCTTAACAAAGTTTACCTTCTCAATGCTGAGCTTACCATTTGTGACCTTGCCCCTTCCAGAAATGTAACCACCTTCATCTCCTCCAAAAGCAACTGGTCCTCCATCAATTCTCTCAAAATTATGAAGTAGAGACCTATTGCCTGTCATGTGCCTGGAACAGCCACTGTCAATTATCCAGACATTCCTGTTTGTCTTGAGCTGTTCCTGCACAAAGAAAATGATTAGTTACATTTGAAAACCCAAGCCTTACTTGTCTTGGGCTCATTAAGTGTAATAGAAGGTAATGCAACAGTAATAGATCCTATGGTTGTACTATGGGGATCTTCAGCTGTTGTTGATGGAGAAACCTCAGTCATTTGGTCTTTCTTAGACTTCCACACCACCTTTGGAGTCTTGGACTTGACCTTCAAAACCTTAGAAGCTTTTGGAACTTCACAAGTTTTGATGACTGATCCTTCGGAAGAATCTACAGTCACTGCAGCAGACTTCAGTGCTTCGGAAGAACTCCTTTCTTCCGAGACCAACTTTGCTTCCGAAGGTAATTTTCCATTTACCTTCTTCTTTGATTTGGAGCTTCCGAAGGAAACAGACTTTCCTTCCGAAGCTTGAGACTTCTTGAGACTCTTTGAAGTCTTTGTTTTGGTCATGTGGACAGTACTTTTAGGATTGTATGGGCAATCCTTGGCAATGTGAGAAGTACTTTCACACATAACACACAACATTTTCTTCTTCAAAGAAGTCTCCTTTTGAGAGCAAGACTGGCTTTGGTCACATCCCTTCTCCACCTTCATCTTGGTAGATGCTGAGACAGTTCCTTTGGGCTGTGAACTGTTCTTGGAGTTTGATGGTCCAGGCTGTGCAGCAGTGGTACACAGCAGCTCAGTCTTCTTCTTTGTACTGAGATGATTTGAACAAGAACCATGACTCTTAGCTGAGGAGTCTTGGTTGATGTCTTCAGTCCTTACTACTTTGAAACCTGCAGAGATAAAAACTTGTTTCTGCTTAGCATCAAAAGTAGCCTTGATTTCTTGAGCCTTCTTTGCTTTCCTTTTGCTCTTCCTGATCAAGTTCTTTCTCTTGGACTTGGTCATCACAGTTGATTTCTTCTCCTCAGAAGGATAGTGGCCCTTGGAAGAATCCTCTTCTTCACTCTTCTCAGAGGAATTCTTCACTATCACTTCTTCATCATCCTCACTTACAGGATCTATGAGAGGAAGCTCATCTTCACAAGTTCCACACCTAGGAGATCTTACAGACAAGATTGTGTGTGGAGGAGCTATCTCATTTGATCCCAGTCCCTGTCTATTTTGATAACAAACCTTGTTGTGCAGGGATGAGGATATCATGTTCTTGAAGGTCTCTTCTTCAAGAACACTCTTCTCTGCCTTGGCTTTGCTGATCACAAGCTCAGCCTGGCACTCAGTCAACTTAGTGATGAGATCTTGGATCTGAGTTCTAAAATCTGTATGTTCATGTTTTAGTACTGAAATGGTTTTCTCCAAGTCCTCTATCTTTAACTTGTAATCATTTTCAGACTTTCTAAAATCAGATTTTAATATGTTTAATGACTCAAGATCAGATCTCATCTCTAGGTTGTAGGACCTGTATCTATTTACTTTAGCAATGCATTCAGGGAAGCAAAGATGTTCCAATACCTTGGCTTCATCATGGTCAGCCATCAGTGCTTGGTTTGGAGAAGCATCCTCCACCTGAAAATTCCAGTCAAAGCCTCCCTCTTCAACAGCAACAGCAGCATGTTGCTTTGTCTTCTCAGCTTGAGGGGCTTTGTTAGTGTAGTTTGGTCTGGGTTGTGTTTGGCCCCCATTTGCTTTAGGTGCCTTACACTCCCTAGCAAAGTGACCCATAAGGTTACAGTTGTAACACTTAACTTTGCTTTTATCCAGCCCAAACTTACCACTGGTAGCATTGCTTGGAAATCTTCTTCCTGTCCTCTTGTAGAACTTCTTGGCTCTGTGAGTGAGGAGAGCCATCTGCTGAACTATCTCCATGTATTCCAGGTCATCTGGATGATACAGTCCAGGTCTTCAAGAGTGAAAAGATAATTCCCACAGCTTTCATCTGCAGACACAAAGGCTTGAGAAGAACTTGTCTCTTGGAATGGGCTTCCTTGAGTAAAGTTCTCCCTTGGTGTCTCCGGGAAGGTGATGAAAGGACCCTTTTGTGAGTTGTCAGGGTAGCATATGAGATGATGTTGGGGTTCTATGCTGTCCCTTTCAACCACATGAAGGGCTGAACCCATTTGATTGTTGGAGTTGCCAGATGAACCTTGCATGTTCATCTCCATCTGGTATCCACTGAGAATCCCATACAACTCTGTAAGAGTAAGAGTCTTAAGATTCTCAGTCCTCTTGATCACCACACAATAGTGTGTCCATTGCCTAGGAAGTGAGGACATGAACTTCCTTACAATGTCCCTGTTCTCAAGAGGAACTCCTCCATCCACTAGGGTATCCACAATCTCAACATACCTGAAGTATTGTTGAGTCATGGTTTCACCTGCTTTGAAGGTGAAATTCTCAAACTGCTGCTTCAGAAGATCTTTCTTGTTCTCCTTGGCTTCAGAGGAGCCTTCATACATCAGCTTCAGTGTATCCCACAGCTGTTTGGCTGTCTTGCACTTCTTAAAACCTCTGTATACAGAGTTTGGGAGAGCAGTCTGAAGAGCAGTCATGGCCTTCCTGTCAATCTCTACTCTTTTTCTATCTTCATCTGAGTAGTTGGCCACATCTTTAGGAATCATACCAGCACCAGTAGCAGAGGGGGTGCTGGGTATGAAAGATTCATTCTCAACAGATTCCCACATTCTTGAATCAAGAGACCTGATGAAGCCTTCCATCCTCATGCACCAGGTGTTAAAATCATCAAGAGTGATCAGTGGGGATTTATTCATGGTTCCAGTCTCCATATCAGTCTTTGAGATGGAAGCCATTTGAAGAGTTTAGCTTTTGTGTGTGTGAGGGATCTTAAGATGGTTAGATTTTATATCAAGAGCCTGGAAAGCTCTGATACCAATTGCAGGACCGTTTAAGGGCTTTAGCACAATTACAACACAACAACACAATGAGGAGATTAACTAAACTTTAATCAAACAGTAAACTGGGTAACCAAAGGTGATACAAAGAACACAAGTAAAGCAAGAGACAGAACAAGAGAGTATGGGTTTCAAGGAGGCAGTATATTGCTTTCTCAAGTTCTTTTACAAGTGTTACAAAGCATAAAGAAAGATACAAGAACTTGAAATACTTATACTACAACCTACAGCCGGCTATACTTTGAAAGCCAGCTGGATACAATTGACTAGACACTAACAAAATCAATTGTAGGATCAAAAGGCATATCTGCCTTTTGACCTTGTGACTATGACATGCCATAGCTCACATCCTTATACATTACAAAAAGGATAAAGTACATGAAGTGGAAAGTTACAGACTCAAGACCTCAATGTACAGTTACCAAAAGCAAGGCCCTTTTCACCAACTCATGTAAGTTGGTGACTTTACAGAGATGCAGCGGAAAAGGTGCTTTATGGAACAGTACATCAGATAAAGCATGTGTACTAAAAGTCTTCGGAAGAAATCTGTCTTCATAGGTTGAAGCTTCGGAAGACTTTGTCTCTGAAGCTTCGGAAGACTTCATGTTTGGCTTCGGAAAATATTGGTCTTGGCTTCGGAAAATTTTACACTTAGAGTATTTTCTAATGCTTTGTGTAAAACTTCCGAAGCATTCTTCACTTCATTACTTAATGCATGTTGCTGAGACACTTAGGCAGTTTTTGGGTTGCATCAGACTTCAGGAATCCTTACACAAGTGCTGAAGACAAAGTCTGAAGACACAAGTGCTAAAGACCAAATATCAGATGTCATAACAGCTGAAGAGGACTTCTTCAGTAGTTGTGACGGTTTACTTTTCAGTAGTTTATGTTTTATCTTTTCAGTAGTTTTGTAAAACGACTGAAGAGTTTGTTCTTCAGTCGTTGTAGTTTCAGTAGTTTCTTTTCAGTAGTTTCATGTTTTATACTTAGCACTCTGACATGTTCTCAGTAGTTGTGAACATTTCAGTAGTTTGTTAAGTGTTAGTTATTTTTGTACTAGATCTGCTAGTTGTCACTATCCCGTGATTACAGCAGTTATTCACTCTATATAAGGAGTGTCAACCTTATTGTAATTGGTGAATGATTGAGCAATAATATTGGGCATTATTGAAACATTCCTTATCACAGAAATATATTCTCTCGTATTTGTTTACAAATATCAAACTCTTGCTATAATTTGTCTAATTCTTGATCTCATTCCGCTGCATTACTCTCTAATACATCAAACTTGTGATCACTGATCCTGACAAAATTGAAGCAGCTCCTCCTACATTGCTTCAATCTAACTTCCATCCTTTAAAGCCTCATCAATTTTCTTAGGCTCAATCTGAGAAAACCAATAAAAAGTCTCCTTTTGTGCCATAATTCAATAGGAGTCTTACCTTGAGTCTTGACTACTAAAACTTTGTTCTGCACATAATTCAATAACTACCTCTGCCTAGAAGGTGATGGACAGTTTAGAGTCAGATAACATGGTTCTTGCAGCTTCAATAAGTATCATGTTTCTTCTCTCAGTAACATCATTTTCCTAAGGAGTCATGGGAGTATTATATTGTCTTGTAATACTTTTTTTTATCACAAAATGTATTGAGGATTTAGTTCTTGAATTCAGTTCCTTGAAAAAATCTTATGGTTTTGACCTTGTGATCATATTGATTCTTAATTTTCAGAATTTTCTTCAAGATCTCAGGAGTCTCATCCTTAGTTCTAAGGAAGAAGACCCAGGTAAATCTTATGAAATCATCTGTGATAACCAAACAAGAAGAGGTCCTTCTTAGACTCATTACACTCGTAGGGCCAAAGAGCTTCCATATGTAATAAGTGTGTAGTGATGGGGTTCCTTTCCTCTGGGTTGTGAGACACTTTGTGTCGCTTTCCTTTCAAACATGCAACACAATGGTCATCACTTATAAACTCTTTCTTTGGCATTCTAGTTGTAAAATTATTCTTTATTAATTTATTCATATTTTTAAAGTTTACATGGCATATTCTTTTATGCAAAAGGAAAGAATCATCATTATTTGCTTTTAATAGAAAGCAAGAAACTTCTCCTGAAGGGGATGTTTCCTGCAAATCCATCTTTGTGAATCCAAGGATCGCAATCAGGAATCATCAGCGATAGATTGAATTCGATTTAATGATTACGAAATGATCATTAATCGTTGCTTAATTGATTAATTATTAAATTTCAAAGACAATAAATATTAATGATAAAGAACAGGATGATTTCAACATAATATATGAAAGAACAAGATTTGATTCAAATGGATTTCATTAAAACTAATTAATGATTAAAATGATCAAATAATTATTGCTAATGACAATGTTTGCTTCGAACGTGTTGATGATTTTGGTTTATTGATGTGATGGCTGCTAGGGTTTTTCTGTTTGATTCATTGTGTGGATCGATGTGATGGTTGGTGTTTTTCCGTCTACTTGATGTGTAACCTACGACTTGTATTTATAGGCACAAGTGTTTCTGTTAAGGAAACAGCGAATCTCTTAGAGTCCGTGTTTGACTTGTTGACTTGAATTACTTGATGTTGCAAGTACAAGTGTTTGGTCATCCGCAGGAACTTTGTCTTCCGTAGGAGTTTCCCCTTCTGTAGGAGTCTTCACTTGGTATTCTTCATTGAAGTGCAAGTTATTCATCCGTGGGTCTTTGGTCTCGCAACACTCCCTTGACTTCTACACCGAAGTGTTCTTCTGTAGAAGATCCTCAGATATATATCTTGTGAGAATATATCTACGGAAAAACATATATGTTCATTCGTAGATGTTTCTTACACTTAGTCAATTTCAGAAATTGACTAAGTATAATGTTTGAACTTGCAATCATGCATATAAATCAACACATATATGGGTTAACCTATGTACATAATGCATACATTAAAGTAATGAATTACAAATGTTTATTACAAGCATTGATTAAAGTGCTAAGACTATACAAAAGGATCTAGACCTATGGTTCCTAGATCTAACGATCTTTACATGTTCCTTTTTTTAGGGGCTCTGGGCAGGATATGCTCTTGAGAAATGACCAACCCTGGTTGAGAACAATGTACTCATGCTCAGAAAAAAGCATGTTGTGTCCTTGATCACAAAATTGGGATACACTTAGTATATTGTACTCAAGCTCCTTGAAAAAGTTTACCTTCTAAATGTTGAGCTTACCATTTGTAACCATGCCCCTTCCGGTGATGTAACCACCTGAATCCCCTCCAAAAGCAACTAGCCTTCCATCAATTTTCTCAAAGTTTTAAAGCAAAGAGCCATTCCCTGTCATGTGCCTGGAATAGTATCTATCAATGATCCATACATTTTCTTTGTGTCAGGACCGTGTACGTACGGAGTACTAACGGATTCTGCATTAACCAGATCAAATAGTGTGGAATCCTATTTGATTGGCGATCCAATCAGTGAGAACGATAACCCGATCGATATAATAATGAACTAAACATTAAGAATGAGTATGAATTGATCAAGATCGAACTATGAAGTTGGATTGGCTGTTTAGGATGCTCTGGACGGCTAGAGTTTATGAATATTCGAAGTCTCTCTCAAAGTGTTATGTTTTTCCACGAATTAAGTGGTATTTATAGGTTTGTAGTTTTCATTCGTACGACTGAACCATTAGGATGGGTCAGTCGTGCGACTAAATCATGCGGTTGATTCATACGCACGACTGAAGGTTCAGTCATGCGACTTAGTCAATCTTATGTCTCAATCATACGACTAAATCAGTCTCCTGGTTCAGTCATGCGACTGGTCCATACACATGATATATTCATCCGTATGGTCCATTAGCATGAATAATCACCCAACTAAGTTGAACACATTACTTTATCATTATTGACTAAGAACTATGTACAACATCCTCAAACCTATATATGATGTTTATATATATGACATTAATAATATGAAATATTCAAAGACAATTAAACATCAAAACATATAACATATTTCATTTCATCATCATATTACACATATGTAAGACGTGAAAGACTTTTACATTTAAGTGCATAAACTAGGAACATCATGTATCTACAAAATCCCCCTTGGACCTAGTTTACTCTATTGTCTAACATTCTTCACATGCTCTTGAAATTTCTTGTACTTCTCTTCTCTTGTGACTCCTGCGTGTATCTCGAATGCAAAGCAGAGTCGTATAACATGTTGAAACTGTAGAGCTTGTACAAGCCTCTTAGACATTATGGTGGGGAACTCCACTTCAGCACTACCTTAGGTCTTCTAGAGATAGGATAAACTTTAGTCTTATGAATAAAACATTTAGGTTTTTGAGGTTTAAAGTTGACCCATCTGGTGTGGTATTCTTTCTTCAGAGCTGTCTCAAACCATCACGACATCTTCCTTGGGTTCGCATACAAAAGGATTAAATTTGCCAATCCTCGGGTTTGCATGTTGCGTCCTTGATCATGTGGATATCTGAAGTACTCAATTCCCTTCTCTCTCTTTACAGAATAAACATTTAAGTCTTCAAAATAAGCCCACGTGATGATTTTGCCAGACACCTTCTGATGTTTCTTGACTCTGTACAATTTGGTGTAGGCATTTTGCTTTGGAGGTGCGTGCTGGTCTTTCATTTCAGCAAAACAAGCTGCCCATCTTTAAATCAACGTTAGCATCAGAAGCTTGGGCTTGACTTTTATCTTTCTCCTTTTCTTTCTCCATCTCGTCCAGCTTATCAAAGGTATCACTGCCAAAAGTTTCACCCAAGTTGGGTATAACATTTCCCTCAGGGTCAGTGTACTCAGGATAGTTGTCAGCCGTGACATCTTCAATCTCTATTTTATCCACATCCTGTAGCTCCTCAACTTAAGACATCAACCTCTGGAGCATCTTTAACAATTTCATCTGGATTTAATCTGAACATATCAGGCAGCTGCTCATCTGTCAGATCATCGACGATCTCTCCTTCTTCAGGGGTATAGCTAACATACCTTCTTACAATCCCTTGCAAATCAAGAATCATAGTGAGCTGAGTCTTGACTTGCTGAAGGGCTATAACATCATATTCATCTGGCTATTGAGCTTCATTTTTGCCTTGATCGGTTGTCTCTTCAGCTTGAGGAGCTGAGGACGAGGCTCTTTGATCCTGATTTCGCTTGGTGCGCCTCTCCTTTGCTAATGGAGTTGAGGCTGATGCAGATGCATCACCTTCTTGATCATCCTCATTATCATTATCACCTTCTTTTCCCTTTCCACTTCCTCCTTCTTCCTCCTCATCCTCATCTTCATCTGATTCATCATTAGACGAATCGTCATCATCATCTTCATCATCCCCACCATCATCACCATCACCTTTGATCTTTAAGGGCTCACCCTTAGATCCCTTCAGCCTTAGCATAATCTTCTTGTTCTTTTTCTCCAGTACTTCAATCCTTTTCACCGATGCCATCATCAACTTGTTTTGACTCTTTAGTGCATGGTGAGCTCGGCCTAAAGCTCTCTCATAAAGTGCATTCTTCTCACTGAGCTGAGCTATTTTCTTGGCTTGGGCTGCATTTACCGCCATCAGCTGGTTTATGTGAGTAGCTCTCACATCATCAGTTGCGATCAGCTTTAGCACAATGTGGTTTAGGCTTGCCAGATGTTCCTCTAACCCGATAGTGGGTAGAGTGGAGCCATGTGTCATTTGGGATTGGGTGGATGTACCGGCTTGGTGAGTGGTGGTTGCGGTTGTGGATGTGGTGAAGATGGGAGGAGGAATGGGAATGGATTGTGGTGGAATTGTGTTGGGTTGTGTGGGTGAGGTGGAGGTAGGTGTTATAAGCGGTGGAGGGAGTATCAGTGGCTGTGGGAGTGGTGGTAGGAGCTGTGGTAGTGGTGGTAGGAGCTGTGGTAGTAGTGGTGGGAGTTGTGGTAGTGGTGGTGGCTGTAGTGATTAGTGTGATCCTTTGCCTCTTGCTCTTTTTGCCGTGGGGTTGGCCATTTTCTTCTTCCTTGAGCCCTTGGAGACAGAGGCTCCCCCTGCGCTGATTGGCTGGTCTGGAGTGTAAGTAGGATCAGTGAAATCTGTAGCACCACCTTTCGACCCAGCTTGGCGTCCACCAACTGCTTCTTTACCTTTCTCGGTGGCCACAACCCGGCTACCGACTGTCCTAACCAGAGGCTCATCATCAGATTCTTCCTCTTCATCGAGCAGGAAGTCTTGGTGGAAGGCAACCTTCTCCGTTCCACCAGGTGCATCAGTGGTGTCATGTGGAGATTCAGTGGCCCTCGATTGAGTGGGACCAGTATCTCCACCACCTTGACCATCATCCTGGTTGTGATCATCGTCGTCGTCTTCATCGGTGGGTAGCACAATTGGCTCAACATTAGAATCGCTATCATCGTGATGCCACTTCTTGCGAGAGGGCGCCACATAATCTTCACTGGCCAGATGCCCAAACAATCTCCTTACCGGGGGCTTCACCTGCTTCCCGCGGTACACCTTCATCCTCCCAAGTGTGGTGTCATCCACCACCTCTAGACACATTGCATCGTCCTTCTCTTTGAGTAGGTGAGGAAGCTTCTCATCAATGATCTTCTGTAGAAACCTCAGGTACTTACAAAAGCCTTCCTTCCCCTTAGCCTCTATGTTCTCCGTCAAGTATGTGAAGAACATCCGTGAGAAACTGAACGGTTGGTTCAGTACCAGTGCAACGAATGCATTCTGGATTTGGTCGCTCATCTCATCAAATCCTCCACGCCTGGAGGCAATGCACTTGAGGATCACATGTGCCAGGTACTTGAACTGTGGGCACATGTTGCTCTTGTTTAGCACGCCAACATTGATGTCGCCGGCGTACTCGATCCTCAAGAAACATCCCCGAACAGTCAGGGGATGTAGCTTGGTTGGGTGGTCTCCATCCTCCACCAAATCCAAGACCCTCTGGAAGTCGTCTTCCCCTATTTCAATGTCTTGGCTGAAGATAGAACTTCGGATCCGGTGTGGCTCAACTGAACGATCTATAACAGCACTCTCCTAGAATACCTGCTGCAGTGAGCGATAAGGTGTGCACGGAGTAGAAATAGCTCTGTAAATCATCGATCGACGAAGAAACTCGATGATCCCAATAAACTCTGAAGCGTTCCTAGACGTAGTGTTGAGGTAAGCACGGATATTGTGCGTAGTGCTCATAGTCCATCTGTCAGCCATGTTACTGTAGATTGATGGTAATCAGTCAGTAACGCAATATCAGTGGAAATCACAATGAAAATTTTGAAAAGGGTGCTTAGTAATCGGCAGTCTTTGAGAGAGTTTTTGAGGTCAAGTGTAGGGCTACGACCGACTGAGCCCCTTTTTATACTATTTTAAATTTCAGTCGTACGACTGGACCCATACGCATGATTCAAGCGTGCGACTGGGGTCCAGTCGTGCGACTGGCTCATACTCCTTCATCCAGTCGTACGAGTGGTTCAGTCTTATAATCCACTCGCATGATTGTTTCCATACTCATGGTACAATCATGTGACTTGTTCATACTTCTAGTTTATACGTACGACTGGCTCATACTTGTGATTCAATCGTGCTATTGGTTCATATTTATGATTCAATCGTGCGATTGACTCATACTTATGAGTTTGACCTCGTACATTTCCATACACTCAGAATCTAACTTGTGATATATAACATTATGAACAACGATCATTTCAAACATGACCTTTTTTTTAACTGAACATCATTTAATCACCTCAGACGTGATCCTTTTAATTTGAACACATTTGATCACCTCATACGTGATCCTTTTAATTTAAAACCATTTGATCACCTTAGACGTGATCCTTATAGCTTGTGATTCATAGTGTTCATCTAGTCACATAGTCCAACATCTACGTAAAGCAAATAACAAAAACATAGAAACAATTTGAATTAGCACAAAGAAAGAGAGAAAACATAATTTTGTGTTTTGGTTTGAGGTGAATTGAAACCTTTTAAAATCCATTAACCAGTTTTTCCACCTGAACATAATAGCTTCATGTTATTTTAATCATTTCTGGAGAGATTCATATGGAATCATGCAAGTATATCACACTTATTTGGGACCCTTTTAGGTCTATGTGAATACTAGATTTTTATTTTTTTGAGAGTCAATAGCACTTGTAGGAAATCATACTAGAGCTATAAGATGCACACACTGATTTTGACAGTCAAGTGCTGCAGTCACAATGATTGCCAGTATATTTGTCCACTTAAATCCATACACAGATTTTTGACTCACATTAGTTAGGTTATATTATTTCAACTAGCATTTGTGGATCTCACACTTATATGATAATCAACATTCCTCAGGAGATTTTTGAGCGGTCTACGGGTATTTGACAAGAAGAAACTATTCTAAGAGCTTTCAAAGAGATGCCAAGCCTCAAGTCAGTGCCATCGCACAGCAGAGAGACACAAACAACAATGAATTCTTGAATATTTAGGTTATGCTTATCCGCAGGTCAGTGTCATCGCACAGCAGAGAGGCACACAACCTATCTTCTTCTTAGAGCATTTTTTTCTTTTTGCACGTAACGCACCAACAACATTAGTCATTAGCTTGATTGCGCTTAAAATTTTTCCATGTGCTTTGCTCTTTTTTTTATGGTCATCCACACACATTTATGGCGTTTATTTTGCTAGTCACCCCTTATTGGAAATGCGTTGATTGTGTTAACCAGGGATAAGATGAGAACCCACAACAAGTTGAACAACTTAGTTTGAATTTGATTTACCATTGAAGTCTACTTGTCTATTGTGTTGAAACTACCGATACATCATATAATGAACTAGAAATCTCTAGGTCTAATTTCTTTATGTTACTTCAGTAGCAGACTAGTTTACTATCATTATTCCTCTATTTTGCTTAGACTTCTCAGACTTGTAATTTGAATATAACATGTTGATCATTTAAATCCTTATGATGTCCCAAATAATTAGTTCCTTGTGTACTATCATTTTCAATTATTGTTGAATCAATCTCACAAATTTGATTGCTTAACTTTCAGCTAATCTGCCCGCCCTCGTTTTTTTTAAGTAATTAACTACTGAAACTATAACTGAAACTAACTAAACTATTCTCGCCCTAAAATTCTAAAACCGAAAGTAGTTTTGTGTTTTTGGATTTTTAAAGACTGGGAAATAAAATTAAATAAAAAATAAGAAAAATATGACGGACTATGAACTCGACTCTTCTGGAATCACATCACTTTTCTTTTTCACGCCATTGACCTCCAACAGATATAAAAACCGAGGTTTGTCAAACGCTTTTGTGTAGAGGTTGGCGCGTTGAAAATCCGTATTAATTTTAACAACATCGATTAATTTCTTTTCAAAACAGTCACGTATAAAGTGATATTTAATACCGATGTGTTTAGTTTTTGGGTGTTGGATTGGATTTTTGGTAACAACAATTGCAACAGCTTGTAGTAGCAACATATTCAGCTTCACATATTGACAGAGCAACAGATGTCTGCTTCTTACACTGCCAGGTGACTAACCGTCTTCCAAAGAACTGACATCCCGCTGATGTTGACTTGTAATTCATCTTGCAACAACCATACTCCGAGTCACTATACGCTGTAAGCTCAAAGTCATCATCATGATTATACCATAACCCGAGTGTTGGAGTACCCTTCAGATAACGAAAGATCCTTTTAACCCCCGTTAGATGATTTACTTTTGGTTTAGCCTGATATCTGGAACAGAGACACGTCGCATACATAATATCAGGACGAGAGGCTGTGATGTACATTAGAGATCCGATCATTCCTCTGTACATGGTGGCATCAACCAGATCACCATTTTCGTCGGGTGCCACGTCAAGGTTCGTGGCAAGTGGAGTTCCAGCAACCATAGCATTCTCCATGTCGAATCGACTGAGGATATCTCCTACATATTTTGACTAATGCAGGAATATCCCTTTTGGTGTCTGATCCACCTGTAACCCAAAAAATAACTTCATCTATCCCATAGCACTCATCTCAAACTCAGCTTTCATCATAGATTCGAATTCCTTACACAAAGCTTTATTTTTGGAACCGAAGATGATGTCATCCACATATATATGTACCAGTAGTAAATCATCATCTTTCTTTTTGATGAACAACGTGCAGTCAATAACTCCTTTGCGAAAACCATGTTTCAACAGATGAGTTGATAGTTTCTCATACCAGGCTCGTGGAGCTTGATGAAGCCCGTATAGAGCCTTGTCCAATTTATAGGCTCTATTCCGATGATACGGATCCTCAAATCCTTCGGGTTGACTTACATACATAGTTCCACGAATTTCACCATGAAGAATTGAACTTTTCACATCTAATTGATAAACTTTAATCTTCATGTAGGATGCGTAGTCTAAGAAAATTCGAATTGCTTCCATCCTTGCCACAGGTGCAAACACTTCATTGTAGTCTATGCCTTCGACTTGTCGAAACCCTTGAACCACAAGCCGAGCCTTATTTCTAATTATAACCCATTGGTCATCTTTCTTACACTTCAACACCCATTTAGTGCCAATCACCTTAGCACCTTTTGGTCTGTCCATAAGGGTCCATACTCCTAACTTCTTGAACTGAAGGAGTTCTTCTTGCATAGCACTAACCCATGCCTCATCGTTTAAAGCTTCACTTACATATTTTGGCTCAAATTGAGACATAAAACATCGATAAGCACCATCGTGTAGATAACCTTTTTCCATGACTGCGGCATAATCAGCTAAGTATAGCTGATTTCGTGTCTAAAATCCCGATAGAACATCCCCAATGATGTTTTCCAGGGGATGATGCACATTAATTCAAGATCCGGGAGTGATGGGAACAACAACTTCAGTGTCCAGATTTTGAATCCCAGGTTCAATATATATGGCTGTTGGAGTATGAGGTTCAGAAGTGTCAGTGGCATCAAGATCAGATGCATGTGTACTTTCATTAGAGGGAACCTATTCCTCTTGGTCCGCATTTGCAGTCTCAACTGCCTCATCATCAGAGGAAGAAACACTTACTTCAAGCTCTCCCCCTGAAGGGCTAGAAGTATCATCTACTTGAACTGATGAAGTTGGGTCTAGTGGAGGAGTATTCAGAACATCATACCTCATTCGAGCAGATAACTCATCATCAGGAAGAAAAGGCGGTAGATTGAAGGATTTAAAAAATCCATTATAGTCAAGAAGGATGGTCCTTCTCTAGTAGGGGGTTGGTGTATCTTTGGACATCAACATTACACCACACTTCTACCTGACCTGTTGAGTTGTTATAAACTCTCTTGTCTGGTATACTGTATCCGAGAAAGATACCTTCTTCGGCCTTCTCACAAAACTTCCAAGTCTGAGTATTCTTTAACAACATGCACGGTACTCCAAATGGTTCTAGATACTCCAAGTTGGGTTTACATCGCTGGAGCAATTCATTGCATGTTTTTCCATGACGTTTGACCACCAGGACTCGATTTTGAGTGTAGCATGCATTCGTCACTGCCTCATTCCAAAATTGTATAGGCAGTTTAGAGTCGGCTAACATTATTCTTGCTGTCTCTATCAAGCTATGATTCTTTCATTCAACAACCCCATTCATCTGTGGAGTGTAGGCAGACGTAAATTAATGTATAATTCCTTTTTCTCTATAGAATGCCTCCATCCACTGATTTTTGAACTCTGTTCCATTGTTTGATCAAATCTGCCTTACTTTCAGCTTCTAGGGTGATTCCAAAGTAATTACTAGATGTTTGAATGATTCAAAAGTCTCTAATTTGGATTTCAGAGACATCATCCAAGAAAATCTTGAGTAATCATCAGTTACTACAAGGTAGTATAGCTCTCCAGCAATACTCTTTGTGCTTACCGGTCCAAACAGATCCATGTGTAGAAGCTCGAGAGGAATGTCGATAGAATTAACTTTCTTTGCCTTATGAGACTTCTTAGTCTGTTTCCCTTTCTTACATGCTACGCAAAAATCCGGAACCTGGAAATTCTTGATAGTTACTCCATTCACTAAATCATTCTGTACCAGATGATTCATCTTCCTATGATTAATGTGTCCCATTCTCCTATGCCAAGAGATTGAATCCCTCTCTGTTGCTTTTGACAAGAAGCATTGCACACTACTCTCAGTTGTGGAGGCTTTTGATAGATCCAAGGCATACAGATCATTATATCTTGAAGAAGACATTAGAACTTTATCCTCCTAGATAAAATAATCCTTTTACAACATGTAGCACTTCTTGTTGTCAAACACAACTTTGAATCCTTTATCACAGATCTGGGAGACTGAAAGCAAGTTGTTCTGTAGTTGTCGAACTTCACTTTCTCGTTTCTCACTTCGCCTTGAGGGGTGATGTAACCTCCTTTATTCCCAGCAAATGATACATGTCCCCCTTTAATTTGCTTGACGTTGAAAAGGAGAGACGAATTCTCGGTCATATGCCTGGACGCCCCACTATCAATAATCTAGGTATTAGTGATAGCGTTGTAGCGGACACCCTGCACATACAAAAGAAATGATTAGTTCAGGTTTGGGACCCAAGCCTTGACTGGCTTGGGTGTCCCAGAGGTATCACACATCATGAACTCAACCCCCTATCCTTCAGAGGATGAGGGCACATCTTTCTTCTTCTTGTTCTCATTATCAGACAAATTACTTGATTTTATCTTCCATAACACAGTTTTGTGTAAGGCCTGCTTGTGATAAACAGACGACTGGCTTATTGTTTGAACTTTAGGTTCACTAATAATCTTAGGTGTAACCTTAGGTGACATGTTAGATCTAGTTTCAGAAAATCTTAGTTTGTCATCAAAAAGTTCAACTTTCTTTTTAGGTGACTAATAATAAGGACAATTTGGAGAGATATGTCCTCGTCTTCCATAATTGTAGCAGGATCTCCCTTCAATAGATTGAGGAATGTTGTGAAGTGGGATTGAGTTTGGTCAGGGTTTCGATGAAGACTCTTCCTTTTTAGATGTTTCACCTTCTTTAACAAACTTAATTGTTTTACCTTTTTGAACATCTTTCATTTTCATTTTATTTGGATTTTGATGATTAACATGTTTAAGGTTCATTGGATTATTCCTCTTAGGTTCTGAAATAGACTTTTTTAAACCAGACCCTGATCTAACCTTTTCACTTTTAGCATCCAAATTCTCAACAGGTATATTATTTGTTGATTCCAAAGAAGAATCCTTCTGTTTAGTGACAGATTTCACAGGTTGACCCATGGAATCTGGATCACTAACCAGATGAGTAGACACCACATGATCTTTACAGGGTTATTATTAATTGGTCTGCATTTAGTGTTCAAAATGATTTCATGTGGTGGCGGTACAACCTTATAACCCATACCTTCCCCTGTATTTCGTTCTTTCACAAGGTTCTGAATAATATGAGAAGAACTTGCCAAACTGTGCAGTTTTTGTTTTAAAGAATCAACTTCAACTTGTAAAACTGCTTTTGCTTTCTCAGTTTCCTCCAAAGAATTTAGATAGAATTTGATGTCATTTGATTGATTTAAGGCAACAACCTCGATTTCCCTTAGTTGTTTCCCTAACAGTTCTATCTTTTCTTTGAAGCTGCACTCATTTTGTTTTAAAATACTATTTGCTTCAATGCAAAGTTGTAAATCATTTACTAGATTATCATTATGTTCTAATAACCTAGCAAATTTTACATCAATGCTTTCTCTAAATTTATCACATTCAGTACAAGCATGGTTTTCAAATAATTTGTCTTTAGAACTTACCTATGAGGAATCAGACGAATCAGCCATCAAAGCTATATCAGACTCTTCGTTGACTGGAGATTCTGAGTTTGTTGCTCTGAGCTCTTCCTCAACCAAGTGATTTACAACATTCATAGCTTCTTCGGTATCTGACGTCGCTTGCTCAGCTATGATCTCACTTTCACTAGCAGATCCATCATCCAGTGCATCGACAAAGGCAATATTTGATTCACCCGGAGAAACAAAGCGGAAGGACCAGTCTTGCCCTTCATCACCTTGAGCAGTCAGAGCCTTTGTCTCTTTACTTGAAGAAGTAATTCCAATCATGTCTTTGTCTTGACAGTTGAATGTAGGAAATGGGTTTCCATTTCCGGTTTTCTTGGGCTTCACACATTCACATTTAAAATGCCCTTTTTCACCAAAGTTGAAACATGTGACTTTGGTTTTGTCAAAACCAAAAGTCGTATCTTTAGTGGCAACTAGATTTTGCCCAGACTTTTTGACAAATTTCTTTGCTCTTCTGACTGCACTAGCCAAGGCCCACATTATGTCCATTCTTTCTAGCTCATTTTCATCAACTTGCTCGTAATCCTCATCTGCAAGATAACAATTTCCAATCTTTCCGGCAACTAAACCATCATAAGATTGTACAACAGCCGCTAGAAGATCCATGTGCTCCTTAGTAACTTCCACTGTGACATTACCAAGATTCTCAGTCTTCAACTTTGTAGTATTTGCCTCAGGAACTATGTATTGGTTCCAGATGACCCTAACGTTTTGGTTCCTAAAGCACTGTTTTGTGAAGGAGCAGAGGAACTAGACATGAATGCTATTTGTAACGGTGCTCTTGAAATAGCTGGAGTCGGAACTGAGTTGTAAAGTGAAGGATTCTGAACATCAGATCCTTTCTTTGACTTGTATTTCATTCGCAGTTCTTCCTCCCTTAATTTCAAGATGAAATCATTTATGTTTAGCATCGCAAGAATGTCGTTTTGTCTCAGATTAGACACAAATGAATCCCATTTATCAGGCAAACCATCAGCAAAGCTTGAAACTTTATCTTCCATAGATGTTATCACACCATGAGTGTGCAACTCACTCATCAAATGATTGAATCTGTCAATAATATCATCCAAGCTCTCATTCCCTATCGAAGAGAAATTATCAATTTCCTTTTTGAGAGCTTTAGCCTTTAGTGCTTTGAGAGTTGTGTTTCCATCATATCTCTTCTCCAATGCCTCCCATAGTTTTTTAGCCTGCTTGTTTTCAGAGAACAGATGAAAGATGTCCTTAGGTATCAACTGAGTCAACAAAGCATATACTTTCTTTTCAGCATTAAACAGAATCTTCTGAGCTCCACTCATTCCTCCCAAAGTCAACTTGACTACGTTAGCACTGACTGGTACTGTATAACCCATCTTAATGGATGTCCAAAGATTTGGGTCAATTCCATTTAAATAGATTTCAAACCATTGTTTCCACTGTGGATATTCATCTAACGTTAACAACTTTGGCGTTTTATTATGATTTCCAATCTCATTATCCAGAAGTAGAAGGTTTTGGATGCGGGAGTCCTTTCCGGCAGTAAATGCAACAAATTGTCTTCCATTGCTTTAAACTTGGTACTTTTAGAACAAGACAGTTTCTCTCGTGCGAATGGGCTATGAGTATGGATCACTCGTGCGAATGAAGGATGCGAATGAATTCAATCGTGCGATTGGATTCAGTCGTGCGTATGAACAAGGTGATTGGAATCAACCGCCTGGAGTTGTTCAGTCGTGCGGATAGGAGATGCAACTAAGTTCAGTCGTGCGAATGGAGTATACGAATGAGTTCAATCGTACGAATGGACCAATCGTGCGACTTAAGGCTGCTGAGTTTGTAAAATTGAATATTTTCACACTTTGACACAGAATACGAGTTTCCCAGGAACCCTAATCTGCCGTATATTGAAAAACTGAGACTTTAATGCATGCAAACGTCAAAAACACCTTTTGAAGCAAAACGGTGACTCTTTTGATTGAAAAACATAGATTGTAACACAAAAACCAATTGAATCCATGCAAAATCACGATCCTAAGCTCTGATACCACTTGTCAAGACCGTGTACGTACGGAGTACTACGGATATCGCGTTAACCAGATCAAATAGTGCGGAATCCTATTTGATTGGCAATCCAATCAGTGAGAACGATAACCCGATCGATATAACAATGAACTACGTTAAGAATGAGTAGGAATCGATAAGATCACATTATGAAATTGGATTGGCTGTTTAGGATGCTCTGGACGGCTAGGGTTTATGAATATTCGAAGTCTCTCTCAAAGTGTTATGTTTTTCAACGAATTAAGTGGTATTTATAGGTTTGTAGTTTCATTCGTACGACTCAACCATTAGCATGATTCAGTCGTGCGACTGAATCTTGCGGTTGATTCATATGCACGAATAAAGGTTCAGTCGTGCGACTGATTCAATCTTATGTCTCAATCATACGACTGAATCAGTCTCCTGGTTCAGTCGTGCGACTGGTCCATACGCATGATATATTCCTGCGTATGGTCCATAAGTATGGTCCATTAGCATGAATATTCACCCGACTAAGTTGAACACATTACTTTATCATTATTGACTAAGAACTATGTACAACATCCTCAAACCTATATATGATGTTTATATATATGACATTAATAATATGAAATATTCAAAGACAATTAAACATCAAGACATATAACATATTTCATTTCATCATCATATTACACATATGTAAGACATGAAAGACTTTTACATTTAAGTGCATAAACTAGGAACATCATGTATCTACACTTTGGTCTTTAGCTATTCGTGCATAAAAAAGATGGTTAGTTACATTTAGAAAACCAAGCTTTGTTAGTCTTGGGCTTGTCAAAGTGGATGAAGACAATGCAATAGTAATTGATCCTATATGCAAGCTCTGAGGATCATTTGCTGTTGTTGATGAAGAACTTACAGTCCCATGTTCTTCCTTTATCTTCTACACCATCTTTGGAATATTAGACTTGACCTTCAATACTTCAGAAGTTTTGATAACTTCGGTAGTTTTGGAGCTTGATCCTTTGGAAGAGTTTGCATCCACTGCATCAGACTTCAGTACTTCGGGAGCATTCCTTTCTTCCAAGACCAAAATTTCTTCCGAAGGTAAGTTTTCACTTATCTTCTTTTTCACTTTGGCCTTCCAGAAGGAAGAGATATTCCTTCCAAAGTTGTCTTCTTCTTCTTCTCAAAATTTCTTCTTAGTCATATGGATAGTACTTTTGGGATTGTAGATGCAATCCTTAGCAAAATAAGAAGTACTAGCACACATAATGCATTCAATTGGCTTCCCTTTGAGAGTCTTCTTCTGAGTAGAAGGCTGAGCTTGAGCACTTTCAACTTCCATCTTCATTTTCACAGATGATGCAACAGGCTTCTTACGGTGAGGCTTGCTTTTGGAACTGGATGGTTCAGGCTGTCCAGTGATGGTACGCAATTAATCAGCCTTATTCTCTTGATTAGGATGAGTTGGACATGAACTAGGAATCCTGGTACTAGAGTCTATGGTATAGTCTTTAGTCTTTACCACCTCAAATCCAGCAGAGATAAAAACTTATTTCTGTTTGGAGTTAAAGGTGGCTTTGATCTCTTGGGCCTTTTTTGAGTTTCTCTTAGCTGTCTTGATCAGGTTCTTCCTTTTAGACTTGGTCATACCTACTTCTTTCTTCTCCTTAGGAGAATAGTGACCCATCTTAGGATGATCGTCTTCACTTACCTCAGATCCATCTTTCACTATCTCCTCTTCATCTTCATCATCCTCTTAAATGGGTCTATGAGGGGAAGCTCATCTTGACAAGTTCCACACCTTGGAGATCTTACAGATAGTAGTATGTGTATAGGAGTTATCTTAGCAGATCCCAGTCCCTGTTTATTCTGATAAAAAATCTATAAGGTTTACACTTAAAGGCTAATGCAACCAAAGAAACCAAAAAGCTCTCAGCATGCATGCATGATGTACAAAGGAGTTAGTTTGGAAGTTTTACACAACTCAGTAATTTATGCCATTGTTAAATCTTTTGAAACTAAATTACCATATCTTCAGAAGAAAAAGATGAAGTCTTCCTAATACTTAAAGACAGTGTCTTCGAAGCCAAAAACTGATTTCTTTCGAAGTCAGAGAAGACATGCTTTCTCTGATTACCTTTTGAAGACTCACCAACTTATACAAGTTGGTGAAAATGTCCATACTTTTGTCAACTGTAGATTAAGATAATTGGTTTGTAACTTTCTACTTTTGTACCTTTTATCCTTTTTGCAATATATTAGAATGTGAGTTATGGCATGTCATAGTCAAAAGTCAAAAGGCAATATGCCTTTTGACTATACATTGATCTTGTTGTCTAGATTAGTTTTTCCAGCTGGCTTACAAAGTATAGCCGGCTGTAGTATAAAATGTCTCAAGTACTTGTCTTTATTTTTATGCTTTGTAACACTTGTAATAGAACTTAAGAGCAATATACAACATTCATTAAAACCATATACTATCTTGTTCTTGTTCTTGTTTTATCTCATATTTACTTGTGTTCTTAGTATAATCAATAAAAACCCGGTTCCCTATTTGATCTGTTAAGTGTTCTAAGTCTCTCCTCATTGTGAAACTGATTGTGTTGACTCCCTTTTGTGTCCTGCAAAACCTTTGCTTGTAAGGATGCAGATATAATGTTCTTGAAGGTTTTTCTTCTAGAACATATTTTTCTTCCTTGGCTTTGTTGATCATAAGCTTAGCCTGGCATTCAATTAGGTAGGTAATGAGATCTTTAATTTGAGTCCTGTAATTTGTGTGCTCATGCTTAAGAGTTGAAATTGTTTTCTCTATATCCTCTATTTAAAGTTTATAATCATTTTCAGCTATTTTAAGTATCTTTTTAAGATATTTTAAATATGCTTTGAAATATGCTTTTGAAGACTCACCATCTTATATAAGTTGGTGGAAATGTCCATACTTTTGTCAACTATATATTAAGGTCATTGGTTTGTAACTTTCTACTTTTGTACCTTTTATCCTTTTTGCAATATATTAGGATGTGAGTTATGGCATGTCATAGTCACAAGTCAAAAGGCAATCTGCCTTACGACTATATATTAATTTTGTTGTCTAATTAGTGTTTCCAGCTGGCTTTCAAAGTATAGCCGACTGTAGGATGTAGTATAAAGTGTCTCAAGTACTTGTCTTTATTTTTATGCTTTGTAACACTTGTAATAGAACTTGAGAGCAATATACAACATTCATGAAAACCATATACTATCTTGTTCTTGTTCTTGTTGTATCTCATATTTACTTGTGTTCTTAGTATAATCAATAAAAACCTAGTTCCCTATTTGATATGTTAAGTGTTCTAAGTCTCTCCTCATTGTGAAACTGATTGTGTTGACTCCCTTTTGTGTCCTGCAAAACCTTTGCTTGTAAGGATGAGAATATAATGTTCTTGAAGGTCTTTTCTTCTAGAACATATTTTTCTTCCTTGGCTTTGTTGATCATAAGCTTAGCCTGGCATTCAGTTATGTAGGTAATGAGATCTTTAATTTGAGTCGTGTAATTTGTGTGCTCATGCTTAAGAATTGAAAATGTTTTCTCTATCTCCTCTATTTGAAGTTTATAATCATTTTCAGCTATTTTAAATATGCTTTTAAGATATTCAAAGACTCAAGGTCAAGTATCGTTTTCAAGTTATAGGACCTGTATCTATTTATTTTAGCAATGCATTTAGGAGTACAAAGATGTTCTAATACGTTGACTTCTTCATGATCAACCATCAGTGCTTGGTTTGGAGAAACATCTTCAACCTGAGAGCTCCAGTCAAAGCTCCTTCTTCAATAGCAACTGCGGCTTGCTGCCTAGGCTTTTCAGTCTATGGATTTCCATCAGTGTAGTTTGGTCTGGACTGTGCTTGACCGCCATTTATCCTTGATTCCTTGCACTTCCTAGCAAAGTGTCCCATTTGGATAGAATTATGACACTTTATTTTGCTTTTATCCAGTCCAAACTTTTCACTAGTTGCATTGTTGAGAAACTTTCTACACGTCCTCTTGTAGAACTTTTTGGCCCTGTGAGTGAGAAGAGCCATTTGCTGGACTATCTCCATGTATTCTAGATCATCTGGATGGATACAGTCAAAGTCTTCAAGTGTGAATAGAAAGTTGCCACTTCCTTTATCAGCACGCACAAAGGCTTAAGAAGAGTTTGACTCTTGGAATGGGCTTCTTTAGATGTAGCTAACCCTTGGTGTTTCCGAGAAGGTGATGAAAGGACCTTTTTATGGATTTTCAGGGTTGCAGATAAGATGATGTTGTGGTCTCTGCATTCCATTTCAATCACATGAAGGGCTAAATTCTATTGATTGTTAGAAGAGTTGCCTGATGGATTTTGCATATTCATTTTCATCTGGTATCCATAGAGGATACCATACAACTCTATGAGTGTAAGGTTTTGAGGTTTTTAGTTCTCTAAATGACCACACAATAGTGAGTCCATTGTCTAGGAAGAGAGGACATGAACTTCCTAATAATGTCTCTATTCTCAATATTTACTCCAACATCCATTAAAGTATCCATAATTTCAACTTACCTGAAGTATTGTTAAGTCATGGTTTCACCTATCTTGTAGGTGAATTTCTCAAACTGCTCCTTCAAGATGTCTTTCTTGTTTTCTTTTGCTTTAGTAGCCCCCTCATACATAAGCTTCAGTGCATCATAGAGTTGCTTTGCAGTTTTACACTTCTTTAAGCCTATGTAGATAGAGTCAGGAAGAGCAATTTGGAGAGCGGTCATGGCCTTCTGATCTAGATTTTCTTCCAGTCTTCCTCTAACTAGTAAGCCACTTCCTTTGGAATCATACCACCACCAGCAGTAGCTGAAGTGGTGCTTGGTACGTGAGGTCCTAAGACAAAAGATCCCATATCCTGCTGTCTTGAGACTTGATGAAACCTTCCATTCTTTGTCACCAAGTGCCAAAGTCATCAGGAGTGATCAATGGAGATTTTGTCATGGTACCGGTTTCCATATTAGCCTTGGTAAGAGCTACCATTTGAGTTGTTAAGTATTTTATGAAACTGAAGGGATTTAAGATGGTGAGATCTTATAATCAAGAGCCTAAAATGCTCTGATATCAATTGCAGGACCAGTGAAGGGAGTCAATGCAACAGTTTCATAATGAGATGAGACTTAGAACACTTAAGAAGTCAAATAAGGAACCGGCTTATGATGACACTAATAACACAAGTAAAGAGACAGATCAAGAATAAAAACAACAACAAGATAATAATATGGTTTTCAAGAATGATGTATATTGCTCTCAAGTTCTTTTACAAGTGTTACAAAAACATAATTCTAAAGACAAGTATTTGAGGTACTTTATACTACATCCTACAGCCAGCTATACTTTAAAGGCCAGCTGGAAACACTAATGTAGACAACAAGATCAATGTAGAGTCAAAAGGAAGACTGCCTTTTGACTTGTGACTATGACATGCCATAGCTCACATCGTAATATATTAGAAAAAGCATAAAAGTACAAAAGTAGAAAGTTACAGAAAAAAGACCTTAATCTATAGTTTGACAAAAGTATGGACTTTTCACTAAGTCATATAAGTTGGTGAGTCTATCAGAAGTGGCAGCAAAAAGTGGTTCAACTTTTGTCAAAAGGTGATTCATAAAAAGCATGTGTTCTCCGTATTCAGAAGAAATCAATCTTTGGCTTCTGAAGACTTTGTCTTTGAAGCTTTAAAAACTTCATCTTTGGCCTTGGAAGATATGGTCTTTTGTCTTTGGAAGATTTAATACTTAGCATAATTCATTGAGTTGTATCAAATCTTCCGAAGTAACTTCCTTGTACTTCATATATGCATGCTGAGAGCTCTAGTTGTTTTTTGGTTGCATCAGCCTCTCAGTATATACCTTATAGTTTCTTTATTTCTAACAATACTAACCAGTGCAGTGCTTTTAAGATGGGTAATGTACCTGTAAACAAGTCGATATGAAACTCAACTTGTTTATTCGGGGGTAGACCGGGAAAATCCACACGACATACTTCGGGGTACTCTGAGACCACTGCTACATACTCAATTCTTCTTTCATTCTTTATCATCATTAAGTATAACTAGTAGGCCTCACACTTATTTTGTGGGTACTTTATAGCCTTTATCATCTATAGCATCTTTGTAAACTTACATGGCAGATCTCCCATGATTTTTGTCTTCTAGTTGTTTTGTTTTTCACTCTTTGCCGACTTTCATTCAGCTGATGTGGGCTTTGTGTGTAGCTAACCAGTCCATTATTAAGACTATATCAGGCCATCCTAATCCATAGGTAACAGTTCTAAGGGAGTTTTTGGTAATTATATCTTAAGTCACAACTTTCAAGCATGTTAATTTCTTGCCCATTAGCAATCTTAATAACATAAGGCATTGCTAGCTTAAACATTATGCCTCCTAAACTGGCCGTAAATGTATTTTTAACAAAACTCTTATTGGCACCATAGTCAAGCAAATATATTCACATAAGTTTGGTTTACAAGGAACATACCTGTGAGCATATTATTGGTATATTGGGCTTCTTATTCTCTCGTCACAAACACTCTGGCAGTGGCTTTTCCATTCCCACTATTTTCCTTTGTTGTCTTAGTTATGTGTCACCAAGCCCACCAATTTAGGGCAATTGGCCTTGATTTGATCATCTTGTCCACACCTATAACAGCCCTCAAGGCCATAAAGATCCTTAGCAACAAGCCCATTTCTTCAACACTTCTCATAATTTTCCCAGAAGCAGGTTCCTGTGTGATTCACCCACTCATTATGCCTTTTATTACTTCATCTCTCCTATAGGACCCATATTTTGAAATTTGTTTCCAATGAAACCCTGCTTCTTCACTTCTCCTTATGCTTTCCTAGAAGAATTCCCTAATCTTCTACTTTCTCGACCTCATTTATACCCATCATTAGATATTCGACTTTTATTTGGCCGCATGAGATCTTCAGTTATCTTAGCAATCAATTTCACAGTAGATTTTAGGGTGCATGCCTTGAGGTTGGCAAATCACCTCTAATATCAAGGATACACCCTAAATGAATCACCCAATCCCTTTGGAATTGGGTCCAGTGAACTTCGAAAGTATGTCTAGCAACTCTAAGAATCGAGTGATGTATTTCTAATAATGAGCACCTTTTATGGCCATATGGAGGTACTCATCTTCCAGCTATTCCAGCTCATTATATGAAGCAAACTTCTCTAGAAACAACTTCTAAAACTTCTTCCATCCCATGGTGAACACCTTGGTGCGACCTCATGTGGATAGAATAGTTTTCTACTAGGTATAAGAATTCTCTTTGAATGAATGACCAACAAACTTCACCTTGTCCTCTTCCCTACAACCACTAAAGTTTTCATGGTTTCAATCTCTTCAATCCATGGAAGAGCATCGGTGGTAGTCTTATCACCTCTAGACGCTACGAGTTTGAATGCTATGTAGTTCCGGTATGTAAACCTTTTTGAGCTAGAATCCCTAGACCTTTCCTTTTTGGGTTTGCAAACTTCAAATGATCTATTATAACTTTGAGTTGTGGTTCTCGTATCCACTATTGGTGGATGGTTTGAATGTAAATTCTAATGATGCTACCATCTTTAAAACTTTATTTTTCTTACTAGTAGAGGGTGTCTTCTCACACTGCACTACATTACTGAGTTCAACAATGATAACTGGTAAGTCGCGGTCCCAGTAGTGACCATTTGCTGTAATTCAGTTTCGACTTCAGCCTTCCTCTATTTTTTAAAAATGTGAGGCGGAACCTTTCCAGCCTCAATAGAAGGAGTGCGGCACGTGCTATGGTTAGCATGGGTTCTTGTAAGGCCCTGAACCCGGGAGTCCTCAAAATTGGTCATTCATAGCATATAACATTACATATAACCTTATTGTAAATTAAACATTGTAGTGGAAAAATTAAAACATTCATTATATAACCATACTTATCAACATTAAACAATTGTCTTTAAATCAAAAACATCAATATTGAATCATAAAGTAGATCATTTATTTTAAAGATTAATGCTAGTCTTTGGATGTCAAATAGTTTCATTCCCATGCCATCTTCGGCTTCATTCATTAGTTGCCAACTAATATGCATATTAAAGTCAGTGTTGTTGAGTGAGTTCTAATTTTATAATATGTAGAAAATAAATTTTTAACTTCTTTTAATGCACACACATTTATCCTTTATATCAGTCAAATTGAATTTGATATCATCATTTATCATGTTCATTATCTTCATTTCATTCACTAGTTTTATAATCTAGGGATGCACAAAGCAAAAGTCCAAACATTTGGTTGACAACAAATGTCAACCCTTGTCAGCACACATTTATCACGATTAGCTATGTTGGAATTAATGTACGGGTTCGATTACCTATTGTTACCAACCGAACTATGACCTTTAAGAGTTACACCTTGGGCAACAAATGTAGAACCCAGTTAATTTGATTATGTGCCGTTTACAAACTATATCAGGTTTAATAATTGGATTAATTTAGATTAAATATGGTGATTAAAGCTAAACCCTAATCACCATTTAATTTACATCATTGGCTTCTTAAAAGTAAAAGGATACCTTTTGCTCTTGTGGGGAATCTAATAGAACAATCAAGGATATCCATTTGATCTAAAATCCGTAAAAATAAATAGCCACCACTGCCGCCATTCCTTTTGACCGGCAATCCCAAGCCACCGCGCCGCAACCAACCGCTTGCTACTCGATCTCTGCCGTGTACCCACTAGGCAATCTAAACAAGAGTTCTATGTTCATGTTCGTTTGTTATCTAGCATTTGTTCGTTGAATCCTTGGTATCTTAAACGGTTTTTATTAACCAATGTATATTATATCTCATTAACAGGTTATTTTTTATTATGCATTTACATCATTTTCAACCCAGGTCCTGTCGGGTTCACTTTTATTATTTAAGTATTACTCCGCTATGTTTATAGGTTATTAATCTGATTAATAATTATCATAATTGTTCTGACAAATAAACTTGATAATGATACTACTAAACCTAATAAGCTAAACCTTTGATAGTTGAGCCATACTACAAGGCACATAGCCTGCTCATGAATAAGGGTCCATTCTATTCATTTAACTCACATAAGTGAAGTCTAATCATCATTGCTTGCAATAATTTTCATTATAATCCCATATTTCTTTACATTAAGTTTCACTTTCAATTTTTCATCCATTTTCAGTTTGTTATACATAATACCTTTCAGGATATCTTTTATTTTGTCATATAACATAAAGCATTCAGTAACCTTTTTATAGAAATAAGGCATATAAGAAATCATAATATATAAACAGGCACATTAAATTATAGTCAACACTTAGCTTGAATTATTGATGAAAATATCATAAGTGTCTTCTAATCCAGGTAATAGTAACCTGATAAGGGTGACTAAACTTTATGCGGATAGCTGAACCAGGTGTGGCTAGGTATCATCTCTATATATGGCTAAGTACATGCTAGTATGGATGAACAAAACCCTAATGCGGATATATAATCCATAATGAGGATGAACAACATCTCTAAAAATGGTTAAGTATAGGCTAATATGGTATATTGTACTACTCAATGTTATAAACAGTGCCAATACGATGAACAACCTAATGCAAGTGATTAACATCTAAAAAATGGCTAAGTATAGGCTGATGTAGTGAACAGTACTAATCAATACAATGAACAGTACCCAATATGGTGATCAGTACCCAATGCGGATGACTCATTCCTCAATATGGCTAAGTATAGGCTGATGTAGTGAAAGGTACTACTCAGTATAGTAAATAGCACCTATGCAGTGAACAATACCCGATGCTATGAATAGTACCCGCTGCTGGTGAATGACACCGGATGGTGGGAATAGTACCCGATGTGATGAACAGTACATATTATGGTGAACAGTTCCACTTTGATGAGTAGTGTCCAGATTTCATACTTATCATTTCGACTTCCTTTTTTGGAAATAAGTTTATACTAATCATGGCATGTATATAATTTTATCATTTGTCAAAACAAAATTTCACAAACGAGCATAAAATGTCATCTTTTTCATATGAAACATAGTTTCAATAGAAAAGAACATATAATTATGCATATTAGCCCTAAAGTAATTAAAAGAAGTAAAAACGTGGATCTAGAACTCACCCTTTAAAACTCTAGAAGAAACCCTAGGACCAAAAAGATAGATCTCTATAACTATATGTATGAACACGTAAAGGTACCAACTTTCTTCATTAGATGCAATAAGAATACTATATTACCCTGGATCTAGCTTAGATATATGAGAAGGTACGATATGAACGCGTAAAGTTACCAACTTTATTCATTAGATGCAATAATAATATCATATTACCCTAGATCTAGCTTAGATATATGAGAAGGTATGATAAGTTCATACCTTGATCATTTTTTCTTGACTTTCTCTCTCGAACATAAACTTTCTTCTAACCATTTAGGAAATCTTCATATGCAAAAAAAGGAAGGGTTAACTCTCCTTCCTTTTATAGCCAAAATCTTCTTACTCTAATCAACAGGTATCTTGAGATGACACGTGGTAACACCACAATCATTCTTATCAAAATTTCCCGTCTCTCTCTCCTATTAAATAATTGACTAAATTACTAATAATATTATTTAATACTTTTTAAAATTTAATAAGTTAAGAATGATATTTATTTATTAATGTTGTTTCTAAGTATATAATTTTTTTTATAAAATAATAAAGTTTTCAAAAGCAAAAATCTTTTTTTAAAAATACGAATATTTTAAAATTGGTATCTTTAAAAAGTCAATTTAAAACCAATAATAATTAAATTTGAGAGTTATAAAAAAAAATTTAAAAATGATATTTTTATATAGTTTGCTTTGAAACAAAATGTTTGTTTTTTATTAAACAAAAATTAAAAACAAATTTTTTCAGATGTTGATATCATTATTTTATTACTTATAGTTATTTCTCATACGTAATTTCACTCATATCATATCTTTGAATATCAATTTATAATTAATAAATTTTATTATATTAATATTTTATTTATTCAAACCGTGTAATACACGGGTTTACTAAAGCTAGTTATGGTTATAAACTTTTATTTTCTCACCTTTGGACTTCTAATTAAATAGCATCTTTCATCAATTTTATTTTCTTTCTTCTTTTCTTTTCCTTTTCCTTTCTTTGGAAACTACGTGTTTGACAAATCCACCCTGTTATTTAGCTTTCGTCCTCAAAATCTATTAATCCTAAAGATCTAGATAGTGTCATCTCATATCCTCTTCGTATTACCATGGCTAATCACTTTATTCGACAATTGCTTCTCTTTTCGATCTAGTACTGATATGCAATCTCGTTCCCAGTGCTTCATGAAATGTCTTTTGAAATTTAGATGTAAATCGGGTATCTCTATCGGAAATAATAAAATCGGCACACCATGTTGTGCCATGATCTCTTTAATTAATAATTCCACTAATCTTTCTTACGAGAACGTCTCCCGGATGGGTAAAGACGGAGCACTCTTCGTTAGTCGATCTACTATGACCCACATTGCATCAAACCCACTAATTGTACGAGGTAACTTTGTAATAAAGTCAATCATTATATGCTTCCATTTCCATTTGGGAATGCCAATGAATGAGTCTTCTCATATGGTCATTGATGTTCAGCCTTCACTAGTAGGCAGGTTAGACACTTATATACATAGTCCACTATATAACGCTTCAACCCCTGCCACCAATAACCATTCATCAAATCATGGTACATCTTTGTGGCAACTGAATGAATAAAATATCACGTCTTGTGAGCTCCATCCAAAACTTCCCCCCTAAGGTTCCTATAGCTCAATATCCACACACATCCAAATCTAGTTTATAGCTATGGTTTTTTCTCCCAGATCCTTGACGTGTCCCTTTGTATTCTCCTAATTTATTTGGTCCTCCTTTATGCTTCCACCTTAAATTGTTTGATATGTTGCATCACATCAGGTGTTACAATCAACTAAAAAGCTTTCACTCGAATTGGCTCGAGTCTCTCTTCAAGGCTTAGGGCTTTAGAGTCACATTGGCCTTGCCCGGCTGATAATGAATTTCGTGGTCATAATCTTTAATTAGCTCCAAACTTTTTTTGCCTCGTATTAAGATCTTTTTGTTCAAAGAAGTACTTTAGACTCTTATGATTTGTGAAGATACCAACTGCAGGATCGAGTTTGGTCACTCAACATAATTGTTATCTCTCATACTCACTAAGTCACACTCGGATTGATGATGCGAAACCTCTTAAGAGTTGATAGTAATATAATAAGTAAACAAACACAAGAGAAACATTTTCAAGATACTTGTATACATTACTTCTCAACTCAAAATATTACAAGACTCTTACAAGCATAATAAATGAGTTACAATAAGAAACTATATATACTACTATCTACAGCCGCTTATACTTTGATACCACCTGGGAACTTACTACTAGAAAAATACTACATTGCTAGAAGTAAGGTATCTAAGATAAAATACCATCTAAGATTTGGTAGTCATGACATGTCCATGACTTACCTTTTGTCACCAACCAAAGTTGGTAACTATACTAACTGATAAGGCATGAACAATGGAATAAAGTATGGTCAACTACATGAGCATGAGAAAGTGCCATGCAGTATCTCAGAGGTTGCAGCGGTGTGTCAAAGGGACCATACTTATATCCACTGGTTCATAGTAGGTTCTTCCAAATGTTAATTGGCTTCGGAAGAACAAGTTCTTTCCGAAGCCACTTATACTTTGGAAGAAGATACTTCTTCCGAGGCTTGACTTGATCTTCAACACTTCATGCTTCGGAAGTCATTGTCTTGAATTCTTATAGGTGTTGAACTTCGGAAGGAGGAAGACTTTGTCTTCAGAAGTTTGAGTTCCTCTTCGGAAGCTCTTTCAGCTTTGACCTTTGGAAGTTCAGCTTTTGCCTTTGGAAGCTCTTCATCAGTTGCACCAAAATTGTCTAAGTGTTTCTTTTGGTTGCACCAGCCTTACTTGATCCAACAAACTTCCCTAGGCTGATGCTACCAAAACTTCACATGTTCTTCTTCTCTAAACCTTCAGCACCAAAGAAAGAAGATACTTATTTATCTCTTTATTCTTTCCAGATGTGGTGCTGAGAAGTTTGTACAAATCATTCGTAGACAGAAGATCCAGTCTATTAGTTTGAATGATATGCACCCTTTGTTGTGTCCCTCTGAAGAGAGTTAGTTGACGGGAGTTGTAGTCATACTCCCATTGAACTATTGGTTCCAAAACAGGGCCTTCAACCATTTGTAAGAAAGCTTTGCCTTTGGTGGTTGACCCTTCCTTTTCTTCCTTCTCTCTCAGCTTCAACCCTGCTTCAATCTTGGCCCTTGCAGTCAGTTCAGCCAGATGAAGACTACTCAGATGATTTCTTATATGAGCAGCTTTTTCGGAGTTGGAGGGATTGGAGAATCGTTTCTCTTCTAACTCAGCAATGTCAAATCTGCTTGAGTGTAGCAGATAAGAGGCATTGAGCCTATTGATTTCACTATTCTCTCTTTCCACAACAAAGTTGTGAGAAGAGTCTTCAAACCTCCACCAGACTGTTTTCTTCCTAGGAACAAGGGGTTTAGATGGTAACTTTTCACCCTTCCTAGTGTCCTGTATTGTCACAAGCTTTCTTCTCAACAACTTCTCTTCTTCCCTAAGAGAGTCAATGTTTATTGCCAGGAGTGTAAGTGCCTAGTCCAGTGTTCCTCTAGGCAGATCAAGGAATTTTTCTCTTGTGAGGGAACATGAGGAGCCATCAATAAAAGTTAGTTTGATGGACTTCTCCTCACAAAGATATCGCTCAGACTGGTAGAGTTGATGAGCTTCCTCTTGATCTCCTTGAACTCTTCTAAGGAAAGAGGTTTGGATGATTATGAGGATGACTTGGGTGGCTGTTGGGTAGATGGTGGTTGGGTTCTGGGGAGTGTTTTGGGTTTAAGAATGGTTAGTTATGGTGGTTGTTATGATGGAATGTGTGAGGAAGAGGGTATGGCTGATGGTGTGGTTTCAGGATTGTGTGGCTCAGTGGTTAGCTTAGTTTTAATGGGGAAAGGGAAAGGAATTGGTTCGGGTTGAGGTTGTGGTGTTGGTTTAGAAGTCATCCTCAATAATCTTCTATACATCTCTTTCCTTCTTCTTGAGCTAATGTAAACCTTGATATAACTGACATGTTGCTGTAGGGTCTTCACAGACATGGGGCCAACTTGCCTGCAAGAGAAGCCATGAGCCCTGAGATATTCCTTCATCCAGGATTTGTCTCCCATCTTCTTGACAACTGCAAGTTGAGCTTCTTCCTCTTTCTTCTTTTTCTCCTTCAGCTTTTCCCTGGAAGCCTTTTTTCTCTCTTTGTTCATTTGATCTTGTTCTTTGTTAAAAAGCAACAAGATCATGTCATTATCATGAGAAGCTAGTTCCTCAAGAGAGAATCCCCTAGAGCTTAGAAAAGCTACTCTTTCATTCCTAAGCTGTTGCTCAGTTTCCTCTTTCTTTCTCTGTTCTTCCTCCTCTAAGGCCAACCTTGCTGCTTCTTCCTTCGCAGAAGGGTTGCCTTTTCTTAACCAACTCCTCTAGTGGAAGGAGGAGCACATCTTCACTTGCACCACCTAGGTTGACATGCTTGTCAATGATCTCCACCCTTCTTTGGTTGGTGATAACCTCCAGGTTGGCTACACTTGCTTTGCTACTTGCAGCTAATAGCTTCCAAATTAGGAGTCTACCTTTTCTCCTAAGCTTCTCTAACATTTCTTCCTCTAATAGTTCTTCCACAGCCAACTTCATTTTGCCTTTATTGTCTTCGGAAGCTTGAGACCTTAAAGGTTCTTGTGCAGAGGTTTCAGGTTGGTGGGTGGTGATTTGAGCTTGTGGTGATAATGGTATTTGAGTGAGAGGGAATCTGAGAAAGTCTTCACTATTTATCTCAAATCCCAGTTCAAGAATTGCATCTGTGATAATTAGATCATCAGACAAAGAATATAGCCCTTCCGCAGCTTGGATCTCAGCTTTGGAAGATTGGAATACTTCTTCCGCAGCTTTGACTTCAGCTACGGAAGTTTCCGGGATTGCACTATTTGTCCTTACTGTTTCAGTTGCTGGGCCATCAGTCCCCATATCCCCTTCGAATTCAATCTCGGGTTAAATGTGGACCTTAGGTTGAGCAACTTCTTTGATAGTGGTAGATGGTGCATTCAACCTCTGGAACTCTTCAACTCCAAAGTATGCCACAGCAACATCTAGACTTAGTTATTCAAGAGAGGAGCCATCAGGAACCTGTTTAGGAACCTATTCAGATCGATGAGCACCCTTGGGTCCACTTGAAGAATGTTAGGAGGAGGCTTAAGGAAAACAATTGATTGTTCAGCAGTATATCTTGAAGATAGTGTCGAAAGGGCTAAGCTTTGCTGCTCCATGTGTGTTTCACTCTGAACATTCTTCCCCTTTTTGGTAGCATCATCTTGAGAGCTTGGTAAGCTGGAGGAAGAAGTTAGAGAGACTTGTATTGGTACATTCCTATCAGCTCTCTCAGTCTTTTTCTCAGCTAGTTGAGCCTTGAGATTTTCAATCTCAAGTTGCTGAGTGGCAGACCTATCCTCTAAAGTCTTAATCCTGGATTCAAGGTTTGAGACTTTAGAAATTAGGTCTCTGAGTGTGAGTTGCATACTTCCCTCATCTTCTTTAGAAGAATCATGGGGAGATGAGGTAACATACCGAGTATGTTCATCCTCACCACTAGTTGTGGTTACTTGACGCCCTGGTTTCCCTTGCGTAATGATGTCTCTTTCAAAGTTATCAAAAGGAAAAGTTGTCGTAGATTCAGTCTCAGATATGGTACCCTGTCTTGAGGTCTCATTAAGGCACTTTTAGTAGTGGCAGCTGAATCTACATGAGTCCCCTCCACAGCAGTGGGACTCACCTCAGTTAGGGTTTGTTGATGGGGGCTAGAAATCAGAGATCTCTCTAGGCTTAGTTGATCCTTAGATGGGTGTTGTGGATCAACATCATGGCCTTCAAGAGACATGATTTCTTCATTAGTGGCTATTGAAAGGTCAGTGAAAGATATGGAAGTTATGCCTAATGACCCAGGACCTTGATTAATGTCTAAAGGCATTGAGCCTACCATTGGGGTGTCCCTTTATGTATGTTCAGGGGAGTATAGAGACTCACCCTAAGGGTTTACAACTTGGGTTTGGGGCTAATGGGATTGAGACTGAGGAGACTCAATACCCATATTGAGATCTATTGTGAAGGAAGGTGCGACCTCAGACTGAGTGGGAGCCCATATTTCCACTCTAGCCTTTTTTGATATAACAGGGGGAACTTGTTCAATCAGAGGAGATTGAACAAGGGTTCGCTTGGAGCATCTCTGATATGTGTGTTTGATAGGGTGGGAAGGAAGATTTGGCATTGAGGTGGTTATTACTGGTGTGGGTTCATCACATGTGGGGTTAACAGGGATGTCACCGGGAGCCATTGGCTCAATCATACTTGGAAGAAGCGCAGGGTGTCTTTCAGTAAAGTTGCTGGACACCTTCTTTAGCACCTTGATGATGGTCGGCCTCATGTGAGGGATAGGCAGCGTAGTTGCACATACAAGCTTTCTCTAAACCAGCTCACAGTTGATTATGTGCTGGATAAACCTGGGATACATGTAAAATGTCTCCCTTTGAAGGTTTGCCATAAGGTTGCTCAGCACAAACCTTGAGTAGTTGAACCTAAGGACTTTTACCAACCCGTGAACTAGGCATCCTAGTTCATAGGGGATTTGATCCCAACCCTCAGACTTGTTTGACAAGTAGTGAAGGACTACGTGAAGCAGGAACTTCCAGTTGTAGGAGAAATTGAACTTGTATACAGTTGACCTGCTCACATCTCCACCATTTCTTATCTAGACATTTGTATCATCCAAGTCTGATTTGGGTAATTTTGTAGGAGAACCCTCATCATGGACCTCTAGATGCTCCCTGATGGTTTGTTTGGATATGATCAATTTCTGCCCACAAATGCTTGACCTAATAACCCTAACTCCATTCAGAGTTTCAATTTGACCATTCCCCCAAAACTTGGTCATTTGATTTGAATAAACAGAGGGGTTTACAGTTAAGGCAGTGTAGTAGGTGGACTGGGTAAGAAAGTGGATGATTTCAGAGAAGTCAGCATCCTTGAAGAGTCAAGGAGTGCGACTTGGTTGTGCTGAGGGTTTAGTACCATTGTTAAGAAAGTTACAGAGAAAATGAAGGTGATTTTGGAGTAAAACTGAAGACGAAGGAAACTTAGGGCTGTTAACTTGGTAAAAAGATTAAATGAGTAAGTCAGGGTTATTTAAATGGGTGAAATGGCGGTTGGATAAGGTGAAGTGATGGTTTGGGGTATGATATGACAAGGGGGGTAAGGATAAGTCATTTAAATATTCCGACATCATTAATACAATCTTTACCTTTTTACAAAGTGGGGCCCAAAAGATTTCCGTTACACAGTAAAGTTTTCTTCCGAGGGTAAAAGCTCTTCCAAGAGAAATCTTCTTCCGAAGCCAAATTTACTTCTGAAGGTAAATTTATCCTAAGAGAGTTTTACTTATAAGAGTAAGAAGGTCTTCCGAATGAAGAAGTTTTCAAGCTTCGGAAATAGATTAGATATAACATCAAATACTCTTCTGAGGCTAAAAACTCTTTGGAAGATGAAAACAACTTGAAGGAATTTTCCTTTGGAAGATACATTAGATATCTTCCGAGGATTAATTTCTATTCGGAATAACTTATACTTAACAAATTTTGAAGAAATTCCTTTTGTAACAAGGCTTAGATTGTATTGACAAAGACAAAACACATTCTGATAAGGTTTTTCAAAGGAGATAAGCTAATCAATGTTGATCATCCCAATAGTTGTGATAAGATACTTAAATCTTTGTTCATCAAATGCTTTGGTGAACAAATCAGCATATTGTTCATTTGAGTCAACTTTGACTAGCTTAATCAAGTTTTTCACATGAATATCTCTAATGAAATGATACCTGATGTCGATGTGCTTTGTCTTGGAGTGCTTGACCGGATTTTCTGTAATAGAGATAGCGCTATTGTTGTCAATGTGGATAGGAGTCCTCATGAAGTTGAATCCATAGTCTATCATCTGGTTTTGAATCCACAGTAGCTGAACACATCAACTTGCAGCAGCCATGTATTCAGCTTCAGTAGTTGATGTTGAGACAAAGGATTGCTTTTTGCATTGCCATGAAATGATCCTTCCACCAAGAAATTGACATCCTCCTGATGTTGATTTCTTGTTGATGTTGCAGCTACCATAGTCACTATCAGTGTAGCCATAGAGATTGAAGTTGTTGTTCCCCGGATGCCATAGACCCAGTTTAGGTGCTCCTTTGAGGTATCTAAGGATTCTCTTGGCAGTAACTAGGTGAGACACCTTTGGAGCAGCCTGATATCTTGCACAGATGCAAGTTGCAAACATGATATCAAGTCTACATGTTGTGAGATACATCAGAGATCTTATGATTGCCCTATACTAATGTTGATCAATATGCTCCCCCTCATAGTCAGGACAAAGATTGTGATTTTTGGGTATAGGAGTCTTAGCTGGCTTACAATCTTTCATATCAAATCTTTCTAAAATTTCATTGACATATTTTGATTGATTAATAAAGAACCCTTATTTCATCTGTTTCACCTGAATTCCAAGGAAAAAGTCCATTTTCCCCATGGAACTCATCTCAAATTTCTTCTTCATTATGCTCTCAATGTCTTTGCACATTTGGTCATTTGAAGAACCAAATATGATGTCATCAACATATACTCGTACGAGCAAAATGTCTTTTTCAGACTTTCTTATGAATAAATTCTTGTCAATGGTACCTCTGGTATAACCATTCTTTAGGAGAAATTGAGACAAGGTCTCATACCACAGCCTAGGTGCCTAATACAGCCCATAGAGAGCTTTATCCAGTTTGCACACATAGTTGTGATGTAATGGGTCTTCAAATCCTGGAAGCTGGCACAGACTTCTCTATCTATATCCCCGTATATAAAAGCACACTTGACATCAAGCTGGTAGACTGTAAAGTTCTTGGATGCTGCATAAGCAAAGAAGATCCTCACTGCCTCAAGTCTTGCAACTGGTGCAAAGACATCTGTGTAATCAATTCCTTCCTCTGATGTGTATCCTTAAACTACCAATCTTGCCTTGTTTTTGATAATCAAGCCTCTATCATCTCTTTTGTTCCTGAATACCCTCTTAGTGCCAATAGGTACTTGACTGGATGGTAGTGGACATAGGTTCCAAACCTTTTATCTCTTGAATTGAAGCAATTCCTCTTGCATTGATTCAACCCAACTACTATCTTTCAAGGCTTCATCCACCTTCTTTGGCTCCATCTGAGATAGGAAGCATGAATACAAACAGACATTCCCATTATGAGTTTGTCTTCTTGTTTTCATGTCTTCAGAGACATCTTCGATGATCTTCTTAGTTGGGTGAGTGTTGTGGATCCTGAGCCTAGGGATCACATCCAGTTACATGGATAGATCCAGATTGGAAAAGTTTTGCTCAGGGTTTTCAACACTTAGCCCAGCTGATGTTTCACGTTCATTCAATGAGGACTGACTGAATGAAGGAGATACAACATCAGTTCATTTGGCTGTGAAGTGGCATTGACAGTTGCCTATTCCTTCTAAATGCTACTTCCATCAGCTTGGTGTTGTGTATTGTCACCGGATGAGTTTTAAGGCTCACTTTGTTGACAACTTGTTGAAGCTCCACTGGTTCTTCAGATAGTTTTGCTATCAGATCTGCAAATTGTGGAGCTTCATTTTCAGCAACTCTTGGAGAACTTGGAAGAGGTCTGGGTAACTCAAACAGTTGGTTATCATCAGAATCACATTAAGTACCTGTTCCAGCTAAAACATTCTCACAAGAGTGTTTAGAATAGTTTGGAAACAATTCTAAATCAAAAATATGATTAGGTCCATTCCACTTAACACAAGGAGTGTTCTCATTAACAACAATCATGGATCATTCCTCAAATTGTTGATTTTTAATGTTATACACTCTATAAGCAATAGAGGTAGAGGAATATCCAATAAAGATAGCATCATTCGACTTTTCAGCAAATTTTTCCAAATTGTCTTTTGTGTTAAGTATGGTACACCTGCTGCCAAGGACCTAAGAAAGCCAATGAACGGTGGCCTCTTGTTCCATAGCTCATAAGGGGTTTTTCCATGTGGCTTAACTACAAGAACCATGTTCTGTACATAGCATGCAGTGCTGACTGCCTCTTCCCAGAATGTTAAAGGCAGTTTTGAATGAGCTAACATAGTTCGAGCACCCTCAATAAGTGTCCTATTTCTCTTCTCAACACCACCATTTTGTTGAGGAGTTCTAGGAGCACTATATTGTCTTGCAATCCTTTTTGAGTTACAATGAGTCAAGAACTTGAATCTTAAACTCAGTCCCTTGATCACTCTTAATTATCATAACCTTGTGATCAATTTGATTTTCTATTTTAAGAATAAAAAATTAAAGTTTTAGTTGTTTTATCTTTAGTTCTTAAAAAGAATACCCATGTGAATCTAGTAAAATCATCAACAACCACAAGGTAGTATGATTTCATTCTAATGCTCATTATATTGGTCCAAACAGATCAATGAACAGTATTATTCATTGACCAAATGGTTTAATATCACTTACAAACACTCAACACAAACATACCATGATGATGAAGAGACAAAAGTGTTAAATAATAAACAAAACAAAGCAAACACAATTAATGAACAATGGTGCAATATGAATTCAATTGAATTCCAGCCTCAAAATTACACTTGCAATAGAGATATTTTGTATTAGGGTTTTTGCAAGATTAACCTACAATGATAGAAACAATTCTATATATAGGTTTCATAGTTTCGCTGACAGTTTCGTTGGACAACGAAACTGTCAATAGCAGAAGTTGAAGCAGAAGGTATATCTAAGGCTAGAGAGGAAGCTGGAGCTGGTGGTGCTGATGAAGATGATCTAGTAGGTGAGGTCCAACCTAGGCGGAGTATTGAAGATCAAGAATAGGTTGGACTCACCTTAGGTTAGTGTTAATATTATGTTTATGTTTAAATGTAATAGGACATATGTTAGATTACTTTTGTTTAGTTTGTATTTTGTGTTTTTTGCCCAACGAAACTATGAGCAAAACTATAGTTTCACTCATAGTCAGCAGGACAGAATCACCCGGCGAAACTGGCAATGGGCTTGACAGTTTCGCTGTCCAACGAAACTGTCAGCGAAACTATGAAACCTATATATAGAATTGTTTCTATCATTGTAGGTTAATCTTGCAAAAACCCTAATACAAAATATCTCTGTTGCAAGTGTAATTTTGAGGGTGGAATTCAATTGAAATCATATTGAGTCTTTGTTCTTCGATTATGTTTACCTTGTTTTGTTTATTATTGAACACATTTGTCTCTTCATCATCATGGTATGTTTGTGTTGAGTGCTTGTTAGTGATATTGAACCATTTGGTCAATCAATAGTATTGTTCATCGATATTTTTGAACCAATAAAATGGTATCAGAGCCTTTGTGCTCTTGATTGTTTGAGTTTTTGGTTGGTTTAGTTCAAAATCACTCTTTCATCAATTATGGATCAAATTTGAGTGAATTTGATATGGAAATTAATTGAGATTGGTTAGTTTTTGGTTTGGAAAGCTTTGGTAATCATCAGATCTTAAGTCCATTAAGATTTGAATGATTTTGGATAAATTGCGTGTTGAAAAAGTTTTTCAGAATCATCCAGCGAAAGTGCAGTTTCTTCTAGCGAAACTACAGTTGTTTTGCTCATTGTGTTAGTTTCTTCGACCTCTACGAAAGTACACTTATTGAACGAAAGTTCAACTATGATTGTGCATCCTCATCAAGTAGAATTGCTGCCAAAATTGCATCTGAACGAAAGTTCAAGCTAGTTTCGAGCGAAACTGTCTGCGAAAGTAGCATAAGCAAGCAGCTTGCTAGCGAAACTGCTGCCAAAATTTTCAACGAAATTAGCAGCAAATTTACAAGATTCCAGCAAAACTTGTGCTTTTTCTGCGAAACTACAATGTCTAAGATGGCAACTCTTACCCTTGGTGATTTGGAGAGTGTGGCACCAAATTGACCTCCGAGACTAATCAACGGAGATAACTTTAAGAACTGGAAGAGGTGTTTGAAAGCATTCTTTTATTACACAGATCACAATCAATGGGAATCAATCATCTCCGGTCCACACATACCTACTATTACTGTTGGAGATGTTGTCTCTCAAAACAAGGATCCAGCTACGTTCAATGAAAAGGATTTGAAGCTGATTGATAGAGATCGAAAGGTATTTGGAGCATTACACTGTGTCTTGCACCAGATATTTACAATCACTTTGCTGAACACAAGAATGCCAAGTCTCTGTATGATGCATTATGTGATTATTATGGTGGGAATGATGAGTTAGTCAAGGACAAAGGGATACAGGCTGAGAAATAGTTCAATTCGTTTGTGGGTTACAAGAATGAGAATCTTACTGATTTGACAAATCTTTTTTTACTCTCTCAAGCACAGTGAAGAAATATAATGAAAAACTTACTATTTGTGAACAAGTGAATAGGTTGTTGGATTCACTTCCACCTCAATGGAGTCTACAAGTGAGAATGTTGAAGCAAGATAGAGGCTTCACAGATTACAAGCTCATGGACATCATCAAGTTAAAATCATTTGAATTGGATTTGAAGAGAAGAGAGTTCAATCAGTCTATGACGCCATCATCCGGTCTTCCTCAGATTTCTGCATTAATCACATCCACTACAAGCTCGCCAGCAAGCATCAAGACAAGGAGGAGTGACTGCAAATGTCTCATGTGATCAACTCAGCGGTGGTGGTAACTCAGTCAGAGATCAATCTAACTCAAAAGCTGCTTCTAGAACTTCAATCCCATTTGATACAATTGCATTGTATGGCATGTTCGTGCATAGCTATGAGGCACGGGTGGCTGGTGAATTGTAAGGGAAAGGGATGACTACGGAAGACATGTATCAGGTTGATCTGGATGACTTGGAAGAAACAGATATTTAGTGGCTGATGGCGATGTTGACTCTTCGAGCCAGGAGATTTACGGAAAGAACTGGCAGTTAGAACTTTGGAAGTCAAAATTCTAATTCTAAGTTGGGTTTTGATAAATCCAAATTTAGATGTTTTAACTGCAAGCAGTTAGGACATTTCAAAAGAGAATGTTCGTTGCCAATTGTACTGACCCAAGCAACTCAGGAGTTCCAAGATTGGTCTCAGGTGGAGAAAAGGAGGAGAGTAAACAAAAGAAAGAGACAACATTGATAACTAGTTTTGATTGGAGTGTTGAAGCTGAAGAAACAAAACAAGAAATCAACCAAGCCCTAGTTGCTGAGATAATGGAAGAAAAGAAGAATGTAGAGGAGTTTGATCCTTTCAAAAAAATTACCAATGAAGCTGAAGTTCATCAGAGTGTTAAAGATTAGGAGGTTGAACGTGACATGTTTGAAGATATAAGTACGAGTGAAAGGAAGAAGTGTGTTGAGGAGAGTGTGATTGGTGATTTGGAGATTGGTGATCTGAAAGAAGTTCAAGTTGAGAATGTGAAGTTAATTGGGAAACAATCAGAGGTGAAGGGCAAAGGGAAGCATGCTACTACATCCACTGTTGAGGAAAACAAGAAGAGTACTCCAGTGTGTCAATGTGAAAAAGCCTTAGAAGGTAGTGATGGGTCTCCCTTATGAGGTAATACAAGACATGTGCCATCCTTCTTATAAGATAAGGCTATTTGGTGTGTATAAAGCAAATCGACTGTTGCTTGACAATGAAAAAGATTTAAAACGAATTAATGATGAGCTTAAACTAAATGAGTCAAAATATTTTGTTAAACTAAATGAAGCTTTAAAAGAAAATGATCATTTAAAAAGAATTGTTTAAGAAAGAATGTTGAAATAAAATACTTTGACTGAAAGAATCGCTCTTGGTGAATTTAAAACAAGTAAACTTCAGTCAAAACTTGATAATTGGAGAATTTCAGGAGTGAAACATGAAGATTTGTGTAAATCACAACGGGGGGCTAGGATTAAAACAGGGTTGGGTTATGAAAATGATTCAGTTTATCCTCCTCCTAGTACTTACTGTTATTCACCAATGCCAGTTCCATACCCTTCAAATGATTTCATTCAAACAGATACTAACAATCTGTCTGCAGGTTTAGAAGGTTTTAATCCTAAGGACGTGCGTGAGGAGTACGGTTATGGACCGACGAGTGGACTTGGATGCAATAGTTTTTTACACCTAAACCTCAACAATTTGTTTTAGATCATAGTTCTAGTTTAAGTAATGTTTTTGTTTCTCAAAAGTCTGTCTCAGACATTGACTCAGTATGTTCAAGTGGTTGTTCCACTTCTTTATTGAATGATTTTAGATGTAATGATGATGCTTCAATTGCTTGTGTGAATGAGGTTATGAATGATTCTATTATCGATTGTAAAGATAAAACAAAAAGTAACTGCTTTGAAATATTCTTTTCTCAACCCATTCCATCATTTACCCTAATTAACATTTCACTATCAAATGAAAGGGTAATATCATCTTCTAGTGCAAGCACAAGTGGTACAAGTACCACATGTACTTCAAATGATGATGCACCAACATTTGTAAATAATCATTCTTTAAAATACAAAATCAGAACCAGAGAAATATATGAGACCTACAGTGATGATGATTCTAGACTATCTGAGTGCGATGAGGATATATGTATAGATAAAATTCATGATTTGTTGCATAACAGACCTAGATTAAAATCCTATAGCTTTAGATGTGGTAAAGATGATCATGTAGTTAAAAACTGTCCTGACCTTTATCACAGACATGTACATAAGAATTCCTTTGGCAGTAGACTAACTCATCTTGTTAATAATTTCTTTTGCAAAAGATCTTTTGTCCCAAAACCTAAAGTTGATCAAACTTGGGTTCCTATTTCAACCGGTTAAATTGATCTATCTATTTTTTCAGGAGTCATCCACTAAAGCTGTAAATAGTTTTTGGCATGTTGATAGTGGATGCTCTAGACATATGACAGGGTTGAAGGATTTTTTGACAAATTATCATATCATTAGTGGGTGATATGTAGCATTTGCTGGTGACAAGAAAGGTGGTAAGATGATTGGTCAAGGCGAGGTATCAAGTGCATCTCTCACTTTTGAGCGTCTCTCAAATCTGTGATAAAGACATTGTGGTTTTATTTCTCTCAAATGAATGTTTATTTCTGAAATCCGGGTTTTCTATTTCTGACGAGATAGTGCTCATGCGAGCTCCACAAAAGAATAAAACATATCTTCTTGATATGGGATCTAGAGAATCAACTTCTACTGTCACTTGCCTTCTATCTAAAGCTTTATCTTCTGAATCATTCTTGTGGCATCGCAGATTGGGCCATGTTAATTTCAAAAATATTAACAAATTGGTTAAAACAATCTTGTTAGGGGATTACCATTAAAAGACTTTTCTGTTGTTAAGAAATGTATGGCCCCTGCCAAAGGAAAAAAACATAAGAAACCTCATAAACCAAAACTTGAAAATAGCATTTTAAATCCCCTCGAGTTGTTGCATACTGATTTGTTTGGCCCAATCAGTGTAAAATCAATTGCTAACAAATCTTTTTGCCTTGTTGTTACAGATGATTTTTCTAGGTATTCATGGGTGAGATTTTTAACTCATAAAGGAGAAGCTGCTGAAGAGTTGCAGAAGTTAATTCTATCAATCAAAATGATAAGCAAGAGGAAGGTCATTGCTATTCGAAGTGACAACGGTACCGAATTCAGAAATAACATCTTTGACTCCTTCTATGCAAGCAAAGGAATTTTAAGACAATTCAGTACTGCTAGAACACCTCAATAAAACGGTGTTGCTGAAAGAAAGAATCGCACCATTATAGAAGCCGCTCATACCATGTTGATCGAAACTTGTTTGCCAATTATTTTCTGGGCTGAAGCGGTGAATTGTGCATCCTATGTCCTTAATCGGGTTTTGATTGTGACCGATAAAATGAAGACTCCTTGTGAACTGTTTCATAAAAGGAAGTCATTGATTGATTTCTTTCGTCTATTCGGATGCCTGTGTACCTTCTGAACATTCATGCACAAAAGACGAAATTTGGAGCTGTGTCAGATGAGTGTTACTTCGTTGGTTATTCATCTTCTCAGAAAGCTTATCGGGTGTATAACAAGAGAACACGTATTGTGCAGGAGTCATTTTATGTTGATTGGCAGGAATCTAATTCTTCAGATGTCATAACAAAACCCGCATGGTTCTTTGACTCAAATATTGTTTTCAACTCCTTCAATCATCCAGTTTTTTATGATGATGCGTCCTTCTCCAATGTCCAAACGAACATTATTTCTCCAGATCCATTACCTCAAGTTCCTCAAGTTCCTCCCATTCATCATCTGACCATCCAACCTCAGTTGACCTTCCATCTTCGTCTTCATTCGACATTCCACCCCCACCTGTTTCAACATCTCTCCCTTCAACACCAACCTCTACCCCATCTCAAACTTTTCCATCATCCCATCATGTTCAACCTGTTCAACCATCTTCTTCTCCATTATCTACACAATCTCAATCCATTTGTTCACCTCAATCCAATCCATTACCTTTAACCACTGATTTTAAGTCGTTGAGAGATCATCCTCATGATAACATAATTGGATCAAGTACTGATGGTGTTAGGACGCGAAGTCAATCGGGTTTGGTAAATGTGTGCTTATTCTGTTGTTTCATATCCCAAATTGTTCCAAAGAATGTTCATGCAGCTCTTCAAGATCCATTCTGGGTTGAGTCCATGCAATTGGAGCTTCAACAATTTAGGAAAGACAAAGTGAAGACGCTTGTTGATCTTCCTCCAAACAAATTCCCAATAGGCACTAAATGGGTGTTCAAGAACAAACCTAATGATCGTGGAATTATGGTAAGTAAGAAGTCCAGGTGGTGGTTCAAGGATTTGCTCAAGAAGAAGGGATTGATTACACGGAAGTCTTTGCTCCCATAGCCCGTCTTGAAGTTATCAGGATTTTTCTTACTCATGCTGCACACAAGCATTTTAAAGTGTATCAGATGGATGTTAAATGTGCCTATCTTTACAGAGACATTGATGAAGAGATCTAAGCGTGTCAACCACCAGGATTTGAGGATCCAAACTTTCCTGAAAAAGTATATAAGCTTGATAAATCTCTTATGGTTTACATCAAGCTCCTCGCATCTGGTATGAGACTCTTACATAATATCTTCTGAGCAATGGTTTCTCTCGTGGCACTATTGATATGACTTTATTCAAGAAAGAAGTGGATGGTGAGATGTTAATCGTGCAAGTCTATGTTGACGACATTATTTTTGGCTCCACCACTCCTAAGCTTTGCAGGGATTTCGAGGAGGTCATGAGAAGTCGATTTGAAATGAGCATGATGGGGAGAGATGTGCTTTTTTCTAGGCTTGCAAGTTGAACAAAATCCTGAAGGAATTCTTATTCACCAGCAAAAGTAAATCAATGAAATTCTTAAAAAATTCAAGATGGAGGACGCTTCTTCTGAAATAACCCCATTCACTGCCCAAACATGCCTTATTCCAAATTAGAACAGGATATCTGTTGATCCTCATCTTTACAGATCAACCATTGGCTCCCTAATATATCTTACAGCAAGTCGTCCAGATATCACTTTTGTGGTAGGATATTGTGCTCGATACCAAGCTAACCCTCAGGAGTCTCATGAGAAAGCAGTGAAACAATTTTTTCATTATCTAAAAGGCTCTTCTCGACTGGGTCTTTGGTATCCTTATGGTGGAAATTTTGATTTGCATGCTTACTCTAATAGTGATTCTAATGCATGCAGGTTAAATAGAAAATCTTTCACCGGAGGTTGTCAATATCTGGAAAACTGTCTGGTATCATGGCGGAGTAAGAAACAGACTAATGTATCTCTTTCCATGGGGGAGGCAAAGTATATTGCTGCTTCGAGTTGTTGCTCTCAAGTGTTGTGGATACAACATCAATGATTGTATATGGAATCAATTTGCTTCACACTCCATTATTCTATGACAATGAAGCAGTCATTGGAATCGTAAAGAATCCAATTCATCATTCCTCCACCAAGCACGTCGAGACAAGGATTCATGCAATCTGTGATGCTCAGAGAAGGGTGTTATTGATATTAATACTATTGACACAAAAAATCAAAAGGCTGATCTTTTCACTAAAACCTTCAATATACCTCGTTTTTATGAACTGATCTTCATGTTAGGATTGATATCATTTTAAAACCTATTTTCTTAATTGTCTCATGTAAATATTGTACATAATATTCCTCATTCTTTTTCTTTCTTTCTTTTAATTTTTAAGCTTCACAGACCTTCATTATTGTACATAAAAAAATAAATCAGAAATTTCTCTTATCTTGTTGGTTCGTAAAAATTTGGGGGGAGAATAACACAAGTTTATTTGTCTCACTTGCAGAATAAAGCTTCTACTACCTGGGAGATTTTAAGGAGGTCAACGGTATTGTGTTGGGATATGTATGATAGGCTCAGCCAGAACACGAAGTAGACATTAATCTTGTGTCTAAACTAATAGGATAAGAAACTTATTGACTTCGATTATCCCCTTGAAATTTTGGCCTTCACAAAGTTACATGTCCTTGTTCAAAATGGTTGAGAGCTTAACGTCTCTGTTTTGATATTTTTCAAAGAAAATTCCATGTTCCCCTTCCCTGTATACTCAATAGTGCTTCTTGTTAGCTCTATTTGTGTCAAAGAAGATTCATCTTGTATACTATTACGTGCTTATATCCTCTGCTATGTGTGAACATTGACCTAAAGTGATGATCTCCTCTGTTATACGTAGTATAGACCTGGAGCTCTCTTAAGCACGCTCTGATGTTCTTCTCTATTATAGGTAAGTATAAATCTGAAGCTCTCATCAGATAAGATCAAAGGATCATCTTCTTTATACGTGAGTATACACATGGAGTTCTCATCATTTGAAAGTAATAAGGTTTGTGCTTCTTGTGATCTTCATTGAACATCAAGCAGAGTTAATCGTATTGCTCAATATATCATGAGGACAGGATGAGTTTCTTTGTCAAATGTCTGTGGGGACCGAGTCACTTAAGTTTTCTCTAAACTAACGGCAAAACATGATAAGAGAAGCCGTTGTTTACTCGTTGAAAAGAAGAAGACATGGGTTTAAAAGGAAAGTATATCCTCAATCCCGCCAAACTCTGATTTTCTAGAAAACCTCTTCAGCTTATCGTGTTTCCATATCCTTTTAACCTTCTTTATTATTTTACCTTTATTTCCTTAATATTCCTTATATATATATATATATATATATATATATATATATATATATATATATATATATATATATATATATATATATATATATATATATATATATATATATATATATTCTTTGTGAAATTTTGATAGGTCTTGTGGGGCATTTTTGGTTCTTATATTTATTTTTGTCTTTATCTAAAATCTCTTTCTAAATAATCAAATATTAAAAGGAAAGAGAAAATTTTTAAGTTTTTGGGTTCCAGCGAAACTATTATTTTGATGGTAGTTTCGATGTGCGAAACTATAGATTCGCCGGTACTTTCGCTCATTTAGAGCCATTCTGATCCAAATATTTACCGGGCAAACTACTGTTTCGCTAGCAGCGAAACTATGTGCTATTATTGAGCAATGCGAAATTATGTGCTCATTTTCGCACAATCCATTAGTTGTCAGTCTCGGAGTCCTTAAACGAGTCGCCTGAACGATTTCGATCATTTGTGATTTTTAAACGTTTTGGATGATCACTTAAGACTTAAGTGTGTGTTTCGAACCCATGCATATTGTTTAATCTAGGTTTCAACCGCTTTAAATGGGTCTATTTGATTATGTCGGTTCATTTTCTTTGCAGTTCTTCCTGCGAAATTATTTATGCTTTCTGCGAAAATGAACGAAAGTTCAATGGTTTTTAGCAAAACTGTGAGGTTATGTTGTCCATGCGAACTTGATAGTTTCGCTTGCCTGAATTCAGTTTCGGCTTGCCAAAATTACTCTTCCGGCTAGCCGTAATTACAAAGTGACTGTCTGCTGAAATTATTCTTTCGCTTGCCGAAACTACAGTTTTGGCCAGCGAAACTATACTTTCGTCCATCGAAAGTAATTTTGTTTTTCTTTATTTTTATTCTTTTTAATTGTTTTTCTTTATTATTTTTCTTGTTACATCATTCTAACCTGTTTCACCTATTTTTTTTTTCAGATAAATGGCCAACCTAAAATTTGATGAGAGGAACAATATTACAGCCATTCTAGATGACCGGAATGCAAAGGCTGCTGGATTCAGAGATTGTATTCGTTGGCTCAGGAGCTCTCTTATTGCCTATGCAATCTCTCATTCCCCGACTATATACGATCTTCACATTAGGGACTTTTGGAGATCAGCTGAGTATGACACTAGGGCTAATCCTCAGAGGATTGTAGCTAGAGTCCTGGAAAATGATATTTCTATCACTGTAGAAGTTATTGCTCATGTGCTGAGGCTAGAAGAAGATTGTGGAGAGGAGGTGGATTTATCTGATAATGAGGTGTTTGAGGCTTTCAGAAGCATCGGGTATGAGGGCCCTCCTTTTGGGACTAGGAAAGAAATCAAGAAATCTTTCCTGTCCAAAGAGTGGAGATATATAGCCCATGTCTTTATTATGTGCCTGGACCACAGGAAAGGAGGTTCAGATGGGTTGAATCTAGACTGGGCGAAGGCTATGATCATTTTCTACAGAGGACAAAAGGCCAATATAGCTAACTTGATATTTGACTATATGGCTGAGAATGTGATGGCGTTAAACAAAGACAAGTGGTTGCTTTACCCCAGGTTTATCCAGATGATGATAGAGGATTTAATTCCCAATGTACCACGTCATGGAGAGATTAAGAGGCTGGTTCAGATGAATACCAGGATATTTGCTGACTGCTCCGCAATCAGGCATGATTTTAGTGGAAGGATTACTCATTTGTGGGAGAATATGTATCCAACTGAAAGGTGGAACTATATAAGGAGGGTTATAGAATCTGAAAACAAGAATGCAGAAGAAACTAGGGAGAAATAAGTTGAGTCGGTAAAGAAGAGAAACGGGTATGCCAAGGAGAAAGATTATGATTTCGAAGAAGAAATAGACGAGGTTGAGGAGGTTTTGAGAGCTGAGAGGGAGAATATGTCTAAGAAGAAGGCGGACCAGGGTGATGCTTAAAGGATGACTCAGAGGAGATCCATACACAAACATCAGACCTTTACTGAGCCTCAAAAGATAGATGAAAGGGAAAACTTGGATGTGGATGTGATCTGAAACCTTAACTCATCTCTTGCTAATGAGTTATGTATGAGAAAGAGTAAGCTAACAAATTAGGAGTTAAGGGAAAAGAAGAAAGATAAGATACTGGAGAGTGTGAGGAAGATGATGGTAGATCAGTAGGCATTGATAAAGAGGTTACTGAATGAGGTGAATGAGCTTAAACCTGTTGTCGGCCTACCTAATCAGCTAACTCAATCTGAGTTAGATGATGTCAGGATCAGTGATCACAAGTTCGATGGATTAGAGTGTAATGCAGCAGAATAAGATCAAGAATTAGACAATTTGTAGCAAGAATTTTATATTTGTAAACAAATACAAGAGAATTTATTTCTGTGATAAGGAATGTTTCAATAATACCAAATATTTCTGCTCAATCATTCACAATTACAATAAGGTTGACACTCCTTATATAGAGTGCAATCACTGCTGTTATCACGGGATAGTGACAACTAGCAGATCTATTACAAAAATAACTAACACTTAACAAACTACTGAAATGTTCACAACTACTGAGAACATATCAGAGTGCTAAGTATAAAATATAAAACTACTGATAAGAAACTACTGAAACTACAACGACTGAAGAACAAACTCTTCAGTCGTTTTACAAAACTACTGAAAAGATAAAACATAAAACTACTGAAAGTAAACCGTCACAACTACTGAAGAAGTCCTCTTCTGCTGTTATGACAACGTCTGATACTTGGTCTTCAGCACTTGTGTCTTCAGACTTTGTCTTCAGTACTTGTCTTCAAACTTTGTCTTCAGCACTTGTCTTCAGACTTTGTCTTCAGTACTTGTCTTCAGACTTTGTCTTCAGCACTTGTCTTCAGACTTTGTCTTCAGCACATGTGTTCAGACTTTGTCTTTAGCACTTGTGTCTTCAGACTGTCTTCAGCACTTGTGTTCAGACTTTGTCTTCAGGTGTTGTCTTCAGCTGTTGTGGACTTCAGTAGTTGTTGTGGCGTCTGTGGGACTCAAAGGTTTTTCTGATCCGGCTCATTGGTTCTTTTGGTCCAACAAACTCCCCCTGAACCAGTACAGCCAAAACCTTTAACTTTATTGAGGTCCCACTTATTGTTGGCAAAATGGTTGGTCTTTTTCCTTCTTGATCAGTTGAGAAGATGACCCATATAAGCACTGGCCTGGAAATGAGTCTCTAATGATTTGGTTGGCAATGTATGGATGGGAGCTCTGTATTGGGGAATTGGACACTGAGCTGTTCCCCCATCCATGAGACTCACTTCCCATGTATAAGCCTGTAGGATTCTCTGGTGTATGCTCTGAGAAACATAATTTGTTCTTCCATGGTAAGATTTTCTGATTCACCATCAAACAATCCTTCACGCCCATACAGCTCTGAGATGTACTTAGCCTGTTTGCCATTTTTGAGCTCAACTGTTGTAATCTGTCTATATGCAAACTCATCTGGGTGAGTACCTTCAAAGAACAGACTGAGCTCATTTTGTTTGAAGTTCTCAAGCTTCTTGTAGACTAACCCCTTTTTAATTACTCTGTTTTCTAACATCTTTTGGGGTGGCTGTTTAGCCTCATAAGCCTTCTTGAAATCTTCTACAATTTCCCAGGGTGATACTACCAGGACCACTGTGATCTCTTCATCTACGATCCTTTTTACTTGGCCCTTGTATCTCGCAGGAATGTCTTTCTTTACAATTCTGTGAGCCACCCTAGGATCAGGCCATATCCTCACCTTTTCCTTTTGATATTGAAATGTGTTGGCAAGGGTGTACAATCTCAGAGCTTCTTTCTTCATACTTATTATTGATGAAGAAGCAGCATAAGTTTTGTATATGCTTTTCAGCATTTCCTCATCATGAAGCCTTTGCTGCTGTTCTTCTTCTATCTTTACTCTCACAGTCTCCATCTGTGAGGTGGGAGTGATGGGCATAGGTTTGGCTTTAGGCAAAGTTAGGACTGCTGAAAGAGGCAGCCTATCTTCTTCCTCATCATCCTCTTCTTCTTCTTCTTCTAGCCTCAACATCCTTCTCTTCTTCTTCTTGGATGCATCATCGGCTGTTGGTTTTGAGGGTAAAGGAGTTGGTTTAATGGGTTGTGGTAGTGGTGATTTTGAAGTGGTAAGTTTTGCAGGTTGTTCTAGCATTCTTGTAGTGAGTGAGGCTTTTGAGTGTTTTGCTAGTTCATTTCTGTTCCCAGCACCTGCCTCATTTAGTGCTTCAATCACTAATCCCTTAGTATATGCTTCAGACGTACAGATCTTGGTGGTTATTGCCAAGATACTGTCCCTGCTCCATGGCTTAATCTCTATCAATGATCTCCCAAGATACTTTGCAATGAATCCGATCATGATCTCCAGTCTTTCTCTTTCTAATGCATCATAACTTGCCCATCTTGAGTTAATTTCTTCAACTTCAAGTCTTCTAATCTCTGAGTCAAGCTGTGCAGTATCGAACCCTTGTCTATACAGTTGATCAACAATGGAGTCCATTGATTTACTATGTGTAGCATCCGCCATTTTGATCATCTCATCAAGTTGGAGTTCTTTTTCTTTTCTTTCAATCTTCCTCTTCTTATATGTGATATGAAAGTCTTTGTGACTTTCACCCACTTGATCAATGTTAGCTCCCTTCACACACTCCTCTTCCTTCTCAGTCTCTTTCACAAACTCCTCTTTCTTCTCAGGTATGCTCTTCCTCTTTGCTTTCACTAACTGACTCTCCCCCTTTTTGGTTGCATTGGTTGCAAGGGTTTGAGTAGTAGAAAGCCTTGTGCTCACAATCTCCTCCACCAGGGGTTGTATGATTGAGGGAAGCCTTTCATCCATGGTTTTGATCACAATGTTTGTGATCATTGGGGTGATGAGAGGTAGGGATTGCTGGAAGATAGCAGCTGTTTGCTCAGAGGGGTTCTGTCCCTGAGAAGCAGTGCCAGAAGTAGAGGCTGGTGGGTTGTAAGTTTTGATTGGCTGAGTGTTTGGGAGACCTTCAGGTGAAGGTGCCATCTGTGGGTTTATGTTGGTGTCAGATGGACTTGCTTCTTGAGAGAATTGGTCAAGTAGCCTTTGTAGTCTACAGACTTCTTCCTCAAGAATTGTGTTCTGGGCCAGAACATCATAAAAGAAGCCCAGGTCATCATCAGCAGATGCTGAATCACCTGACCTCCTGCTTGTAGCAGGATGTACATGCACTGGGTGTAGACCAGTTTTAGCATGTGCCCCTTTTTCTTGGAACTGGGGACTTCCAGCCTCAGAACGATGTCCTTCATCAGCTGTTGCCTCTAATGAGGTCTTAGCAATGTTACCAGCCTCAGTCTGATCATGTGCTGATTCAGAAGAGGTGGCAGCCTCATCAGATATTCTGGTCTCCATATCTACACCAGGAGACTAAACATTTAAACCCCTGTGCTGTGGGTTGTCAGAAGCATGTTGATCCTGTTCCTCAATATCTGTGGTTTTCCCCTTTGGTGGTTGTTGGGGAGGAGGAGAGGCATGCAGCTGAGTCAGCACATTTGCAATTATAATGGTTGGACTTTGGGGGGCATTTTCATGGGGAGATAGGGTAAAATCAGTATGCACCTGGGGATAATGGTGCTTTTCAATGGCAATCTCCTCAAATGAGGAAGATTCCAGATTAGTGGGTACCCCTTCTTTGGTTGCTGCAGGCTCCTTTTGAGAGGAATCCTGAGCGGTTGTGGCTGGTAGAGTCTTTGATACTGCTGGGGGGTTTACACCAGCAAGTATATCCTGCCTTGGTGGTACAGGAGCATCTCAGGGGACTCATCTCCCTGAATAGCTGTTTTGGGGCGTTTTGGTTTTGGTTTGGAGGGGACTCTGGATTTGGTGGTGGTGGCTATGGGTTCCAGCTGCGTGGGTTTGCGCAGCTTGGCAGCCATTTTCAGTGATTGGTCAGAGTTGTGCCGGGAGTATACTTCAGGCAATACAGCCATAGCAGGGACTCCCAGGCCAACAAGTCCCTCAGCTTGAAGCTGGTTTTCAATTATGGCCATTATGAACCGAGGATATAATATCCAACGGTTAGCAATTTGTTTTTGGGCCATATCCTTGAGCTCTAAAAATAGTATTTCAGAAAAATTTAAAGGTTGTTGCTCAAGGATGGAGTACATTACCTGTTGCCACCTTGTGGACATTTGATCCCATGATGAAGTCTTGGGGGCAAGGCAGATATTTACCATATGAAAGATGAGACGTTCGGCATCCTGGAAATGTTTCTTCAATATGGTAGATGCACTCAGGTTACCTTGGTATCCATGGTGGGCAAATGATAGATCTGTTGTGCCCTTTGGATAACCAGTTGGGAAAGCGGCATCATCCAGATTGAGGGTTTGGCGAAGAATGTCTGGAGTAATGACCACTTTTTGGCTATGGACAAACGATTGAAGAGACTCTGTGTCATTCTCCTCAGAGACAAGAGTTACGTTTGTCCAGAATTGGCTAAGAGATTCGGCATATATGGTGGGGTTTAACAGAAAAGCCGTTTGGTAAGGTGACTGGATCATTAAATCAATGGCGTTGTGAAACTTGGTCCAGTATGGCGATTTTGTGAGATGAGCGACACAGTTGTGTCGTGGTTTTAGTTGCATGGTCGCCATTGATGAAGAGAGGTTACAGAGTTTTTAACGTTAGGTTTGAGAAGAGAGGTGAGAAAAACACTGAAGGTGGGATAAGGTATTTAAAGGGTAGGGTGAGAAAACGACTGAAGGTATTGGTGTTAGTCATCATTTGTTGAAACTACTGATGACATGGTATTAACTTTCAGAGGTTTGAAATGACTGACCGTATTGGTGTGATCAGCAGTTGTTATAAAACAACTGAAGACTTGGTTTTAACCAGCAGACGTTGAAGCAGCTGAAGTCTCTGATTTAGTCATCAGTAGTTATAAAACTACTGAAGACAATTTTGACTTCAGGTGGTGAAACAACTGAGGACATGGTGTTTGTCATCAGTAGTTGTGAAACTAGTGAAGACAGTGGTTTTGTCATCAGTTGTTGTAAACAGCTGAAGACTTGGTGTTAGTCTTCAGTAGTTGTAAACTACTGAAGACAGAGGTTTGGCTTCAGTTGTTTAGAAACAGCAGTTGTAGAAACAACTGAAGAGAAATTACTCATCAGCTGTTTTCGTCAATTCATAGCTTTTCAGCTGTTTCAGTCTGACCTCTACACTTACTCATCAGACTTAAATCTGAGTTTCAGATGTTTCATTGGTCATCAATACTTATCTGTATTTCTGACATCAGTAGTTGTAGCTACATCAGCTGTTGTGATTTCATCAGCTGTTGTAACTACATCAGCTGTTTTAACAAATAAAGTACTTCAGTACTTGAGGCACGTTGCCTTCAGTAGTTATAACAACTACTGAGGGTAAAGGAACTCATCAGTACTTATATGTGACAAGGTTACCAATGATCATCAATACTTATTACTGAGATCATCAGTAGTTGTCACTTATTCTAGTTGCAGCATACCAAGCCTTAACACCAGGTTGTGGAAAGTTGAACTATCCAAAGGCTTAGTAAAAATGTCTGCAAGCTCATCAGCACTAGGAACAAACTTTGGATCAATCAGACCTTTTTCAAAACAATCTCTAATAAAATGGTGTCTGATTTCAATATGTTTAGTCCTAGAGTGCTGGACAGGATTCTTGACAATACAAAGAGCTGAAGAGCTATCCATTAACAATGGAGTCTTAGTCTCTGTTATGCCATAATCCAATAATTGGTTTTGAAGCCATAGTACCTGAGATGTACAGCTTGCAGCAGCAATGTACTCGGCTTCAGCAGTTGATGTAGCAACTGAGGTTTGTTTCTTACTCTGCCAAGAAATCAAACAGTTGCCTAGGAATTGACATCCACCAGAAGTTGATTTCCTGGTCAACTTACACCCTGCATAGTCACTATCAGAAAAAGCAACTAATTTACCAGAATGTCTAGTAGAATACCATAATCCTAGAGATGGAGTGCCTTGCAGATATCTAAAGATCCTCTTGACTGCAATCAAATGAGACTCCTTAGGTGCAGCCTGAAATCTAGCACAAACACATGTAGCAAACATAATATCTGGTCTAGAAGCTGTTAAGTACATCAAGGACCCAATCATACATCTGTAAAGTTTTTCATCAACCACTTTACCTTTCTGATCTGTATCCAGTTGTGTGGTGTTGCACATGGGAGTAGAACAGGGCTTACAGTTTTGTAAATCAAATTTTTCTAAAAGATTTTTTGTGTATTTGGACTGATGAATGAAAATTCCATCAGTCTTTTGTTTGATTTGCAAACCCAGAAAGAATTGTAATTCTCCCATGGCACTCATTTCAAACTTTTGTTGCATCAACTTTGTAAAGGCATCACACAACTGTAGATCAGAGGATGCAAAAATAATATCATCTACATAAATTTGAACAAGTAGATTATGCTGCCCAGCTTTCTTAATGAATAAAGTTTTATCTATGGAGCCTCTAGTGAAATTATTTTCCAGAAGAAAGTTTGATAATGTCTCATATCAGGCTCTAGGAGCTTGTTTCAACCCATAAAGAGCCTTATCAAGCTTATACACCCAATTAGGATGTTTATTGTCCTCAAAACCTGGTGGTTGACATACATAAACTTCTTCTTTAATTTTCCCATACAAAAATGCACTTTTGACATCCATTTGAAAAACTTTAAGATTTTGATAAGCAGCATAAGCTAAAAACAATCTAATTGCTTCCAGTCTAGCTACAGGGGCAAAGGTTTCATCATAATCAATACCTTCTTCTTGTGCAAACCCCTGAACAACCAGTCTGGCCTTGTTCTTAACAATAAGCCCATTTTCATCAGTTTTGTTCCTAAACACCCATTTAGTGCCTATTGCACACTTACCTGGAGGTAGAGGAACCAGTTCCCACACTTGTTGTTTCTTGAACTGAAGAAGCTCAAGCTGCATGGCATCAACCCATCCATTGTCCTTTAAAGCAATATGATAATTCTTTGGCTCTTGCTGACTGATGAAGAGAGCATAGAAGCAGAAATTTGACAATTGAATTCTTGTTGATACTCCAGCAGTGATATCACCAATGATTTGAGACATAGGGTGATTCTTCAGATCTTGGTACACAATGAGATCAGTGCAAGTGTTTGTAGCAGGCTCAGCAGCAACAGATGGTGAAGGTGAAGCATTTCCTTGAAATCAATCAGTAGATGGTAATTCAAAGGATGTTGAAGTTGTAGAAATCTCATTAGCATTTGTTGTGGATTGTGCTGCTGGAGCTACAGGAACATCAGGTCTAGCTGAATCAGGCAGTTGATCACTAAACTTGAAGAGGTGAGTACTACTATCATCATCATCATTAGCACCAGCACTACCAACAGGTGGTGAACTGTTGACAGGAGCAACAACAGGAGTTTGATAAGGAACATATTGCAGTATGTCCAAATCAAATATCTCCACAGGGCTTTGTGGAATCTTGTCCTTTGGAGATTCATTAAACTTAACATGTAGAGTCTCTTCAACCATCTTTGTTCTACAGTTGAAGACTCTATATGCTTTGCAAGTTGATGAATAACCAACAAAGTACCCTGCATCCACCTTAGAATCAAATTTTTGGAGTTGATCCCGTGTATTGAGAATGAAACAAGGACATCCAAAAGCTCTGAAGAAGGAAATTAGAGGGGCCAAATGATGAAGAACTTCATATGGAGTTTTCATCAACCTCTTATTTACTAGAGCTCTATTTTGTACATAGCAAGCTGTATTGACAGCTTCAGCCCAAAAAGTCATTGGCAGTCCAGAGTCAGCCAACATGGACCTTGCAGCTTTAATAAGGGTCCTGTTCTTTCTCTCCACTACTCCATTTTGTTCAGGAGTTCTTGGAATGCTAAAATGCCTCTTGATTCCCTTTGAGAGGTAAAACTAATCAAGTGTATTGTTTCTAAATTTTGTTCCATTATCACTTCTAATACACTTGACTGAGAGGGAATACTGCTTCTCAACATACAACACAAAGTTGATAATCTTCTGAGCTGCCTCATCCTTTGAATGCAAGAAGAAAGTCCATACAAATCTGGAGTAATCATCCACAATTACCAGACAGTATTTCTTCTTAGCCATACTCATCACTCTCACAGGACCAAAGAGATCCATGTGAAGAAGCTGTAAGCAGGCATTGGACTTAGGTTCTTCTATGGAGGGAAATGAAGCTTTGTACTGTTTTCCTTTTAAACAAGCAATGCAGTTATCTTCACATTTGAACTCCTTCATAGGCAATCCCCTTACTAAACCATGGTTTATCAGCTGATTTATGTTTTTGAGATTAACATGACCCAGCCTTCTATGCCATAGAGTAGATTCTTGAGGGGAAGCCTTGGAAAATAGGCAAGGATGGCCTTTGAAATCTATTTTCTTGGAAAGATCTAAGGCATACACTCTTCCTGTCCTGTTGGCCTTGAGGAGAGTGTATTCATCCAACACCTTATCAATCAAACTTAGAACTTTGGATGACAGAATCCGACAGTTCTGACTGGTGAAAAGAGCAACATGGCCTTTGTCACACATTTGACTGACACTTAAGAGGTTGTACTTGAGATTTTCCACATGGTTAACATCATCAAACTTTATTTCCCCATTGGAAACAAAGCCTTTGCCGATGATGTAACCCTTTGCATCATTGCCAAATGACACAAATCCCTTCCTTCCTTGAGAGTAGTCATTAAGAAGTGATCTGTTTCCTGTCATATGCATGGATCCTCCACTGTCTACATACCAGATGCCTCTGTGGCATGTTGAAGAACCCTGCAAAACAAAGCAAATTAGTTAGATTTTGAGACCCAAACCTTTTTGGTTTTGGGCCTGTTCACATCAATAGATGGTAAACTAACAGGTTTGTTTGAAACAACATCCTGAGAGGAAGAAGATGGTGAAGAAGAGGAATCCTTTGGCTTGGACCTCCTTTCTTGTGGTTTCAACATAGGAACATCTAATTGGTTAACTCTTCCCAATAGATGTTGAACCATCATAACCAGTTGTGTCTGATTTTGTGATAAAGCTTTCAGCTCTTCAGACACATTGGCATTGGAGTTTGATAAGTTCCTATGTTGCACCTTCTTCTTTTGAGCAATCTCAGCTGTTACCTGTTTAACCCCTTCCTTTTTGGATTTCTTTTTGGACTTAAGGTTTATAGGATTTGATGTTGCTGGTACAAATGTGGCTTCAAACTCAGTTTTCATTTTAACCATTTTCTCTTTAATTTCCTCTTTATGTTTGAGTTTGCATCCTCTTTTGTACCAACAATCATCTGTAAGATGATTGAACAAACCACATACTTCACATGGTTTCTTCTTCATCTTATGTTGATCATCAACTAAAGAGGATGAAACTACTGAAGACTTGCTCTTCAGTACTTTGGAAGCATTATTTGCTTTCTTGACATCCTCTTTAGTAGTCTTCAAACTCTTTCTACTGACAGTTTTCTTCTTTTCAGTGCTGACAGTAGTTGGAGTTTGAACTTCAGGTGTTAAATCTTGCTCTCCAGTCCTTTCAGGACTTCCAGAATTAACTCCTGAGTTGATCAACTCTTTGATCATGTGAGTGTCAGCAATGGAACCATCAACATCAGCTGATTGGTTCTGAGAGGGCTTAGTGCTGACTTCAACTTTTGATGATGCTCTATCAAAAGGTGAATCACATGATGAGGTGGATTGGTTATTGCTTTCTCCATCAGATTTCACTTCTGCTCTTGAAGCAAAATCTGTAGGAGGAGCGGTGTGATTATAACCAATACCAAACTTCACATTGGAAGCTGATTGCTTGCTAAGAAGCCTTTCAAACCCTTTGCATGATTGTACCCATCGATCACACTCTACTTGGGTGACAGCAAGGGTTTCTTTGAGACTTCTCTGGGCTTCCAGAATAACCTCTAGCTTAGCCTTTTCATCATTTAATTGGCATTTAAGCTTATAAATCTCATCACTTTTATTATTAAGAGTAGACTCATACTCAGCTTTTCTTTTGGAAATGGTTTTCTCAAACTCAAGTTTTTGATTTATTAATGCTACATTTGCCTCTCTAATAGAGACAAAGGCAGCTATGCATGATTCAGAACATAACTTGGCTTTAGCCTCTGAAGATACCTGAGTTACCTGTGAAGATGATGCATTTGAGCAGGAACCCTCAGTAGACTCCAGAGCCATAAGTGCTAGATTCCCAAAAGGACTATCACCACCATATTGATCAGCACCTGTGAACAATTGTTCATGACCAGACATGTCATCTGGCAAACTGCTCCAGTCAACAACTTCAGGGGTGAAGAAGCTATGTTGTTGAGGTTGAGGAGGTTGATGAGATGGTTAAGGTTCTGGTAGTGCATGAGGTTGTGGTACCATAGGAGCTTGAACTTGACTGGTTTGTGGCATGTAATAACAAGGGTAAGGGTATGGCATTTGACCCTGAGGAACAAAATATGCAGGAGATTGTAGTTGAGAATGATGACTAGAATTGACAGGATGTTGCCCTTTGTTTTGTTGACTATTGCCAAGGAAAGTCACAAAAGGTGCAGAGGAATTAGATCCAGATGATCTACATTCTCTAGCAAAGTGTCCAAGCCTTTGGCATTTGTGACACCTCAACTTACTCTTGTCAAAACCAACTTTGGTTTTGCCAGAGAGTCCTGGGAACTTTCTTCCAGTTCTTTTGTAGAACTTCTGAGATCTGATATTTATCAAGGCCATTTGGCTCAAAATATCCATCTCTTCTAAGTCATCATCAGCAATCCCCTTGAGATCATCCATGATGAAGCATAGATTGTTATTATTACACCCAGTAAATTGACTATCAACACTCACAAATGCAGAATCAGAAATGTTTGAAGAGAAATCAATATGCTCATCATACTGGCATTCAGATGAAGCATATTCCGACTCATGACTAACCAAGGGCAGTGTTGCCTGGTACAAAGTCTTCAGTGAGCTTACCAGATGAAGACAGTTTTCTTTTTTGTTCTATCTCTCTCTCAAATGTGAGCAATTTCCCATGGAGTTAGGTGAGAGATAGTTTGTCCAAATTTGCACTGGAGAGTAGGACAATAGTATATGTGTCCCATCTCTCAGGCAGTGATCTGAGAAATCTGTTATTCATCTGGACATTGGTGTACTCATGTTTGACCATTTTTAATTCAGAGATCAAACAAGAGAACCGCTCAAACTGTTGAGTCAGTGTCTCACCCTTCCTATGAGAGAATGTCTCATATTGTTGGGCAAGGAACTCTCTATTATTTGCCAAGACCTCATCTGTTCCTCCAAATTGTTCTTTCAAGGCATTCCAGAGGTCATGGGCAGATTCATAATGCATTAGCTCTGATACCATTTGTCAGGATTAGTGATCACAAGTTCAATGGATTAGAGTGTAATGCAGCGGAATAAGATCAAGAATTAGACAATTTGTATCAAGAATTTTATATTTGTAAACAGATACGAGAGAATATATTTCTGTGATAAGGAATGTTTCAATAATACCAAATATTTCTGCTCAATCATTCACAATTACAATAAGGTTGACACTCCTTATATAGAGTGCAATCACTGCTGTTATCACGGGATAGTGACAACTGGCAGATCTATTACAAAAATAACTAACACTTAACAAACTACTGAAATGTTCACAACTACTGAGAACATATCAGAGTGCTAAGTATAAAATATAAAACTACTGATAAGAAACTACTGAAACTACAACGATTGAAGAACAAACTCTTCAGTCGTTTTACAAAACTACTGAAAAGATAAAACATAAAACTACTAAAAGTAAACCGTCACAACTACTGAAGAAGTCCTCTTCAGCTGTTATGACAACGTCTGATACTTGGTCTTCAGCACTTATGTCTTCAGACTTTGTCTTCAGTACTTGTCTTCAGACTTTGTCTTCAGCACTTGTCTTCAGACTTTGTCTTTAGTACTTGTCTTCAGACTTTGTCTTCAGCACTTGTCTTCAGACTTTGTCTTCAGAACTTGTGTTCAGACTTTGTCTTCAGCACTTGAGTCTTCAGACTGTCTTTAGCACTTGTGTTCAGACTTTGTCTTCAGGTGTTGTCTTCAGCTGTTGTGGACTTCAGTACTTGTTGTGACGTCTGTGGGACTTAAAGGTTTTTCTGATCCGGCTCATTGGTTCTTTTGGTCCAACAGATGATCTTACAGATACTTCAAGATACGCATTTCTGAATGTGGGTAGCTCATCTAAGGCAGGAGAGGGCACTAGTGGTGCAGCAGATGCAACTGCAGGAGGTTCAGGTGAGAAGGATGTTGGTGAGGGAGAGACTGAGACTTGAAGGAAAGAGGCTGAAGAAAATATGGAGAAGGTGATTGAGGCAAGGTTTATAAATTTAGGATTGAACATAGATATAGATTTTGTTGGTGAGGAGGTGATGAGAGACACAACTGCTAAAGCTGGTGAGAAAACTGATGGATGAATCTGGTGGATGAGGAAGAAATGAAGAGCAACTAGTAGATTATGACTCTGAGCCAGAGTATTATGAGGTGGATGAGCGACCCTTGATATATGTAGCTAAGAAGAGCTCTAATGAGGGAGGTGTGTTTGAACTGGAGAAAAAGGAGTGGTTTGTGAAAAGGAAGGATCTAGATTTAACCCTACTATTTCATAACATTCAGGGGTCGAGCAGGAAAGAGTCTAAGAAGAGGATAATCAGCTAGAAATACAACTCAAGTCTAAAATGTTTATGATTAAGAGGAGAGGAGGTAGGATCTCTTATCTGCATAAAAGGAAGGCTTTCAAGACCTTGCCTAAATGGGATCTTACGAGACTAGTGAAGATTCCCTTGATAGACTCTCAGCTGAGTGAACGAGCCAAATTGCTGGAAGAAGAGATAAAGAAAAGCCAAAATGATAATTTTGAGATGTTTGGTTATATGAAGGCTGAGAGGAAGAGGTCTAAGAAAGACAAAGATTGGAAAACTGGTAAAGGTAGGATTGTGCTAAAGGTTAAGCCATTAAAGACTGTCAGTAGGGTAAGATTGCCCGATCCCTCCCTCAAAGGCTTCAGAGATGGAGCTGAAATTAGATTATTTGATCCAATGGAGGTGTTTCCATTTTGTGATGAGGATCTGTTGATTTTATGTGAGAATCACATCAAGCCAGGAGCTAGAGCTGAAACGAGGAAAGAGGCAAGCCTATTTATGGAGGTTTCTAAGAAGGCTCGAGGGGTTAGAGCAGAAGTGAGAGAACTCGCTGACAAAATGTCAGGCTGATGAAGTCAGAATGGATGTGCAGGATGTTACAAGATAATTCGAACGAGCAACTGCACACGGTGATGAAGTTAGTAAAGCAGGAGCTGAAGCAGAAGGTATATCTAAGGCTGGAGAGGAAGCTTGAGCTAGTGATGCTGATGAAGATGATCCAGTCGGTGAGGTCCAACCTAGGGGGAGTACTGAAGATCAAGAATAGGTTGGACTCATTTTAGATTAGTGTTAATATTATGTTTATGTTTAAATGTAATAGGACATATGTTAGCTTACTTTTGTTAATTTTGTATTTTTTTGTTTTACTGTCCAGCGAAACTATGATAGTCAGCAGGCCAGGATCACCCGGCGAACCTGTTTTTCGTCACCGAGCGAAACTTGCAATGGGCCTGACAGTTTCCCTATCCAGCAAAACTATCAGTGAAACTATGAAACCTATATATAGAATTGTCTCTATCATTGTAGGTTAATATTGCAAAAACCCTAATACGAAATATCTCTGTTGCAAGTGTAATTTTTAGGTTGGAATTCAATTGAAATCATATTGAGCCTTTGTCCTTCGATTGTGTTTACTTTGTTTTGTTTATTATCGAACACATTTGTTTCTACATCATCATGGTATGTTTTTATTGAGTGTTTGTTAGTGATATTGAACCATTTGGTCAATCAATAGTATTGTTCATCGATTTGTTTGGACCTACACATTATACTTGTGGGACCAAATAGATCCATGTGCAATAGTTGTAATTGATTGGTGATAGATTTAACTTCTTTGGATTTATGATATGCTCTATGTTGCTTTCCTTTCAGACCTGCAACACAGTTATCTTTGCAGAAAAATTCCTTTTTAGGCACACCATGTACCAAGTTATTTTTAACGAATTTGTTCATAGTTTTGAAATTAACATGACACATTCGTTTATGCCATAGAGTTGACTCATTACCATCAGCTTTGGAAAGAAAGCATGATACTTCACCCAATGGAGAAGCATTGTTCATATCCAGCTTGTACATATCCCCTTTCCTGGGAGACCTAAGAAGCACCAACTCCTGAGGAATTGTCATCCCGGGTTTGAGGATAATGCACTCATGTTCTATGAAAAGCATTTGGTGCTTTTGGTCACAAAATTTAGAAACAATTAAAAGATTGTGTTCAAGCTGTTTGAAAAAGTTTACTTTTTTGACTTTTAAATTGCCATTTTATATACTTCCTCTGCCAAAAATATATCCTCCAGCATCACCTCCAAATTGAACAGGACCTCATTAAAATGTTGAAACTGTTAAAGAAGAGATCTATTCCCAGTCATGTGCCTCGAGCATCGACTATCTTCAATCCATACATTGTCATTCTTATCATGTGGATGTCCCTACACACAAGGTGAAAAGTTAGTTATTATTGGAAACCCAAGCCTTGTTGGTCTCGGGCTCTTCCAATGATGATGACATAATTGAACCAAAATTTATGCATGAGGGTTCAATGGATGTTTGTGAAGAAGAAGGTTGGGCTGCAGCATCTTGTCTGATCTTCCATTCTATCCCTTAGTTGATCAGTGTAGATGAGCTTGTTGAAGCTTAAGCAGCATGGCATGCTTTCGAGGCTTCTTTCTTCTCGGAAGAAGCTTTCACCACCGTTTCTTCCGAAGCAGTCTTCTTCTCGGAAGGTTTAAAGGAACTCTTTTGTTCTTTTAATTTTTCTTCCGCTTATCTTCCGAAGCTATTTTCCCTTCGGAAGAATGAGTTTCTTCTGAAAGCAACTTTGCTTCAAAAATAAGCTTTCCTTTCCCCATCACTTGGGCCGTGTGATACGATCCAAATGTGAAACCCTCCATGAATCCTTCTTTCTTAATGTTATTTGCATAATGTGTGCTTGTAGGATTGTAGTAACAATCTTTAGCCATATGGTTTTGTAGACCACACATTATGCATGTAATGCTAAAATTTGTGGGATGTGAAAACTGTTGTTTCTTGCATTTCTTGTCTTCATCAACAGTCTTCCCCCTTAACTTCTAATCCTTTAGCAGGACAGGAGTGCTGGTACTACATTCTTTTCCTAGATCAGAGTTTCCAACCACCTAGAATCCGGCTGAAATGAACACACGATTCTATTTTGGGTCGATCTTTAGAACCATTTTCTTGGCCGTTTTTCTTGTTGCCTTATCCCTACATCTTTTGGCTTTGGTGGTTAGGGGTTGATCATCACCGGTGGAAATTGGTTGGTTTACATGTCCTTCCCTGTGATGGTCTCCATAGTTGCATCATTCTTCAACGGTGGTGGGTCAACAGTTGGAAACTCTTTCTCTTCAGTCCCACATCTTGGTTGTCTAATAGACTTATAAGAATGTGGTGGAGTAATTTCATTGGTTCCTAACCCACCTTTGTTTTGATAACAAATTTTTGAGTGGGAGGATGATACAAGAAGTTTTGCTCAGAAATAGCATGCTTCCTAGCTTGAGCCTTAGCTATTACTAGTTGGGCTTGAGCCTCAGTCAATTTGGAGATTAAATCTTTGATTTGAGTCCTATAGTTGGTATGTTCATGTTTTAAAGAGAACACAGTTTTCTCTAACTCCTCAATTTTCATTTTATAGTCTGATTCAGCCCTTTTAAAATCACTTTTAAGGATATTCAAAGACTCAAATCAGATTTAATTTCCATATTGTAGTCCTGATACATTTTAACCTTTAGCAATACAAACTAGAGTACAAAGGTGTTCAAATACCTTGCTGTCATCAGTTCCAGCCATCAATGTTTGAGTAAGAGTCACATCTTGTACCATGAAGCTCCAGTCAACCTCTTGACCAACAGTAGGTGTGTGTTGTTTAGTTGACTTCCTAGTGGCTTTTGGTATGGTGGGATGTGTGGAGGCTTGAGTGGCTCCCGGGTTAGATTTGGGAGCCTTGCATTCCCTGGCAAAGTGACCTAGCTGGTTACACTTGTAACACTTGGCTTTGGTTTTGTTAAACCCGAATTTGTTGTTTGTTGGGTTTTGGGGAAATTGCCTTCCAGTTCTCTTGAAGAACTTCTTTGCTCGGTAAGTTAATAGAGCCATCTGTTGGACAATGTCCATGTACTCAACATCATTCAGGCTAAAACATTCTAGATTATCAAAGCAAAACTAAAAACCACTAGAATGCCCATTCCCTAAGACAAAGGCACAGTTGTCCTGGAAGGGACTTGACTACGCCTGTTGAGACCTTGGAGTCTAAGAAAAGGTGATGTATGGCCCAGAAGAACAAGATGGCTGTTGGGAGTAAGTCAGGTACTGCTGAGGTTGGGGGTCTTGAGCCTTCAGCAACCATTAAAGCGTTGCTAGCAGGAAGGCTTGAGGGTCTGCTCACCTGGTGGCCTCTCTTGTTCTCCATCTCTACACGGTATCCATCAAGGATGCCATATAGTTTAGTCATAGTGAGAGAGTTCAAGTTCTCTGTCCTCTTGATAGAAACACAGTAGAAATTCCACTCGTTTGGAAGTGCACTCATGAACTTTCTTGAGAGATCTCTCATCTCAAGAGTCACTCTCATAGACTGAAGTGAAGAAATAAGATCCATGTTGAAGATCATGTATAGGTTGGACTCACCTTTGATTAGATTTTGATTATGTTTAATTGTAATAGGCTTAATGTTAGTTTACTTTGTATGTTGATTTTTTAGTTTAGTTTTGCTTCCCAGCGAAACTATGAGCAAAACTATAGTTTCGCTCATAGCAAGTTGTTAGTTTCATCTGGCGAAACTGTCTGTTTCAGCCAGCGAAATTGTGTCTTTGGCAGGATAGTTTCGCTGACAGCGAAACTATCATTACATTATATAGTTGTGATCTTTGTCATTGTTGGGCAATCCTTGCAAAACCCTAATCATTTATTCCTGGTGCAAGTGTCTATTTTAAGATTGTTTTTCATAGAAATATATTGAGCTTTGTTTCTTTTATTGAATTAGATTATTATTGTCATAATTGAATACATTTGGGTTCATCTTCTTCATCAATGTGTTTGTTATTTGGTGTTATTGTTGATATTGAACGATTCAACCTCTCAAGTGTACTGAAATTCGATCAAATGGACCAAAAAAATGGTATCAGAGCCTTTGTGCTCTTAATTGTTTGAGGTTTTTGGTTGTTGAAGTTCAATATCACAAGTTCATCAATTCCAAATCAAATTTCAGTGTACTGGATATGAAATTTGATAGAATTTTGTTTGTTTTTGGTTGGGAAAGCCTTGGTAATCATCAGATCTCAAGTTCATTGAGATTTGGGTGATTTCAGATCGATTTCATGTTCAAAAAGTTTTTCAGATTCATCCGGCAAAATTAGTGTTCCTCCAACGAAATTGTCATCTTCATCCAGCGAAACTACAAGTATTTTACACTTTGTGGATGTTTTGAGAATTCCAGCGAAAGTATAGATTTTGAGCGAAAGTTCAACAGTGCTTGTGTTCCATCATCAAGCAAAATTGCTACCGAAATTACATCTGAACGAAAGTTCAAGCTTGTTTCGAGCAAAACTCTCGGCGAAACTAAGCATTTTCAAGCTTTTGGCTAGCGAAACTGCTGCCTAAATTGTCAGCGACTTTACTATTCACTCAGCGAAACTAGCAAATCCAGCAAAATTGTCATTTCTTCTGCGAAACTAACATGTCAAAGATGACTACTCTCACTCTTGCTGATTTAGAAAGTGTGGCTCCCAACAGACCCCCGAGACTCATCAACGTAGACAACTTTAAAGATTGGAAGAGATGTCTTAAAGCTTTCTTATTATACACTGATCACAACCAATGAGAATCAATTATTTCTGGTCCAAACATCCCAACTGTTACCGTTGGTGACGTTGTTTCTCAAAACAAGGACCCCGCCACATTTACTGAAAAAGATTTAAAGTTGTTATAGAGATCAGAAAGCCTTTGGAGATTTAACTTTATGCCTGGCAGCAGACATCTACAATCTTTTTGTAGAACACAAGAATGCTAAGTCTCTTTATGATGCTCTTTGTGAGTTTTATGATGGAAATGATGAGTTAGTGAAAGACAAGGTAATTCAAGCTGAGAAGGAGTTTAACTCATTTATTGGTTACAAGAATAAGAGCCTCACTTATCTAACAAACCATTTTCTGACTATCTCCAGTACTTTGAAGAAATGTGATGAGAAACTCTCTAATAGTGAGCAAGTGTACAGGCAAGTGCTTGTGGAGGAGTGAATACATGTGATCTATCTAGTGGAGGTGTTAATTTTGGTAGAGATCAGACTAATTCAAAGGAAAGTGCTGGAACGTCAGTTCCATCTAACACAATGGCATTATTTGGTATGTTTATTCAGAGTTATGAGGCATTAGTGGCTGGAGATTTGAAAGGGAAAGGATGACTATGGAGGATATGTATCAGGTGGATCCTGATGATCTAGAAGAGACTGACATTCATTGGCAAATGGAGATGTTGACTGTCAGAGCACGACGATTTACGGAGAGATCTGGTAGAAAGAATTTTGGAGGTCAAAACTCTAACTCCAAATTAGGCTTTGATAAATCCGAACTGAGGTGCTTTAATTGCAAACAGTTGGGACATTTCAAACGAGAATGTCCATTGCCGATGGTCACTGATCCATGCAATTCAGGAGCCCCGAGACTAGCTTCCAGTGGAGAAAAGGAAGAAATGAAAGAGAAGAAAGTGATAGCCTTGATTTCTAACTTTGACTGGAGTGCAGAGGCAGAAGAGACAAAAGATGAAATCAATCAAGCTCTAGTGGCTGAGATTGTTGAAGTGAATGAGGAGATGGATTGTGAGGAAGAGTTTGATCCATTCAAAGAGCTCAAATGTGAAGCTGAAGTAACTGTGGATGTGAAAGAGGATTGTGAGGGTTGTGTTAAGAAGGACAAAGTTGATGACTTTAAGGCTGAGATTATGATAGAGAGTGAGGATGAGAAGATGCCGAAAGCTGGAAGCCAAACTGAAGAGCAAAAGAAAGAGAAGATCGATGCAACAACCACAACTGAGGAAAACAAGAAGAGTACTCCGGTGTGTCAATGCGAGAAGGCTTTAGTGGCATAGAAGGTGGTGATGGGTCTTTCATACAAGGTAATACAAGATATGTGCTCTTCAGCATGCAAAATAAGGCTTTTTGGTGTGTATAAAGCAAATCGTCTATTACTCGATAAGGAAAAGGATTTAAAATGGATTAATGAAGAGTTTAAAATTAACGAGTCAAAATATTTTGTTAAATAAAATGAAGCTTTAAAAGAAAATGAACACTTAAAAAGAATTGTCTTAGAATGAAATGTTGAGATTAATATTTTGACTGAAAGGGTTGCACTTGCTGAGTTTGAAACAAGCAAACTTTAGTCAAAGCTTGATAAATGGACAATATCTAGGATGAAACATGATGATTTGTGCAAATCACAGAGGGGGGTAAGGGTTAAAACGGGTTTGGGTTATGAAACTGCTGTGGTCTATCCTCCTCCTAGTACTTATTGTTATTCACATATGCATGTTCCACATCCTTCTAATAATTTGATTCAAATAGATTCTAACAATCTGTCTACAGGTTTAGAAGGGCTGAACTCAAAGGACGTGCGAGAGGAATATGGTTATGGACTGACTAGCGGGCTTGGATGCAATAGCTTTAGTATACCTAAACCCCAGCATTCTGTTTTAGATCATAGCTCTAGCTTAAGTTCTGTTTTTGTTTCCAAGAAATCTGTCTCAGACATTGATATAATTTGTTCTAGTGATGTTTCTATTTCTTCTTTAGATGATTTGCATTGTAATGTTGATGTTTCTTCTGTTTGTGTTGGTGTTGTGGATGATTCTTCAGTGAAGAATGAAGGGAAAATTAAAAGTAATTGTTTTGAAACATTCTTTTCTCACCCCATCCCATTTATTACCCCAGTTAATATATCACCATCAAGTGATAGGGGTATGTCATCATCTTGTGCAAGCACGAGCGATACAAGTACCACATGTACTTCTGATGACAATGTTTCATCTTTTTTAAATAATCATTCTTTTATAAATAAAACCAGACCCAGAGATATGTACGAGACTTATAGTGATGATGACTCTAGATTGTCTGAATGTGATGAGGAAATTCTCATGGATAAGATCCCTGATTTGCAGCACAACAGACCTAGATTAAAATCACATTGTTTTAGGTGTGGTAAAGATGATGACAATCCTGAGCTTCATCATAGACATGTTCATAAGAATTTTTTTGACAGTAGATTAACTCATCGGGTTAATAATTTCTTTTGTAAAAAGTCGTCTACACCAAAGCCTAATGTTTTTCAAACATGGGTTCCTATTTCAACTGGTTAATATGTTTATATCATTATTTCAGGGGTCATCCACTAAAGTTGTAAATAGTGTTTGGCATGTTGATAATGGATGCTCCAGACATATGACGGGGCTGAAGGATTTATTGACAAACTACTGCATCCTCAATGGAGGATACGTTGCTTTTGCCGACGACAAGAAAGGAGGAAAAATGATTGGCCAATGGGAGGTTTCCAATGGCTCTCTCACGCTGGAGAAAGTCAATTATGTGTCAAAACTAGCCTTCAATCTGTTGAGTATCTCTCAGATTTGTGATAAAGACATTCCGGTCTTGTTCAAGTACAATGAATGTCTCTTTCTGAAGTCAGAGATTGGTATTCTAGAGCAATGGTGCTTGTGCGGGCTCCAAGAAAGAATGACACATATCTTCTTGACATGGGCTCTAGAGAGCAACATCTACCGTCACCTGTCTTCTGTCAAAAGCTTCCACATCTGAGTCTTTCCTATTGGCATCGCAGATTGGGCCATGTTAATTTCAAAAATATAAAAACATTAGTTAAAGACTTTTCTGTGGTTGAAAAATGTATGGCATATGCCAAGGGAAAAAAACATAAGAAACCACATAAACCAAAACTTGGAAATAGCATATCTAATCCCCCAAGTTGTTACATACTGATTTGCTTGGCCCAATCAACGTTAAATCAATTGCTAAGAAATCTTTCTGTCTTGTGGTTACAGATGATTTTTCCAGGTATTCCTGGGCGAGATTTCTTGCCCATAAAGGAGAGGCACTAAGGAGCTATAGAAGTTGATTCTTTCTATTGAGACGATAAGCAAGATGAAGGTTATGGCGATTCGAAGTGATAGTGTACCGAATTCCGAAATCAAATCTTTGATTCCTTCTGCGCTGGTAAAGGTATTCTGACACAGTTCATTGCAGCAAGAACACCTCAACAGAATGGTGTTGCTGAAAGAAAGAATCGCACCTTCACTGAAGTCGCTCGTACCATGCTAATTGAGTCCTCTTTCCCCATCATCTTTTGGGTAGAGGTAGTGAACTGTGCTTCATATGTTCTTAATAGGGTGGTGATCGTCAAAGACAAAATGAAGACTCCATATGAATTGTTCCATAAGAGGAAGACTTTGATTGATTTCTTTCGGCCATTCGGATGCTCGTGCACTTTACTAAATACCCAGGCATAAAAGAAAAAATTCGGTGCTGTGTCTGAAATGTTACATGTTGGCTACTCAACCTCTCAGAAAGCTTATCAGGTGTATAACAAGAGAACCCGTATTGTGCAAGAGTCCTTTTACGTTTATTGGCAGGAATCTAATTCCTCTTATGTCTGATCAGAACCAACATGATTCTTTGACTCCAATACGGTGTTCAACTCGTTTAATCTTCCAGTTTTTGATGATGATGTGTCCATCTCCAATGTCCAAATAAACATCATTCCTCAAGATCCATTACCTATCGTTCCTCCTATTCATCAAGCCCCTCCTAATTCATCACCTAACAATGCTACATCAATGGACATTGCATCTTCCTCATCATCTTTTGACATTCCACCCCCAGCTGTTTCTTCATCTTTTCCCTCATCACCTACATCTACCTCATATCAGCCTGTCCCATCACATCACCACTTGATTCTACCCTACCATCTTCCTCTCCATCATCTACTCATCAAAAACCCATCAGCCAACCTTCGTCAAATACCCTACCCTTAACCACTAATTTCAAAACCCTGAAACATCACCCCCATGATAACATTATAGGATCTATCACCGATGGAGTTCGGACGCGGAGTCAATCTGATTTGATTAATGTATGCCTATTCTCTTGTTTTATATCACATATCGTACCAAAAAACGTTCATGCAGCTCTTCAGGATCCTTGTTGGGTTGAATCAATGCAATTGGAGCTGCAACAGTTCAGGAAGGTCAAGGTGTGGACCGTGGTTGATCTCCCACCAAAAAAAAGCCCAATAGGCACGAAATGGGTGTTCAAGAACAAACCCGATGACCGTGGTATTGTGGTAAGAAATAAGTCCAGATTGGTGGTTCAAGGCTTTGCTCAAGAAGAAGGGATTGATTACATGGAAGTCTTTACTTTCGTATCCCGTCTTGAATTTGGATCTTTATGGCTCATGCCGCCAACAAGCAGTTCAAAGTCTATCAGATGGATGTCATATGTGCGTTTCTTTATGGAGACATTGACAAAGAGATATACGTGTGTCAACCACCAGGGTTTGAGGATCCCTACTTTCTCGAAAAAATCTACAAGCTTGATAAATCAATTTATGGTCTTCATCAAGCTCCTCGCATCTGGTACGAGACTCTAACACAGTATCTTCTGAGCAATGGTTTTTCTCGTGGCACCATTGATATGACTCTATACAAGAAGGAAGTGGATGGTGAGATGCTGATTGTGCAAGTCTACGTGGATGATATTATTTTTGGCTCCACCAATCCAAAGATGTGTCGGGAGTTTGAGGAAGTTATGCATAATCGTTTTGAAATGATGATGATGGGGGAGATGTGCTTTTTCCTTGGGTTGTAGGTTGAACAAAAGCTAGAGGGAATTCTTATTTATCAGGAGAAGTATATTAAAGAATTCTAAAGAAATTCAAGATGGATGATGCATCTTCTGAACTGACTCCATTCACTGCTCAAACATGCCTCACTCTAGACAAGAATGGGAAACCTATTGATCCTCATCTCTACAGATCTATGATCGGTTCCCTTATGTATATTATAGCAAGCCATCTAGACAGAACCTTTGCTGTAGGATATTTTGCTCTATGCCAATCTGCCCCAAAGGAGTCTCATGAAAAGGCTGTAAAATGAATAATTCGTTATCTTAAAGGCTCTTCTCGTTTAGGGCTTTGGTATCCTTATGGTGGGAATTTTGACTTACATGCTTATTCTGACAGTGATTCAAATGGTTGCAGGTTAAATAGAAAATTGGTTACTAGAGGCTGTCAGTATCTAGGAAGTTGTCTTGTATCATGGCAGAGCAAGAAACAGTCTACTGTCTCTCTTTCCACAGGGTGACAGAGTACATTGCTGCTTCAAGCTGTTGCTCACAAGTTCTATGGATACAACATCAGATGATGGACTACAAAATCAACTTTCTCCATACATCGTTGTTCTGTGACGACGAAGCAGCCATTGGGATCGCAAAGAATCCTATTCGTCATTCCCGACCAAGCACATTGAGACACAGATTCATGCAATCTGTGATGCTTAGGAGAAGGGTTTTATTGATATTATTCCCATTGACACTAAAAATAAAAAAGCAGATCTTTTCACTAAAACATTTGATAAACCTCGTTTTTATGAATTGATCTCTTTGTTAGGATTAATATAATTTTAAAACCCATTTTCCTTCAAATTGGCTAATGTACATATTGTTTATACTTCTTTTATTTTTTTCTTTCTTCTTTTTGTTTTTCTGCATGCTCCATAGTCCTTTATCATTTTACATATTAAAAAATTAAAAAATGAAATAAAATAAAATAAAATATAAAAACAATTTAATAAATAAATAAATAAATAAATAAAATTATATAACATAAAAAAAAATGATGATATATATATCATTAAGAAATTTCTCATTCTTGTTGATTCGTTGAAATTTTAGGGGAGAATAATAAATGTTTCTCTTATTGTCTTTTGTTTCAGAATTATCCTAAATAAAATTTGATGCGTGGATAATGTGAATGAGGTCAATAGTATTGTGTTGGAATATGCTTGATAGGTTCAGCCAGAAAGCAAAGTAGACAGTAATCTCGTGGCTTAACTAACAGAATAAGAAACTGATGACTCGGATAATCCCTTTGACATTTTTGGCCTTCACAAAGTTTCAAGTCCTTGTTCAAAAAGAGTTGAGAACGTGATATCTCTGCGTTGATTTATTTTTTTAACTAAAGTATCCTTGTTTCTAAAACTTCCCATCCTATCACAAAAGCTATATGCTTGCTCATCTTTGTATTTTAGAAGCTCCTTGTTGTATTCTTCCTCATGCTTCTCTCCTCTGCTATGTGTGAACATTGACCTGGAGTGATGATCTCCTTTGCTGTACGATAGTACTGACCTGGAGCTCTCATCAGCATGATATGATGATCTTCTCGGTTATATGTAAGTATAGACCTGAAGCTGTCATCTGTAAGACTCAATTGATCAACTCCTCTGTTATACGTAAGTATAGACCTGGAGCTCTCATCATTTGATGTCTATGAGGACTATGCTTCTTTTGAAAAAGGATCTTTGTTGCTTCTAAAATGAATAGTCAAGCAGAGTGTGTCATTTGTTCAATATATCATGAGGACAGGATAAGTGTCTTTGCCAAATGTCTGTGGGGACCGAGTCATTCAAGTGTTCTTTAAATGAACCAAAACATGATAACAGTAGTTGCGGTTCACTTGTTGAAAATAAGAAGGCATGGACTTAAAAGGACAAGTATATCAGCAATCCTGCCGAACTATGACTCTCCAGAAGATCTTTTCAGTTTCTCTTTCTTTTCTACTCTTTATTTTCTTCTCTTTTATTATGTTAAAAATGTGTGAAGTTTGGTGAGGTCTTGTGGGGCAAATTCTTTTGATTTCTTTATTTTGCTTTTGTTTTGCTTTAATTCTTTTCTAAATAATTTTTTATTTTATTTTATTTTAAAAGGAAAATAAAAATTTTAATTTGTTTTTAAGTTTTTAAGTTTCCAGCGAAACTATAATTTCTCTGATAGTTTCGATATGTGAAACTATAGATTCGCCAGCTGTTTCGCTCATTGCAGTGTCCCTTCTGACCAAAATATATACGGGCAAAACTATAGTTTCACTACCAGCGAAACTACAGTCTATATATCGCATCTTGCGAAACTGAGACCTCGTTTTATCTCTATCGAGGTTTTAGGCTTCTAAGAGTAATCCGTGACCATTTCTTGCGATTATAAGATTCTGATTATTTCTTTCTTGTTTATTGGTTGTTTTAGTACCTAATATGATTTTCGAACCTTGGACAATAGTTTAATCTAGGTTTAATCAACTCGTTTTTGACCGATTAGGCTGAGACTCCTTGGTACCTTCGCAGTTCTTACTGCGAGTATCGATAGTCGAGCGAAACTGAACGAAAGTTCAAAGGTTTTTCAACGAAACTGTGAAGTCATGCTGTCTGAGCGAACTTAACAATTTCGCTGGTCATGTTTCAGTTTCGCTAAGCCGAACTTATAGTTTCGGCGTGCTGAATCTATTGCTCAGGCATGCCGAAACTACTTCATGCTTCTTGCCGAAATTACATTTTCGCATGCCGAAACTAATGTTTCGGCTAGCAAAACTATACTTTCGCCCAGCGAATTTAATTTGATTTTTCTTTATTTTTATTCTTTTTAATTATTTTTCTTTCATATTTATTTTAATATATCTTTCTAATGCGTTTTATCTGCTTTTCAGATTAAATGGCTAATCTAAAGTTTGACGAGAGGAATAACATCACGACCATCTTGGATGATACACATCCTAAAGCTGCGGGATTTAGAGACCGTATCCGGTGCCTTCAGAGATCACCCATTGCCTATGTGATCACTCATTCTCCCACTATCTACGATCTACAGATTAGAGACCTCTGGTGTACTGCCGAGTACGACACCAGAGCCAATCCTCAAAGGATTGTTGCGAGAATGCTGGAGAACAACATTGTTATTACAACAGAGATCATTTCACGAGTGTTGAGACTCCAAGAGGATAGTGGAGATGAGGTCATGTTGACAGACCAGGAGGTTTTTGATGCATTCAGGAGTAGGAGTATTGTATACAAGGGTCCTCCTTTTGGGACAAGAAAGTAGATCAAAAAGTCCTTCTTTTACAAGGAATGGAGGTATATCGCCCATGTCTTTATTATGTGCTTAGATCACCGCAAGGGGTGGATCAGATGGGCTGAACTTGGATTGGGCCAAAGCCATGATTATATTATGCAGAGGGCAGAACGCCAATATCGCCGAGCTTATCTTTAACTGCATGGCAGAGAATGTAATGGCTCTAAAAAAAGATAAATGGTTGTTGTACCCTCGATTTCTGCAGATGATCATCGATGATCTTATTCCTAATGTACCGAGGCACGGGGAGATTAAGAGGTTAGTGCAGATGAACACCCGCATATATTGCCGACTGTTGTGCGATAAGGCACGATTTCAGTGGGAAGATTACATATTTGCTGGAGAACATGTACCCTTCTGAATGATGGAACTATATTCGGAGGGTGAATGAGTCAAAGGATAAGAGGGCTGAGGAGACAAGACTTAAGCAAGCTGAGTTGGTGAAGAAATGAAAAAGGTATGCTAAAGAGAAGGATTATGATTTTGAAGATGATCTTCATGAGACTGAACATGAGGTAAGGGCGAAAAGGAAAGTAGGTCAAAGAAAAGGGCAGAAGAGGGGGAGTCCAAGAGGAGGACTAAGCACAAACATCAAGCATTTACTTAGCCCCAGAGAAGGGAGGAGAGGTCAGGATTAGATGAGGATGTTATTAGGAACCTCAACTCCTCTCTAGTCAATGAGCTAAGCATGATTAAGACTAAGCTGACCAATCAGGAGATGAGAGAGAAATAGAATGATGAGATGCTTGAGGGGATGACAAGGATGCTATTGGATCAGCAAAAGTTGATAAAGAGATTACTGACCGAGGTGAATGAGCTGAAGGCTACAGCCGGCCTACCCAATCACCTAACTCAATCTAAGTTAGATGATATGACTGATACTGCTAAGTATCCATTTCTGAATATGGGTACATCTTCAAGGGCTGGAGAGGGCACTTCTAGTGCAGGAACTGAGGAGGCTGGGGGTTCTGGTGTGAGATAGAATGTTGAGACAGAGAGTGAGTCAGGAAGGGATGAAAATGCTGAGAATGATGAGGAGGTGATTGAGGTTGGTTTTGTGAATTTAGGCTTTGACATAGAGAAGGATCTTGTAGGTGAGGAGGTTGTGAGAGATGAACCAGTGGAAGGTGCTGACAGGAGATTAATAGATGAGGAGGAAAAGGAGGAATAGTTGGTTGACTATGATTTTGAGCCTGATTACTATGAGGTCGATGAGAGACCATTAACTTATGTTGCCAAGAAGGGTGAGGATGAAGGAGACGTTTTTGAGATGACGAAAGAAGAATGGTTTGTAAGGGAGAAGGAGCTTGAGAAACTAACTCCTCTATTTCAAAATATGCTAGGGATGAGCAGGAAGGAAGCTGATAAGAAAATCATTAGCTGGAAATACAACCCCGACGTCCAGAAGTTCATGATCAAGAGGAGAGGGGGAGGGATTACATATCTGCATAAGAGGAAGGCATTTAAGACCTTGCCTAAGTAGGACTTAAGGAGGTTAGCTGTATTACCATTAATTGATGTTAATCTTAGTGAGATGGCCATGATGTTGAGGAGGAGATCAAGAATGGAATGAATGATAACTTTGAGGCATTCAGATTTATGAAGGCGGAGTGAAGGAGGTCAAAGAAGGACAAGGATTGAGAAATAGGAAAAGGGAGGATTGTGCTGAGGGTGAAACCCCCAAAGACTGTGAGCAGGGTTAGATTGACGGATCCCCTTCCCCCACAACTTCAAAGTTTTGAGAAATGGTTCAATGACAACAATACTGGAGAAGCGGTGATCAGATTGAAGAATGGAGAAGAATTCAGGTTGTTTGACCCGATGGACATATTTGCCTTCTGTGATGCAGACCTACTTATTCTATGTGAGAATCATATCAAAGTAGGAGCTGGAGCTGAAACGAGAAAAGAAGCTGGATTGTTTATGAATGTGGCTAACAAAGTTAGGGGTGTTTGGGCTGAGCTGAAGGAACTAGCCCAGAAGGTTCGTGAAGTGGATGAGTTGAGCATGGATGTGTGGGACTTATCGAGGCAATTTGAGCAGGCTAGTGCACGTGCCGAAGAAGCTAACGTAGCAGGAGCTGACCAAGGAGAATCACTGGCTAAAGCTTCTGAGGATGATGTTGTAGGAGCTACTGAAGAAACATCTTAGGCACCTGAAGAGACTGGAGCTGAACAGACAAACCAAGAGAGATGAAGACAGTGAGGTCCAGCCTAGGGGGAGTATTGAAGATCATGTATAGGGTGGACTCACCTTAGATTAGATGTTGATTATGTTTAATTGTAATAGGCTTATTACTTTGTATGTTGATTTATTAGTTTAGTTTTGCTACCCAGCAAAACTATAGTTTCGCTCATAGCAAGCTTGTTAGTTTCACCTGGTGAAACTGTCTGTTTCAGCCAGGCAAAACTGTGTCTTTGGCAGGATAGTTTCGCTGACAACGAAACTGTCAGCGAAACTATTATTTCTATATATAGTTTTGATAGTTTTCATTGTTGAGCATCCTTGCAAAACCCTAATTGTTTATACCTATTGCAAGTGTCTATTGTAAGCTTGTTTTTCAAAAAAATATATTGAGCTTTGTTTCTTTTATTGTATTGGATCATTATTGTCATATGTTGAATATATTTGGGTTCATCTTCTTCATCAATATGTTTGTTGTTTGGTGTTATTGTAGATATTGAACCATTCAACCTCTCAAGTGTACTGAAATTCAATCAAATGGACCAACACGTGTACCTGAAGTATTGCTGGCTAAGGGTTTTGTCAGGACCTGGTATTTGAACGAAATACCTAGTGATTAGCGTGTAAACCAGATCAAATAGTGCGGAATCCTATTTGATTGACGATCCAATCAGTGAAAACACACGAAGAATCAATCAAGAATTGAATCTAACGTTAGAAGTCGATTAGGAATCGATCTAATGTGTTCTGTGAACTTAGAAAACGATTTGGGAGGCTTTTGGATGGCTAGGGTACGTCTGGAGTCGTAATGGTATGAATGCTTACGTTTTTCCACGAATTGGGTCTATTTATAGGTTAGTGTTGTTCATTTGTGCGACTAGACCATAAGTATGGTTCAGTCGTGCGATTGAACCATGCGGTTGATTCATCCGCACGACTGAGTGTTCAGTCGTGCGACTTAGCCAATCTTATGTGTCAATCATACGACTGATCCAGTCTCCTGGTTCAGTCGTGCGACTGAGTCAATCGTATGAAAATACCTAGTGATTAGTGTGTAAACCAGATCAAATAGTGCGGAATCCTATTTGATTGGCGATCCAATCAGTGAGAACACACGAAGAATCAATCAAGAATTGAATCAAACGTTAGAAGTCGATTAGGAATCGATCTAATGTGTTCTGTGAAATTGGAGAACGATTTGGGAGGCTTCTGGACGGCTAGGGTACGTCTGGAGTTGTAATGGTATGAATGCTTACGTTTTTCCACGAATTGGGTCTATTTATAGGTTAGTGTTGTTCATTAGTGCGACTAGACCATAAGTATGGTTCAGTCGTGCGATTGAACCATGCGGTTGATTCATCCGCACGACTGAGTGTTCAGTCGTGCGACTGAGCCAATCTTATGTGTCACTCATACGACTGATCCAGTCTCCTGGTTCAGTCGTGCGACTGAGTCAATCGTATGAAGTTATTCATGCGTATGGTCCATTCGCATGGGCCATTCGCATGAGAATTTCATTAAGTTAGTTTTAATGTTTTAATTAATATAACTTGATGTGTAACCATTCAAACAATCATAAACCCAATTAATCAATTAAATATCGACTCATTAATGAAATATTAGACATTACAAATCACAAACAATCCATATCATTTCATTAATCAATTCATATTACATCATAGTCAGACAAACAAGATCTATTACATTACAAATCATGATCTAGGGACATACATGCATCAACAAACTCCCCCTTGGACCTAGATCTCTCTAATCTCTTGTTTTCTGCATAACCTCCTTGTATTTCTTGTACTTCTCCTCTTTGGAGACTCCCGCGTGAATCTCAAACGCGAAGCAGAGTCGTATAACGTTTTGGAACTGGAGGGCTTGTACAATATCTTGCGTGTCATAGAACAGTGGCCACTTGTATAGCGTATAGACATCATTAGCCGACAAGTTCGTAAGCCACATCGGGTCGAATACCCTGATAGTATCCATTTGTCCCTCTTTACTTAGGACTATGACCGCTTCAGCTGTTCTCCAATCATAGTACCACCACTTAAAGTGTGGAGTGAAGTCCTGTGGCATTTCCCTGAGTGGGATTCTCGACATTGTGCGCGGAGGACTCCACTTCAACACTATCTTGGGCTTGCCAGTAATGGCATCAACCTCAGACCTTCTGATATACCTAGTAGGCTGTTGGGGTCTGAAGTTAACCCATCTGGTGTGGTACTCCTTCTTAAGGGCAGCCTCGAACCAGCGTGACATCTTCCTCGGATCAGCATACAAAAGCTTTAGCTTAGCCAGCTGGTTGAGCTCAAAACCTGGTAGAGTCTTCAGATCATGTGGGAATCTGAAGTACTCTATGCCCTGTTCCCTCTTAACTGCATAAACATTAAGATCATCAAAATACGCCCATGCTATAATCCTGCCTGACACCTTGTGATGTTTCTTGACTCTGTAGAGCTTGGTGTAGGCATCCTTCTTTGGTACAACATGTTGGGCTCTAACTTCTTAAAAACATGCAGCCCACTCAGCCTTTCGAATGTCGACATCATCATTTGAGGCTTGGGCTGTTCCTTCTGCCTTCTCTGTTTCCTGCTCCATCTTGTTCAACACCTCAAAAGTATCACTGACGAGGGATTCACCCAGATTGGGGACCACATTACCCTCATTGTCAGCGTACTGAGGGTACTCCTCTGCGGTGATATCTTCGACCTCGACTTCATCAACATCGTTGAGCTCTTCATCACTAGTCAAATCGCATGTTGGAGCATCTTTAACTATTTCATCCGGATTGAGCTTGAAACTCTCTGCGAGTTGCTCGTTAGATAGGCCATGAATTATTTCCCCTTCTTCAGGGGTATAACTCACTGACCTTCTTACGATCCCTTGCAGATCAAGAATCATGGTTAGTTGAGTCTTGACCTGTTGAAGGGGAGCAACATCAAACTCATCTCTTTGATAATTTGGATTTGTTTGATTTAAACATTCAACACATAAATCATTAGTAATTAATCAAACAGAAATGCATTAACTTAATATAAACATTCAATACATTGTTTTCAATACAGGATTCAAACACAAAAGTAAATAAATACATAAACATCTAGTCTTTACTTTTATCCTGAATCATAGTCTCATCACTTGGAGGAGCAGAGGTGGTAGCTGATTGGTCCTGTCTATTCTTTGACCTCCTCTCTTGACCTGAAGCAGAGGCCGATGCAGCCGCATCCCCTCCTTCTGCTTCATCATCATCGTCCTTCCCCTCTATCCTCTCCCTGTCAGTTTCCTCCTCATCCTCTGTATCATCCTCTTCATCCTCATCATCATCTTCATCATCATCATCACCATCATCTCCATCATCTCCATCCCCTTCCTTGATCTTTAAGGGCTCATCCTTTGATCCCTTGAGCCGCAGCATGATGGTCTTGTTGGTGGTCTCCAACTCCTCTATCCTTTTAGCTGATTGGGCATGCTGCTCCTGGAGTTGGGACATCTATACACGCTGTGCATCCATCAGCTGAGCCTGCTGCTCTATAACTCGAGCCTGCTCTGCCATCTGGTGAGATTGTGCAGCAGTCAGGTCGGTAAGCTGGCGTATCTGGGCCGCCTTCTCTTCATCTGTAGCTAGTAAGCGCATCACCATCCTATTAAGCGCTGACAGCTGTTCCTCTACCCCGATTGGAGGTAGAGGTGATCCATAAGAGTGTGAGGGATGGGCTGAAGGTCCTGCTTGGTGTGAGGTGGTGGTGGTGGTGGCTGTAGTGAAGATAGGTCGGTGAAATGGTGGGGGTGATGTGGGTGTAAAGGATATGGTGGTGGATGGAATCTGTAGTGTGGTGGTAGGTATGGTGGTGGCTGTGGTAGCTGTGGTGGATGTGGTGGCTGTGGTGGTGGATGGTATAGCTGTGGAGGTGGTAGTGGTGGCTGTGGTGGTGGAAGTAGAGGCTATGGAGGTAACGAAGGTCAACCGACGCTTCTTCTTCTTCAGACCATGGGCCTGAGCCATCCTCTTCCTCCTCGTCCCTGTGGAGGTGGATGCTCCCCCTACAACCCTGCCTGCAGAACCCGGTGCATAACTCGGGTCAGTATCCGTCTCTCTGGAGTCTCTCGGGTGTTCACCAACCACTCGTAGCCCATGTTCTGTGGGAACAACTTTGCTTCCCACAGTTCGCGTTAGGGGCTCCTCGTTAGACTCCTCCTCCTCCTCAGCACCATGAATAAAATCCTGATGAAATCCAGTTGACTCGACAACATCTCCAGCTGGAGCAGACATTGGGGGTATAACATCTGACACAGTGCCTCTTGGTGGAGCAGGCATATCGTCCCCAGCGTCTCCACTATCATCATCATCCGAGTCATGAGTTGGTAGAGCAATCTGCTCCACATCAGAATCACTATCATCGTGGCGCCACTTTCTCTTGGCAGGCACCACGTAGTCTTCCCGGGCTAGATGCCCAAACAACCTCCTGATAGGGGGTTTCACTTGCTTCCCCCTGTACACCTTCATCCTCCCCAAAGTAGTGTCATCCATAACCTCGAGGACTACCGCATCTTCCTTCTCCTTCGGCAGGGAGGGAAGCTTCTGATCTATAATCATCTGCATAAACCTCGGATACATGCAGAAGCCCTCCTTCCCTTTCCCCTCAATGTTCTCCACCAGATAGGTGAAGATCATTTTGGAGAAGCTGAACGGGTGGTTCAGCACCAACGCAGCATACGCGTTCTGTATCTGATCAGACAGCTCATCAAAACCTCCCTTCCTGGAAGCTATGCACTTGAGTAGAACATGCGCAAGATACTTGAACTGGGGACAGAGGTTACTCTTGTTGAGTACCCCAGCATTGATGTCCCCAGAGTACTTGGCTAACAGAAAGCATCCTCTGACTGTGAGGGGGTGTAATCGAGTCGGACAATCAGCGTCATCCCCCAACTGTAAAACACTCCTTAGATCCTCCTCTGAGACAGTAATAGCCTCTCCAAAGATAGTACTCCTGATGCAGTGAGGCTCAGAGGATCTATCAACTGTAGCGCCTTCCCAGAAGGCCTGCTGAACGGACCTATAAGGAGTACAAGGAGTAGAAATGGCATGTGCAATCCTCGATCTCAGCAGAAATATGATGATGCCTGAGAAATCAGCAGCGTTTCTGGATGTCAAATCCAGATGAGCACATATGTTATGCTTCGTGCTCATAGTCCATCGACTCGCCATCTGTAACACAAATCAAAATAAACATTAGTACCTTTGGCTAAGAACGTCATGAAACACTTAAACTTGACGAAAATCTTTCTGTCATGCGATTGAGATTGTGCGACTGAGATCAGTCGTGCGACTGAACAGTGCGACTGGGATTCAGTCGTGCGAATGATCTCATGCGTACGACTGAGTGTGCGACTGGACTCATGCGCATGTAACCTCATGCGGTTACACCAGTCGTGCGACTGAACTTCATACGCATGGTTCAGTCGTGCGGTTAGGCAATTCGCACCCTTCAGTCGTGCGAATGAAGTTCATCAGCCTGTCCATTCGCATGATGTACTGACTGTTCAATTCAAATTCACTTTTTCACCATTTTTGAGTTTTAGACATCGTTATCTGGTTCATTTGACTCGCAATACGTTCTTATAACACCTAACATCTTTAATTTCATCTGTTTGAGTCGTTAAGTTAGGTTATTAAGTCACTAAAGTTTTGGTTCTGTTGCGAGTCCGAATGTACAGATTTTGCATCAAATTGAACGTTATGGGGGTGCTTCTTCACCGCAAATTACCTATAGAGTCGATGTATATGGTCAGTAATCAAGAAATGGGGGTTTTAGAGATCAAACGAAATTTGGGCAGAGTGGTGTTAAGTCGTGCGATTTAGGGCTAATTTGGGTGTGGTGAGTATTCTGCGACCGACTCCCCCTATATTTATACTAACCCTAGATTCAATCGTGCGACTGAGCTCATACGCACTTTTCATTCGTGCGAGTGGGACTCAGTCGTGCGATTGGGTCAGTCGCCCTTTTTTCAGTCGTCCGACTGGCTCTAAGTCGTGCGACTGACTCACTCGTTCGCCCTTAATCATCCGACTGGGCCAATCGTATGGGCCATTCGGTTGGATGGTCATCATCAGGAATAACCTCACTTTTCTTTTTAACGCCGTTGACCTCTAGCAAATATTGAAAACGTGGTTTATCAAAGGCTTTAGTATAGAGGTCAGCGCGTTGAAAATCAGTATTAATTTTTACCACATCAATTAAGGTCTTTTCAAAACAGTCTCTTATGAAATGGTATTTAATACTGATGTGTTTGGTCTTTGGATGTTGGACCAGATTTTTAGTTACTGCAATTGCAGCAGAGTTATCAACAAAAATAGGAGTAGAAGAAAACTTTAAACCGTAATCCCGCATTTGCTGTTGAATCCAGATGATTTGTGAACATCAACTTGCAGCAGCAACATACTCAGCTTCACAGGTTGACAATGCAACCGATGTCTGCTTCTTACACTGCCAGGTAACTAATCTTCTTCCAAAGAATTGACACCCTGCTGATGTAGACTTGTAGTTCATCTTGCAGCCCCCGTAATCCGAGTCACTATACGCGGTAAGCTCAAAGTCATCATCATGAGGATACCACAACCCAAGTGTGGGTGTACCCTTCAGATAACGAAAAATCCCCTTGACCCCGATCAGATGGTTGACCTTAGGCTTAGCCTGATATCTAGAACATAAACATGTAGCATACATGATATCAGGTCTTGAGGCAGTGAGATACATGAGGGATCCAATCATTCCTCGGTACATCGTGGCATCTACAAGATCTCCATTTTCATCAGGTGCTATATCGTGATTCATAGCAAGTGGAGTCCCAGCAGCAGAAGCATTCTCCATGTCAAAGCGACTGAGAATGTCTCCCACATACTTGGTCTGATTTAGAAAGATCCCATTTGGAGTCTGATCCACCTGTAACCCGAGAAAGAACTTCATCTCCCCCATAGCACTCATCTCAAACTCTTTCTTCATAACTGCTTCAAACTCTTTGCATAACTCTTCGTTTTTGAACCGAAGATTATGTCATCAACATAGATCTGTACGAGCAGTAGGTCGCCATCTTTTTCTTTAATAAACAACGTGCAGTCAATGACTCCCCTGCGAAAGCCGTGTTTCACAAGATGAGTCGAGAGTTTCTCATACCAAGATCTTGGAGCTTGATGAAGCCCGTATAAAGCCTTGTCGAGCTTGTAAACTCTATCCCGATGATAAGGATCTTCAAATCCCTCGAGTTGACTGACATACACTGTTTCTCTGATTTCCCCATGAAGGAATGCACTCTTCACATCTAATTGGTAGACTTTAATCTTCATGTACGATGCATAGGCAAGGAAGATACGAATGGCTTCCATCCTTGCCACGGGTGAAAACACCTCATTGTAGTCAATCCCCTCGACTTGGCGAAAACCCTGAACCACCAATCGAGCTTGGTTCCTGATAATGACCCCTTGGTCATCCTTCTTGTATTTCAGGACCCATTTGGTGCCAATGACTTTAGCACCTTAGGTCTATCAACCAGAGTCCACACTCCTAACTTCTTGAACTGAAGAAGTTCTTCTTGCATGGCACTCACCCACGCCTCATCATTTAGTGCATCACTGACATATTTTGGCTCAAACTGCGAGACAAAACACCGATAAGCACCATCATGAATATAACCTTTCTTCATAACCGAGGCGTAATCAGCTGAATATAGCTGATTTCGTGTTTGTACTCCTGATCTGACATCCCCAATGACATTGTCAAGGGGATGATAGACGTTTAGTCGTGATCCTGGAGTAGTGGGAACAGCTACCTCAGAGCCAAGATTATGAATATTTGGTTCTGCATCTGAGGTAGTTGGAGTTTGAGGTTCCGAAGTCGAAGGTGCGTCACTGGTAGATCCTTGTGGACTTTCAGGAACTGGAACCTGTTCCTCCTGACTGTTCTGGTCATCTTCTTTAGCTTCATCTTCAGAGGAGGAGTCACTGTCATCGACTACTCCCCCTGACTGAGTAGATGATTCTCCCTGTGAGCTAGATGGTGTATTCAAGATATCATACATCATCCTAGTAGCTAACTCATCATCCGAGGGAGAGAGAGGGATGTTGAAGGACTTGAAGAATCCATCATAGTCGAAGAAGTAAGCGGGTCCTTTGCCAATAGGTGGTGTGGTATATCTCTGAACGTCAACATTACACCACACTTCTACAAGACCCGTTGAGTTGTTGTAAACTCGCTTGTTCGGTATGTTGTATCCTAGAAAGATTCCTTCATCCGCCTTCTCACTGAATTTTCCTTCTTGTGTTTTCTTCAGAAGTGTGCACGGCGCTCCAAAAGGTTCAAGATACTCCAAATTCGGTTTGCGTCTTTGTAGTAGCTCGTAACATGTCTTTCCGTGGCGCTTGACTATCAGGACTCGATTCAGTGTATAACATGCATTCGCCACTGCCTCATTCCAGAATTGGATAGGCAGTTTCGAGTCTGCCAGCATAGTCCGTGCTGTCTCTATCAAGCTTCTGTTCTTTCTCTCAGCAACGCCATTCATCTGAGGCGTGTAGGCAGAAGTGAATTGATGCACAATTCCCTTTTCCTTGCAGTATGCCTCCATCCACTGATTCTTGAATTCTGTCCCGTTGTCTGAGCGTACTTGTCTAACTTTCAGCTTGTAGAGAGATTCCAGTGTGGTTACTAACTCCTTGAATGACTCAAATATTTCTGATTTGGATTTCAGAAACATTACCCAAGTGAACCTTGAGTAGTCACAGTGACCACAAAACAGTACAAGTCGCCTGCAATGCTCTTTGTACTGACTGGACAAAACAGATCCATGTGAAGAAGTTCAAGAGGAAGTTCTATTGAATGAACTTTCTTTTCCTTATGAGACTTCTTCGTCTGTTTGCCTTTCTTGCAAGCTACACAAAAGTCAGGAAGCTGGAAGTTCTTGACATTAACTCCTCTCACTAAATCCATCTGAATCAAATGATTCATCTTCCTTTGACTAATGTGTCCCATTCTCCTATGCCAGGAGATGGAATCCGTCTCAGTAGCTTTAGATAGAAAGTACTGAACCTCATGATCCGTTGTAGCAGCTGTTGACAAATCCAAGACATAAAGGTCTTTATATCTTGAAGCAGTCATCAGAACTTGGTCCTCTGGGATCGCGTAGTCTTTCTTCAGCACGTAACACTTCTTGTTGTCGAAGATGACCTTAAATCCTTTATCATAGATTTGGGAAACAGAAAGTAAGTTATTTTGAAGTTGTTGAACGTAGTTCACCTTATCAAACTTAACTTTCTGATTTCCCACTTCTCCCTGAGCTGTGATATAGCCTCCCTTGTTTCCAGCAAATGAAACATGCCCTCCTTTTATTTGCTTGACGTTTGATAAAAGGGCTCTATTTCCTGTCATGTGCCTGGATGCTCCGCTGTCTACAATCCACGTGTTAGTTTCAGCACTGTATCGAACACCCTGCACATACAATATAAAGAATTAGTTTAGGTTAGGAACCCAAGCCTTTACTGGCTTGGGTTTCCTAGAGGCATCACACATCATAAATTCCACCATTGACCCTTAGAGGGTGAGGGTAGCTCAGGTTCCTTCTTGTCATCAGTATCAGACACGCAGGCTGACTTCTCTTTCCATAAGCCAGACTTGTGCAAGGCCTGTTTATGATAAACAGTCGACTGGCTTACAGGTTGAACTTTAGGTTCACTAGTTCTTCTAGGTGGAGTTAAGGAACTCCTCTTAGAAGACCTAGGCTTAGAGTCCTGAAGTTCAATCTTCTTCCTAGATGTCTGATAGAAAGGACAATAGGAAGCAATGTGTCCATATTCTCCACAGTTGTAGCATGACCTGCTATCAACTTTATGATTAAACTTTCTTTGTGGAGAAGTGTGTGACACTCTAGTAACATCAATCACTTTAGGTTTAGACTCTGGTTCTTTTGATGTTTTCTCTGGTTTAACAAAGTTAACTGTTTTAACCTGTTTAACATCTTTCTCTTTTTGGTTAACTGGTTTTTGACTTGAAGCATGTGAAAAATTAACATTAGAAGTCCTTTTAGGTTCTGATTTGACTCTGTTTGAGCCAGACTTTAAGTTAACCTTTTCAAATTCCTTTTCCAGATTAACACAAGGCAATTTACCCTTTGCCTTTGAAGTGGCCTCCTTTTGCTTGTTTCCAGATTCACTAGATAAACATGAAGAATCTGGATCACTAACAAGAGGAGTAGACACCACGTGATCCTTGATGGGGTTATTATTTACTGGTCTAGTCTTAGTGTTCATCAAGGTCTCAGGTGGTGGTGGAACCACTTTGTAACCCAATCCCTCCCCGTTATTCCTTTCTCTCACCAAGTGTTGAACTATGTGTGAAGAACTAGTCCAACTATGCAGTTTCTGTTTTAATGAGTTTACTTCTACTTCTAGGACTGCGTTTTGCTTCTTAGTGTCTTCTAGGGAGTTTAGATAGTACCTAATGTCATTAGCTTGGTTAAAGGCAACTACTTCGGTTTCCCTAAGCTGTCTAGTCAATAGGTATATCTTTTCTTTATAACTATGCTCATTTTGTTTTAATACTCTATTAGCCTCAGTGCACAGTTGCAAATCTTTTACTAAGTTATCATTATGATCTAATAACCTAGCAAATTTTTCATCTATGCTATTCCTAAAAGTATCACAATCAGAACAAGCATGATTATCAAACATTTGGTCAGTAGTATTTACCTGAGTTGGTTCAGAAGAGTTAACCATCAACGCAGCATCAGATGTCTCTAGTTCTGGTGATTCTGTCTTTTCTGTCTCTGACGTGGAAGTCTCCTCTTTAGGCTTGTAACTGACCTCGGTTGCAGTTGCTTCTTCACTGTGTGACATCGCTATCTCAACTGCTAGATCACCTTCACTTGCAGAATCATCATCAATATCTTCTACACTTGCAATGTTTGATTCCCCTGGTGAGACAAACCTAAAGCTCCAATCCTGTCCTTCATCATCATGAGCAGTCAAGGCTTTTGGATCTTTGCTTGATGAAGTAGAACTGGAAGCTTGCTTGTCTTGGCGAGTGAAGGACGAGAACGGGTTCCCGTTGCCTGTCTTCTTTGGCTTGACACATTCTCTCTTGAAGTGTCCCTTCTCTCCACAGTTGAAGCAGGTCACTTTGCTCTTGTCAAAGCCAAATGTGGTATCCTTAGTAGCTACCAAGTTCTGTCCGGTCTTTTTAACAAACTTCTTCGCCCTCCGGACAGCACTAGCTAAGGCCCACATTATGTCCATCCTCTCAAGCTCCATTTCGTCCACCTGCTCGTAGTCCTCGTCTGCCAGATGGCAGTTTCCAATCTTCCCGGCAACAAGCCCATCATATGAATGAACCACTGCTGCCAAAAGATCCATATGCTCTCGAGCTACTTCCACAGTCACATTACCGAGGTTCTCGGTCTTCAGTTTAGTAGCACTTGCTTCAGATCCAATATAGTGGGTACAAGAAGACCCTGACGTGTCTGATCCTGAAGGAGAAGCATGTGAAGGACCCGATGAGCTAGACACAAATGCAGTCTGGAGAGGTGCTCCAGATGTCTTAGCTTGCGGTGTGGTGTTGTACAAAGCTGGATTTTGAGTGTACGAAGACTTCTGAGCTCTGTACTTCATCCTAAGTGCTTCTTCTCGCAGCTTAAGAATGAAGTCATTAATATCCAGCTTTGCAAGCATTCCATTCTGTCTCAGTTTAGACACGAATGAAGCCTACTTTTCAGGCAATCCGTCTGCAAAGTTACTAACTTTTTCTTCCATGGTAGTTTCCACCCCATGTGTATGCAGTTCGCTCATCAAATGGTAGAATCTATCTATGACGTCGTCTAAACTCTCGTTACCAATCGATGAGAAGTTATCGAATTCCTTCTTTAACTCCTTGGCCTTGATTGCCTTCAACGAAGCATTCCCGTCGTACCTCTTTTCTAGCTCATCCCATAGTTTCTTGGACTGCTTATTCTCTGAGTACTGGTGGAATATGTCTTTGGGGATAGACTGTGTAATCAATGCATAAACTCTTTTCTCTGCATTGTATTTAACTTTCTGCGCGTTTGTCATCCCTCCTAACGTTAGCTTAACTCCATCAGCTCCCACCGGTGTACTATATCCAATCTCGATGGCTTCCCACAGATTCGGATCCACTCCATTGAGGTAGATCTCAAAACGTTGTTTCCAGTGGGGAAACTCATCTAAAGTCAAGAGCTTTGGTGGTTTATTATGATTACCCACCTCACTCTCAAGCAACAGCAGGTTCTGTATCCTTGAGTCCTTCCCAGCAGTAAAGGCTGACATCTGATCTTCCATGGCGAATAACTTTAAGTCTAAACAAACAAACTTTCATTGATGCGACTGAAGGATGCGAATCGTCTAGTCGTGCGTATGAACTCTAAGACTGGTTCAATCGTGCGGCTGAACTGAGCGATTGGTTCAGTCGTGCGAATGAATCTGATGCGTCTGAGCTATGCGAACGAATGGTTCAATCGGCCGAATGAAGGTGCGACTAGGTCCAATCGTGCGAATGGGCAATGCGAATGGAGTCTAGTCGTGCGAATGGGTCACTCGTGCGACTGAAGCTGCTGTTTTGCGAAATTTTCTAGGTTTGACGTGTTTCAGCCGTAAAAATTCGAAATTTCGCAATGTCCAATCGCCTATGTCCGTAGAGACCAAACTTTGATGAGCAGGGAACGTCCAAGATCACTGTTGACAGCAAAGATTGCGTTTTTTAGTGCAAAAACACAAACTTTTATGCAATCTTGATTGAATCACACGTAATCAAGAGCCAAAGCTCTGATACCACTTGTCAGGACCTGGTATTTGAACGAAATACCTAGTGATTAGCGTGTAAACCAGATCAAATAGTGCGGAATCCTATTTGATTGGCGATCCAATCAGTGAGAACACACGAAGAATCAATCAAGAATTGAATCAAACGTTAGAAGTCGATTAGGAATCGATCTAATGTGTTCTGTGAACTTGGAGAACGATTTGGGAGGCTTCTGGACGGCTAGGGTACGTCTGGAGTCGTAATGGTATGAATGCTTACGTTTTTCCACGAATTGGGTCTATTTATAGGTTAGTGTTGTTCATTCGTGCGACTAGACCATAAGTATGGTTCAGTCGTGCGATTGAACCATGCGGTTGATTCATCCGCACGACTGAGTGTTAAGTCGTGCGACTGAGCCAATCTTATGTGTCAATCATACGACTGATCCAGTCTCCTGGTTCAGTCGTGCGACTGAGTCAATCGTATGAAGTTATTCATGCGTATGGTCCATTCGCATGGGCCATTCGCATGAGAACTTCATTAAGTTAAGTTTGAATGTTTTAATTAATATAACTTGATGTGTAACCATTCAAACAATCATAAACCCAATTAATCAATTCAATATCGACTCATTAATGAAATATTAGACATTACAAATCACAAACAATCCATATCATTTCATTAATCAATTCATATTACATCATAGTCAGACACACAAGATCTATTACATTACAAATCATGATCTAGGGACATACATGCATCAACAGGTTTCTCCAGCAATATAAGTGAAATTTTCAAATTGTTGCTTCAGTGAATCTTTCTTGGAGTCATTGGAGCTAGAGTACATCTTAGTCAAATCATCAAAGAGTTCTTTGGCTGACTGGAAATGTTCAAAACCCACCATGATGGAATTGGGTATGACAGTCATCAGCACAGTCATAGCTTTGCTATCAATGTCCAGCTATTTGTAGTCTTCATCAGAATAATCTTCAACCGCTTTCTCTATTGTAGCACCATTTCCAGCAGGTGCTGCAACCTTTGGCTTATACGGGCCATTGGTGATAGACTTCCACATCTTGCTGTCTAGGTATCTGATGAAGTCTTCGATACGTCTGCTACATGATCATCGTCCCCCCATTTCACAGGTGCTTTGATCATCGTCCCCATTTCAAATTCAGATTTTTTTGGTTGAGAGCCATTTCGAGTGAGGTGAGTGTATGAGTGATGAAAAGGTTGATTTGGATGGTGAGATCACACAATCAAGAGCCTAAAAAGCTCTAATACCAATTGCAAGATCGAGTTTGGTCACTCAACACAATTTTTATCTCTCAAACTCACTAAGTCACACTAGGATAGATGATGCAGAACCTCTTTAGAGTTGATAGTAATATAATAAGTAAACAAACACAAGAGAAAGGTTTTCAAGATACTTGTATATATTACTTCTCAACTCAAAATATTACAAGACACTTACAAGCATAATAAATGAGTTACAATGAGAAACTATAAATACTACTATCTACAGCCGGTTATACTTTGATGCTAGCTAGGAATTTACTACTAGACAAATACTACATTGCTAGAAGTAAGGTATTTAAGATAAAATACTATTTAAGATTTGGTAGTCATGACATGTCCATGACTTACCTTTTGTCACCAACCAAAGTTGGTAACTGTACTAACTGATAAGGGATGAACAGTGGAATAAAGTATGGTCAACTACATGAGTGTGGAAAAGTGTCATGCGGTATCTTAGAGGTTGCAGCGTGTAACATCTCTTTTTTTTAAATTAAATGTTAACGCCGTTATAATCTTGTAAGGGTCATTGTTGTCATTTATGGAACTTGTGGATTATTTATGTTTGGTTCTTTGTTAGTTCTTTCATTTAAAAGTTAATAACTTAAACTATTATATTAAACATAATAACATTACTATTAGATTATAAAGGAAATAATAGTAATATTAATAACAATGAATTAAAATAACATTAACAATAATAAGATTGACATAACTAAACTCATAATAATATGATATATATATATATATATATATATATATATATATATATATATATATATATATATATATATATATATATATATATGTATGTATGTATGTGTGTATGTATAAAAGTTAAACAATTGACAAATTTTAAAGTTCAGAAAGGTTGAGGGATTTATTGTGTCAAGTTTAAAACTTAAATAAAAGTTTATGGCATAAAATAATAACAGTGGGAAACAACAGGGACCATTTGTGTAATTATCTAAAAAACCAGATCTGTCACCCTTTTCCCACCCCCGCAATTCCGGCGAGTATCCCGGCGAGCTCTGGTGAGCTCCGGCGGCTGTTTAAACTTTCAATAACTTCGATTAATGAGCTAAAACCGTTTCCAATTGATTTGTGAGCGTGAGTTGAACCGTTTGGGGGTTATATCAAAGATTTAACACCGGTTACAGGAGCTTTCGAGCTCGAGTAACTGTCGGAGATTAATCCTCAACCATTTGACAATTAAAACTTAATAATAACCTAATTAAACTAACCTAATCGCTCATCTATCAATCCTTAATCGTATACTGCACTCAATTACACCAAAAATGACTCCAAACACCAAATTTGATCAACCTTTACATCGCGACCTGTGAACCATTCGAAAACCTCAGACCGAGCTCTCTAACTTGCAATTGATAGAGGGCTTGTCATCATTTGAACAATTGGAAGCCTTCTGCAAAACGAATCCGAGTTTCATCATTATTTACAACCTGAACAAGATGCGACATTAGCCGACTAGTTCTCACCTGTTCTTCAACGATTCGTCCTCAAAACGGGTAATTGGTTACATATACATGATCGTTTAACCATGGGGAGCAAAAGCCCCATGGTTAATTGGGTTAACAACAACAAATTGATGCTCGATTTGTATCAAGAATGAACTAGGGTTCATTTGTTTTGGGGGTGTTTGGTAACAAATGGTTTTAAAGTTTTGAAAGCAACTCATATCACGGCCGAGGCTTGTAGTTCACTAGACAGACACTTGACTTCTATAAGAGTGGTCCCCGGTTCGAATCCGGGGAGCCTCACCTATTTTTTATGCCTTTTTGATCTCTAAAACTATTATTAAAAAATTTTGAAAATTATAATGGACCATTTTATAGACTATGTTAATTTAAAATGACATAATAATTTTTCAGTAAGTTATTTATTAAAATAATTTTATATTTTTATTTAATATCCTAAAGCTAATGCTAGCTTATTTCTTTATAAACAAAAACTAAAATAAAATAAAATAAAATATTAAATACTAGTATAATTTATACAAATTATTATCTCAAACGTTGCCCTTAAATTATTATTTTAATCATGATTATTTATTTAGATAGTTATAAAACTATATTTAAATCTTATAAATTTGTTACAAATTATTAATGTTGCTCTTATTCATATCTTTATATAAAATATAAATATATTTCTTTTCATTTATTCCAAGAATAAATAATTGCTTTCCATTTGTTAAAAATAACTGACAAAGACCCAAGCATCAAAGCAAACTTTAATTCACGTTAAAACGTTTATCATATTATTAAACTTAAACCTTGTAAATATATTTATATTCTTAGGTTCATTGTGAAGGCTTTGCATTGGAGCGTTATTTTATTTTTCTTATTAACCGTCAAACTATACGTATTTGATCAAGTGAGTATTTCTATACCCCTTTTTATATTTTTACACTTTTGGGGTGAAACATGTTACATTATAAACTTTGCACTTGTAAACACGTTTGATTCTTGTAAACCTATGACAATTTACTTGTATGTTGTGGTTAGTTGAACTTTGTGGCTACCATGTAATGTCGAATATATGTACAATCATTAACTATTGCTAGCCTAGCGAAGTCATAGATCTATGGGCCAGACAAGCCTGCTTGGTTGATCCAAGTACACTTAGCTAATCGTATATACTTGTAAACGTTTGAGACTTGTAAAACTTTGTTAAGGTTTGATTGTGCATTCTGTCTTACATCCCTAGTTTACTTTGTTCTCTAACTTACAACATGAATTGCCATCTTTTATATACTTATGTATTGAAAACTATAGAAATCTCACCAACATTATTGTTGACCCTTTATTTTTAACATGTTTCAGGAAATACTCAAGCTTGATCACCATTTTTGAAGTTGTTCACACCTAGGAATGGACCTAGTTAACTTAATGAATGAGCTTGTTATATTCCTTATATTGTGTTCTTATTTGAGACTTATGCTTGTAATGTACCTTTCAAACTTATGAATAATATATTTGGATTTAATAATAGCGTTATGTGGTTGCGAACGATCTTAACTCTCACTACTCGACGTTTCCGCCGTCAAGGTTGGGGTGTGACAGATTGGTATCAGAGCCCATAACTATAGGGATTTAGGTTATTAGAAATGGTGACCTAGACTATAGCTTATGCATGAACCCCATAGAATAATATTTATATTCTTGTAAATATATATATTGTTTGCATGCTACATAATGTTGTGCCATACTTATATGCAACTTGATACCTTAGCATAGGTTTGCCTTGTAATTGTTTAAACCTTGTTACTTGTCTCCCTAAACTTATCTTTGACTCTTTGACCCTCCCCGAACATGAAATCTCTTAATCTTTTTCTCGACGACACGTGGAATCGTATACTTATTGTTTATGTCTTGAATCTTTAGACTCTATGTCTAATCTATGAAAATCTCATCAAGGTTTTGATTTCATGAACTTAAGAAATTTGTGTGACACATAGACACCTGTATTCTGGATTTCCTGGCAAAAGGCCCTCGGGCTAAGGCAAGCATAACGCATAAATCCTACGGGACTAGTTATGCTTACCTGGGGATCTCTAGGATGAGTGATAAACTATGGTCAACATACACACGTTTCTAAGGCAAATGGGTCAATTTACCTTGACGTGTCAACGTTTCCAAATGGTAATGTGTTACCAAATGGAACCATCCGGTTTATATTTTAAATATCAAAAAATCCTTGATTCTTTGGACTGGTTTATCATCAAAACTCTAATATCTTCTCATTCCTATATTACACAATGTTCCCGTTAATATTGAACTCGTTATCCTCCTCAATTCCTACGTTTAAACAACGTTATACGTTGTGCGCCTTATGTAACTATTTTCATACCTTGACCAACGTGTACATGGATCTTAAAATATCCAAAGATATTGGTCGTCAAAACCGAATGTTTATTTTTAAACGTAAAATTGTTACTTAGGGTTTTCCAATGTCCTTAAAGTGTGTCCCATAACTGAAATCATGCAATGCCGAAAGGTGGAATACCTGCATCCCGGGATACCTTGTCTAGGCAAAATATATACATAAATTTGATTCGACCATTGGATTCGTTTATTTGGCCTGAAACTCATGAGATGGGTGTTCGCTTATAGGTACGCGTGTCTACCGTAAAGTTATGGTTGACGTAACACTTTGAGAAGTCAACGCATTTCCCTTTTATTTTGAACCGAACGTTTACATCTCATTATTGTGTTGAATCACTTCTATCATTGATCTTGTTTTCCTGACTTAAACCATTCAAGATTTGAGAACCTAACACAATTAACTCTCTTATCCTGAACTTTAACCTTAAATTCTAGCAAGCATGATTTTCTTTTCCTGTTAATGTTACATTTATGTAATTTGAAGTTTCTGAATTTCTAGCTGATATTCTATTCGTTTGCTAAGTTGAGCTTTATAAAAACTTCAAACCGTTTCATATCATAGGCAATGCAAGAGTCCGCAAGTCAACCTATGACTAAAGACACTTGTATCTCCTAAATGAATCTATCTGATCAAAACAGGGGTGATTCCCTTACTTTGGTGATGACTTTCCATTCACTATTACTGTTCTTATGAAATTTCATCGTCAAGACAGAAGTGAACCTCATACCTAGATGACTATTTCCTTCTTTTTGTTTTTATGAATTCGTATTTTACAAATGGAATTGCCTCCTTAAAATAGGAGTAAAATTTCGTATCTTGATGATGGTTTTCAATTTTTGAATTGCGTGTTTTATGAAATCCCATCCTCTGAATTGGGGTGATTTCCTTGTATTGAGGACAGATTTCAATCATTTTCCTTTGGAACTCGTATTTCACGAATGAAATGACCCCACCAAAATAGGATTGAATCCCGTACTTTGGTGACAAATGTTTTCTTGTTAATATAAAATTCAATCATCAAGATAGACGTGGAATCCATACCTTGATGATAATTTCATCCGTTTAAAATTTTATGGATGGTATTTTCTTCAAATGAAATGACCCTATCAAAGTAGGAGTGAATTTCGTTCTTTAATGAAACTTTTCATTTTGCTATATTTTGTTTCTATAAAACTTCACTGTTGAGATAGGAGTGATTATCCTTACCTTAATGGTAAGTTACCTCATTTTATTCTTGTAGATCCTCAACAATGAGTTAGGATCAAGATCTCGTTTGGTAGTTAAGAGTCATACTTTGGGAAATACACCACCAAGCTAGGAGTGATAACCACATCTTGGTGAGTATTCCCATTCCTTGATCTCAAACTTACCAAGGTTTTAAGACTTCAATTGACAAGAAACATGTAGTAACATGAAGGGTGAACACCGTTATCTGATCTATCGACGATAGTGTTCCAGCCAGTCAAGCTAAAGCATGAATCTTGAACTCAAAAGGGGTCGTTGTTACTTTAGGGTAACCCTAGTTCCAAGCTTGGAACATTTAAATTTTAATCGACTTCTTCTCTCACGCTTTTATGTTTCAATTTGACGTTTGATCTAGCTTTATGGAACCTTCTATCAACCTTCATTCTGAGTTATCATCAAATCTAATTGCACGATGATAACACTCCTAAAACAATCTTTCGTACAAGATAAATTTATTAAAAACTTATGTCATGCCTTTGTGGTTATAGCAATGCACGGTTGTGTTCATGGGTTTGATGAACCGTGTGTGCAAGCCGTACTTGGAAAGCTATTTGTCATTGCCTTTATCGTCGATATTCTGAATTATTGAAATTCCAATCCGATCATGAACGAGGTATTTGTTTAACTCTTTACCCATAATTAAAAATGCAATTTCCATTATTTTGGATAACCTTGAACTCCTAATCTTGAAAATCTCTAAATCTCTATCTTGGTTGCGACTCACAAGACTTGTTATTACATTCATTCCGAAGTGGACAAAAAGGATCATGAATTTCCGTGATTGGTATTCATGGTTTGGTATAAAGGAAATGTTGATGTAGCTTGGTATATGTCCAAATTGTCTTGTATTTCTTGATGTAATTTGGTGACGTATTGACCGATTGGCTAGTTTCGCGCATTTCATATTGACTCATGTGAGATAACGTGTCGAGAAATTGACTCGTACTTACCTCAAATAGTCGGTTATCGTGGTGTGTCGTTAAACATCGATCGTTAAATTCTGATGATCGATTCACTTTCTGTAATTAGCAATGCCTCTAATCATCTTCGGGAACCCAGCTCAAAATCTTGGCATATCGTATCATTCTTAACCCGACGATTTAACCGGAGAAGCGATACGTATTCACAAGATATGCGTTAAGCTTGTGTCATTATATAGTGGCACTTGGGATTCTTAAATTCCGACGGTCAAAATTTCATACAGATACGGGATATTATTATTTCTTTCTTATTGGCTTCAAGACGTCACTTTATTACACAATTTCATTCCAGATGATGTGAGAAGTGTGACTTATAAGTCTAATATACCTCAGGAACTCATCATCGTTTTTCAACGTTTCATGTGTCAAAATCTCAAAGAGTTAGTTGTCAATGATAACTTTCGCATTCCACTGGAAGAGTTCGAATTTGGATGCATCGTGTAAAATTCCATAATTCGCAAAGTGAAACGTCTTACCCGTAATCAAACGCCAACCACAGTCCGTTACTACACTTATCTTTCATCATAAGTCTCCTGTTCGTTTAAGTTTCATTTTTAATTTCGGGACGAAATTCTTTTAAGTTGGAGAGACTGTAACATCTTGTTTTTTTAAATTAAATGTTAACGCCGTTATATTCTTGTAAGGGCCATTGTTGTCATTTATGGAACTTGTGGATTATTTATGTTTGGTTCTTTGTTAGTTCTTTCATTTAAAAGTTAATAACTTAAACTATTAAATTAAACATAATAACATTACTATAAGATTATAAAAGAAATAATAATAATATTAATAACAATGATAACTAAAATAACATTAACAATAATAACATTGACCTAACTAAACTCATAATAATATGATATATATATATATATATATATATATATATATATATATATATATATATATATATATATATATATATGTGTGTGTGTGTGTGTGTGTGTGTGTGTGTGTATGTATAAAAGTTATACAATTGACAAATTTTAAAGTTTAGAAAGGTTGAGGGATTTATTGTGTCAAGTTTAAAACTTAAATAAAAGTTTATGGCATAAAATAATAACAGTGGGAAACAACAGGGACCATTTGTGTAATTATCTAAAAAACCAGATCTGTCACCCTTTTCCCACCCCCGCAATTCCGGCGAGTATTCCGGCGAGCTCCGGTGAGCTCCGGCGGCCGTTTAACCTTTCAATAACTTCGATTAATGAGCTAAAACCGTTTCCAATTGATTTGTGAGCGTGAGTCGAACCGTTTGGGGGTTATATCAAAGATTTAACACCTGTTACAGGAGCTTTCGAGCTCGAGTAACTGTCGGACATTAATCCTCAACCATTTGACAATTAAAACTTAATAATAACCTAATTAAACTAACCTAATCGCTCATCTATCAATCCTTAATCGTATACTGCACTCAATTACACCTGAAATGACTCAAAACACCAAATTTGATCAACCTTTACATCGCGACCTGTGAACCATTCGAAAACCTCAGACCGAGCTCTCTAACTTGCAATTGATAGAGGGCTTGTCATAATTTGAACAATTGGAAGCCTTCTACAAAACGAATCCGAGTTTCATCATTATTTACAACCTGAACAAGATGCGACATTAGCCGCGACTAGTTCTCACCTGTTCTTCAACGATTCGTCCTCAAAACGGGTAATTGGTTACATATACATGATCGTTTAACCACGGGGAGCAAAAGCCCATGGTTGATTGGGTTAACAACAACAAATTGATGCCTGATTTGTATCAAGAATGAACTAGGGTTCATCTGTTTTGGGGGTGTTTGGTAACAAATGGTTTTAAAGTTTTGAAAGCAACTCATATCGCGGCTGAGGCCTGTAGTTCACTTGACAGACACTTGACTTCTACAAGGGAGGTCCCCGGTTTGAATCCGGGGAGCCTCACCTATTTTTTATGCCTTTGTGATCTCAGAAACTATTATTAAAAAATTTTAAAAATTATAATGGACCATTTTATAAACTATGTTAATTTAAAATCACATAATAATTTTACTGTAAGTTATTTATAAAAATAATTTTATATTTTTATTTAATATCCTAAAGCTAATGCTAGCTTATTTCTTTATAAACAAAAACTAAAATAAAACAAAATAAACTATTAAATACTAGTATAATTTATACAAATTATTATCTCAAACGTTGCCCTTAAATTATTATTTTAATCATGATTTTTTATTTAGATAGTTATAAAACGATATTTAAATCTTATAAATTGTTACAAATTATTAATGTTGCTCTTATTCATATTTTTATATATAATATAAATATATTACTTTTCATTTATTCCAAGAAAATATAATTGGTTTCCATTTGTTAAAAAGCGAACTTTAATTCACGTTAAAACGTTTATCATATTATTAAACTTAAACCTTGTAAATATATTTATATTCTTAGGTTCATTGTGAAGGCTTTGCATTGGAGCGATATTTTATTTTTCTTATTAACCGTCAAACTATACGTATTTGATCAAGTGAGCATTTCTATACCCCTTTTTATATTTTTACACTTTTGGGGTGAAACATGTTACATTATAAACTTTGCACTTGTAAACACGTTTGATTCTTGTAAACCTATGACAATTTACTTGTATGTTGTGGTTAGTTGAACTTTGTGGCTACCATGTAATGTCGAATATATGTACAATCATTAACTATTGTTAGCCTAGCGACGTCATAGATCTATGGGCCAGACAAGCCTGCTTGGTTGATCCAAGTACACTTAAATAATCGTATATACTTGTAAACGTTTGAGACTTGTAAAACTTTGTTAAGGTTTGATTGTGCATTCTGTCTTACATCCCTAGTTTACTTTGTTGTCTAACTTACAACATGAATTGCCATCTTTTATATACTTATGTATTGAAAACTATGGAAATCTCACCAATATTATTGTTGACCTTTTATTTTTAACATGTTTCAGGAAATACTCAAGCTTGATCGCCATTTTTGAAGTTGTTCACACCTAGGAATGGACCTAGTTAACTTAATGAATGAGCTTGTTGTATTCCTTATATTGTGTCTTATTTGAGACTTATGCTTATAATGTACCTTTCAAACTTATGAATAATATATTTGGATTTAATAATAGCGTTATGTGGTTGCGAATGATCTTAACTCTCACTCCTCGACGTTTCCGCTGTCAAGGTTGGGGTGTGACACAGCGTGTGTCAGAGGGGCCATACTTATGCCCACTAGTTCATAGTAGGTTTCTTCTGAAGGTTAACTAGCTTGGTAAGAACAAGTTCTTTCCGAAGCCACTTATACATTGAAAGAAGCTACTTCTTCCGAGGCTGGACTTGATCTTTAGGACTTCATGCTTCGGAAGTCATTGTCTTGAATTCTTCTAAGTGTTGAACTTCGGAAGGAGGAAGACTTTGTCTTCGGAAGTAAGAGTTCCTCTTCGGAAGCTCTTTCAGCTTTGACCTTTGGAAGTTCAGCTTTTGCCTTCGGAAGCTCTTCATCAGTTGCACCAAAATTGTCTAAGTGTTTGTTTTGGTTACACCAGCCTTACTTGATCCGACAGTGCACTTCATTCCAGACAGATAATGCCTCCAATAACGTGAAAGCTACATCTAGCAGCTCCAAATCATGCGTAGGATAATTAAATTCATGAATTTTTAATTGTCTAGAAGCATAGGGTATAATATTTCCTTGTTCATCAAAACTCAAATTAGTACCGAGTACGAAGCGTCTAAATAAACAATCAAACCCTTATATCCCTCGAGTAACGTCAAGATAGGGGCTTGAGTAACCTTGTGTTTAACTCCTGAACCATATTTACCTGATCCACACCCCGTTCAAACCTCATACCTTTGATTCAACTTGGTTAGTGGAGATGCTATCTTGGAGAAGTCTTGGATAAACCTTCTATAGTGACCCGCAAAACCTAAGAAAGTATGAATCATGGATGCCGTCTGTGGAGAATTCCATTTCATCGCTGTCTCAACTTTAGCAGGGTCTATAATGATCCATTCCGCAGTGATAACATGGTTAAAGAATTGAACCTAACGTTGCTAGAAAGCACATTTTGAGAACTTCGCATATGAATTTTATCTTCTTAGCGTTTCTATTGCCTCCTTAATATGATCAACGTGATCCTCCTTGCTTCTTGGGCTAATCAAGAATCATCAATGAATACAATAATTGATTTGTCTAGTATTGGTCGACACAAACGGTTCATTAGATCCATAAACACAGCTGGGCATTAGTAAACCAAATGACATTACAAGGAACTCGTAGTGTGTAAGGCCCCGTTCCCGGGACGCCTACAGTTGGTCATTCATCGCACTCAAAACATATATTTACATTTATCCTTTCATAAATAGTTGCAGCGGAAACATTAAAAACATAATTTCTTCCATCAAAATACTTTTGCACATTAGTACAATCGTTCCTTTAACACTATCAGGTTACATTTATTACAAAAGCATTAAACATAAAGATGCCATCCAAAATACGCTGAGTAGCCGCCTCGTGCCATCCTCAGCAACATACCTGCCAACTGGAAACACATCAAAGTCAGCGTTGCTGAGTGAGTTCTAGTTTTATAATAAAACATACTTTACTTTCTTTAATAACCATTCATTACCTTTACATGCTCACACATCGTACGTACGCATAGATAATATCATTATTATCTTCTTCATTCATTCTTTCATTCTTTCATTCCAATTAACCTTACTTGCGCATCGGACATCATCTGTACCAATACCATGTGCTACACCCCGACCAGTCTTAGCTACCGGGCCGAAGTCAATAAATGAACAGCTAACGTATGCCACGGTACTAAAGGTAACCGATCAGTCTTAGCTACTGGGCCGAAGTCAATAAATGAACAGCTAAACGTAGGCCACAGTACTAAGGGGAACCGATCAGTCATATCCACTGGGCCGAAGTCAATAAATGAACAGCTAAACGTATGCCACAGTACTAGGGGTAAGCGGTAGAGGTTCTACATTAATGGTCAATCGCAAAGAAGGACCCGTTATCCGATACATGCAACACGTTTCATTTCTTTCCACTTTACGTTACATAACACTTCATTTCATTTCATTCATTCATTCATTAATGCATACATTTATTCATTACGTTCCACTTTTCCTTATCTTTCACTTTACATTACATAATACTTCATTTCATTCTTTCACGTTCGACGCAAGGCCATAGAAAGATAAACATACATAATAAGGAACATAAACATAAACATAATCATGCAGCATCATCAAACATACGCATCAATCATACATCACATTACACACATCATGCATACGGTGCAACAAATGCACCACTATGTCTAACATAACACATACCATCATACATATTACCATCATCTCCATCAACATTATCATCATAATCTCATCATCCTGCGTCACCTTATACCGTCCATGCCCATCACATCGTCGAGGAATTTCATCCCGGCTATCATCTCTGAACACTTAGGCGAATGGGCCTCTATGCGAATGGACCCTATGCGAATGGACTATGGGCGAATGGACCTCTATGCGAATGGACTCCCAGTCGCATAACTCTCATGCGTATGGCCTTCAGTCGCATGACTTCAGGCGTATGGGCTTCAGTCGCATACCCTTCATGCGAATGAACCTCAGTCGCATGGCCTCCAGGCGCATGGACTTCAGTCGCATAACCTCCGTGCGAATGAACCTCAGTCGCACCATCTCTCAATCGCATGACTCCCAAGCACATGAACTTCAGTCGCATGACCATCATGCGAATGGACCTCAGTCGCATAGCAAACGTGCGTATGGACCTCAGTCGCACTTCAATCGGCCGAATGGCCTCCAGTCGCCCTCCAGTCGGTCGCCTAGCCCTAGCAGGTGCAGAGTGCAGTTAGCTCGACTGCAGCCGCGGGTTTTCAACCTCCAACCCTTTCCAAACCTATTTTAAGCTCAAATCAACACTTCTAAAGGTTAGGGAAACATACCATGACCTCATACAAGCATAACCAAGCAAGAAATCGAGCCCCAAACGCGTCATACACATACATACATACATCAAAACGGGTTTTCAACCAAAAACTCGAAAATAGGTTTTTGGATGTGTTCCAGCCCCAAAATCAGGTGAAAACGTGTAAAAGAGGGGTCCTAGAACTCACCTTAACGATCCCGTCGACTAGAGCTTCGATTTGACTCGCTCCTCGTTGATTTCCACGCTCGAATCCACCCGAACCAACTTTTCTCCTATTTTCTCCTTCTCCTCTCTTCTCCTCTTCTTGGCTGAAATATGGGGAGAATAGGGGTGTTTTCCCCCTTTTATACTCCCGTGCATCGAAGTTTCTCTCGTTGGCGGGTTTGGTCCCTCGACTTCGGACTTCATTTCTTTTTTCTTCTCTCATCGGCTACAAAGGAAATTTCCGGGTGTTACAAGTCCACCCCCCTTAAATGGGTTTCGTCCCCGAAACCTGTTACTCCTTAAACAACCGTGGACAATGCTGGCTCATCTCTTATCCGGTTTCCCACGTATCCTCATATCCCTTTCTGCGCTTCCACTGTACGCGCACAAGTAGAACCACTCTATTACTCAGCCTCTTCTCTTTTTGATCGATGATTGCCACTAGTTGCCCCATCTAATTGAACCGTAATCTACCTCGATATCGTCTAGTGGGACGACCATATCTTCGTCCGCCAAACACTTCATCGGATGATATACGTGAAATATTGGGCTAATCTCACTTAGTTCCTCTAGTAGCTCCAAGTTATAAGCCACCCTTTCCCACTCGAGCCGCGCCTCAGAAAGGCCCTACGTACCTCGAGCTCAACTTGCCCCGCTTCTTGAACCGAGTGATACCTTTCCAAGGTGAGACTCCCAGCAATACTCTATCACCCACCTGGAATTTAATCTGTCAACGTCTCTCATCAGCATACGACTTCTGCCTATCTTTAGGCTTTCTGCCTCGTGAGCCTTCGACTGTCGGGTGCAAAGGCTATAACCTTTCCCTCTGCCTTAACACACATCCCAACCCCGATTAGGAAGCATCTGGATAAAACGCTAGATCCTCACTCCTATCGGGTAATGACAGAATGAGAGCTTGAATCAGTCTTGCCCTCGATTCATCGAACGCCTTCTCTTGAGCTTGACCCCATACGAACTTCACCTCTTTCCGGGTCAACTTGGTCAGTGGAGAAGCAATCTTGGAGAGGTCTTGGATGAACCTTCTATAGTAACCCGCCAAACCCAAGAAGCTACGAATCTCGGATGGCGTCTTTGGTGACTTCCATTGCATAACCACCTCCACCCTTGCCGGTTCCGCCATAATCCCATCGGGGTTCGCTACCTGACCCAAAACTGAACCTCGCACAACCCGAATGCGCACTTGGAGAACTTTGGCATACATTTTCTTCCCCCTCAGCGTCTCCAACACCCCTCGAACGTGATCGGCATGCTCCTCCTCGCTCTTCGAATGAATCAGGATATCTTCCATAAACCCAATCACTGATTTATCTAACATGGGTCGACTCACTCGATTCATCTAATCCATGAAGGCAGCTGGCGCATTGGTCAAACCAAAATACATAACGAGAAAATCGTAGTGCCCATGATACGTGCGAAGAGCTGTTTTAGGAATATCCTGCTCCTTCACCTTCAACTGACGATATCCAGATCGAATGTCTATCCTTGGGAACCAACTGGTACCATAAGGCTGGTCAAACAGATCATAAATTCTCGATAGGAGTACCGATTCGTCACTGTCGGCCTATTCAACTCACGGTAGTCTGCACACATCCTCATACTACCATCTTCATTCCTCACAAATAAGACCGGAGCATTTCAAGGAGAGATACTCAGTCTAACCCACCCCTTATTAAACGGTTCTTGCCATTACTCCGCCAATTCTCTTTTAGCTCATCCGGAACCAATCGATACGGTGTCTTAGCTACTGGTTGAACACCTGGTATCAAGTCAATCTGAAACTCAATCTCATGGTCCCGTCACACCCCCGGTAGGTCTTCGGGAAACACATCTGGAAAGTCGCACATAACTGGTACATCAGACAGTTGCGGTGTCGGCGCATCCACATCCTTTATGTAGGCCAAATAGGCACTACGTCCATGCCTCATACACTTTCCCGCCACCGTCATTGATTTTGCTTCCGAGATTGCCGTGACCCGATCACCAAAAACCGTTACCGAACTCCCGTTAGACGTTGTCAACCGTATCATCAACTTGCGACCCACAATGTTCACCTCGTATTCCGTCAACCGATCCATTCCTAGGTCCACATCGAAACCGCCTAAGGTCATCACGAATGGTCTAACTGAAAATTTATGACCTTCTAATTCCACGTCGCGGTCATCTATCACATCGAAATCCTGGTAGAGTTACCTATGGCCGTTTCTACATCGAAGGGCTTATCAATACCCCTACCCCTAATGGGCGACTCAGCACAAAAGGCAGCAGAAATGAAACTCTTACTCGCGCCAAAATCAACTAACAGCGAAATTAGAGTTTGGTTTACTCGAAACGTACCTGACACCGCATCGGGGTCCGTAACAGCCTTTTCCTAAGTCCTCATGGAAGCTCGGCACTTGCTCCCTGCCCTCCAGTTCTGGTCGTCTTCTTGGCTCCCGAACTCTCTGCCCTTGGTGCCTTGCAGTCCCTGCTTATGTGACCCTTTCCATGGCAGTTATAACACCGGGCCACCCCACACTCTCTTGCCATATGGCCGACCTTTCCACAACGGAAACATGCATTGGTCCCCAACCTGCATTCCCCGGGGTGTTTCCGTCCACAGTTACCACAACCCGTCACCCCCATATTGGATGTGACCACACGCCGGTCATCCACCCTCGCAGCCTTGTTATTTGGGGTGAAACTCTCACGTTCAACCCGCTTCCCCTTCAAATTCTTGTCGTTGCTACCCTCCTTGTTTACTTCCATCGCGGTCGTCTCCTTCACCACCCTAATTACCTCAGTCACCATCAACGACAGAATCCTCTCCATCGCATGTTGAACTCCCGCCACCACAGCCTCTTTCATTGCGGTCCTCAGGTTAGCACTATCATCATCGCATTCCGGGTGATGGATTTCAGGCTCTTCGGGTGCCATCTCAGCAGCCCTTGTCATGCTCCGCGTGACACGCGATCCGGCACCACGTCCACCACAACCTTCACCTGACACAGCCCTCGACGATCTACCACCGGCCATTTTCTAACTCACACTAAAAGATTCAAACACCAATACGGTCATTCAAGGAAACAACTTAGTTTATGTCAAGTATAGTAAGTCCCTAATTACAGTGGCCAGTTGTGATTAGCCACTTACTTTACTCTTCATACCCCAAGTGTTACCTGTCTTGACTACATCAGTATTCAAATCTACTTACAACACATAACATATACCATGCGCACATAAACCGGTTAACTTTAAGAAAATACCTGATGGCACGCAGCTACTCAGTTTGGCATCCCATTCCCCATTCGTCCCATTTTCAGTTTAAGTTAAGGTTTATTTTGAAAATTTACCCATTTCACTTAAACTTTGGCTCTGATACCAACTTGTAAGGCCCCGTTCCCGGGACGCCTACAGTTGGTCATTCATCGCACTCAAAACATATATTTACATTTATCCTTTCATAAATAGTTGCAGCGGAAACATTAAAAACATAATTTCTTTCCATCAAAATACTTTTGCACATTAGTACAATCGTTCCTTTAACACTATCAGGTTACATTTATTACAAAAGCATTAAACATAAAGATGCCATCCAAAATACGCTGAGTAGCCGCCTCGTGCCATCCTCAGCAACATACCTGCCAACTGGAAACACATCAAAGTCAGCGTTGCTGAGTGAGTTCTAGTTTTATAATAAAACATACTTTACTTTCTTTAATAACCATTCATTACCTTTACATGCTCACACATCGTACGTACGCATAGATAATATCATTATTATCTTCTTCATTCATTCTTTCATTCTTTCGTTCCAATTAACCTTACTTGCGCATCGGACATCATTTGTACCAATACCATGTGCTACACCCCGACCAGTCTTAGCTACCGGGCCGAAGTCAATAAATGAACAGCTAACGTATGCCACGGTACTAAAGGTAACCGATCAGTCTTAGCTACTGGGCCGAAGTCAATAAATGAACAGCTAAACGTATGCCACAGTACTAAGGGGAACCGATCAGTCATATCCACTGGGCCGAAGTCAATAAATGAACAGCTAAACGTATGCCACAGTACTAAGGGGAACCGATCAGTCATATCCACTGGGCCGAAGTCAATAAATGAACAGCTAAACGTATGCCACAGTACTAGGGGTAAGCGGTAGAGGTTCTACATTAATGGTCAATCACAAAGAAGGACCCGTTATCCGATACATGCAAGACGTTTCATTTCTTTCCACTTTACGTTACATAACACTTCATTTCATTTCATTCATTCATTCATTAATGCATACATTTATTCATTACGTTCCACTTTTCCTTATCTTTCACTTTACATTACATAATACTTCATTTCATTCTTTCACGTTCGACGCAAGGACATAGAAAGATAAACATACATAATAAGGAACATAAACATAAACATAATCATGCAACATCATCAAACATACGCATCAATCATACATCACATTACACACATCATGCATACGGTGCAACAAATGCACCACTATGTCTAACATAACACATACCATCATACATATTACCATCATCTCCATCAACATTATCATCATAATCTCATCATCCTGCGTCACCTTATACCGTCCATGCCCATCACATTGTCGAGGAATTTCATCCCGGCTATCATCTCTTAACACTTAGGCGAATGGGCCTCTATGCGAATGGACCCTATGCGAATGGACTATGGGCGAATGGACCTCTATGCGAATGGACTCCCAGTCGCATAACTCTCATGCGTATGGCCTTCAGTCGCATGACTTCAGGCGTATGGGCTTCAGTCGCATACCCTTCATGCGAATGAACCTTAGTCGCATGGCCTCCAGGCGCATGGACTTCAGTCGCATAACCTCCGTGCGAATGAACCTCAGTCGCACCATCTCTCAATCGCATGACTCCCAAGCACATGAACTTCAGTCGCATGACCATCATGCGAATGGACCTCAGTCGCATAGCAAACGTGCGTATGGACCTCAGTCGCACTTCAATCGGCCGAATGGCCTCCAGTCGCCCTCCAGTCGGTCGCCTAGCCCTAGCTGGTGCAGAGTGCAGTTAGCTCGACTGCATCCGCGGGTTTTCGACCTCCAACCCTTTCCAAACCTATTTTAAGCTCAAATCAACCCTTCTAAAGGTTAGGGAAGCATACCATGACCTCATACAAGCATAACCAAGCAAGAAATCGAGCCCCAAACGCGTCATACACATACATACATACATCAAAACGGGTTTTCACCCAAAAACTCGAAAATAGGTTTTTGGATGTGTTCCAGCCCTAAAATCAGTTGAAAACGTGTAAAAGAGGGGTCCTAGAACTCACCTTAACGATCCCGTCGAGTAGAGCTTTGATTTGACTCGCTCCTCGTTGAATTCCACGCTCGAATCCACCCGAACCAACTTTTCTCCTATTTTCTCCTTCTCCTCTCTTCTCCTCTTCTTGGCTGAAATATGGGGAGAATAGGGGTGTTTTCCCCCTTTTATACTCCCGTGCATCGAAGTTTCTCTCGTTGGCGGGTTTGGTCCCTCAACTTCGGACTTCATTTCTTTTTCTTCTCTCATCGGCTACAAAGGAAATTTCCGGGTGTTACATAGTGTCCATCGTAGGTAGAAAATTCCACTTTTGGAATGTCTTGATGATAGCCCAATCTGAGATCTATTCTTGAGAACTAACTCTTACTTTGAGCAGATCGAAAAAATCATCTATTCTAGGTAACAAATATCGATTCTTTATAGTCAACTTGTTCGACTAAACGATGGTTCATACACATTCACATGATGTCGTACTTTCTCTTCACAAATAATAGTAGAGCACCCGAAGGATATCACTTGGTTGAATGAAGTCTTTCTCCAAAAGAGTTTTCAGTTGAGCCATTAGCTCTTGCAAACGGAAGAAGCTAGTCAATATAGAGCTTTGGCAACGGGTTGAACTCCTAGCAATAAGTTGATTTGAAATTCAATCTCTCGATTAGGGGTTCTTTTGCATCCAACAATAAGTTCATACATTTGGAAGTTGCATGCACTGTGTACATCAGACACTTGTAGCACTTTTGCACCTAATAGTCTATGATAATCATCCTCGATGGTCTCACTAAGGCATCAAACATGGTTGTTGAGTTCGTAGGTTTAATATAAACAAATTGTGTTATGTTATTTCATGTAAGTAGGACATATGTATAACTAAGTTATATGCAAATATGAATCGAATGTAGACATGAGTTTCACTATAAAGCCTAACAAAATTCACACAGAATTTTCAGATTATATTCACCCCAAGAGTTTGTCCTTGACTAGTATTGGTTCCATCTAGTGTACCAACAAACAAGGGTAGGGGTGTCAACCTAATAGTACTACCAATACCTTTTTGATGGCTCCAAACCGAAGTTAGATATTTGTGAAATAAAGAACCAAATAAATTATATGAAAATAGTCACAACATGAAGGGTTTTAAGCATTCTTTCCCCCTTAAGTTAAAACCATATAAAAAAGGGTGTCATCAAAACTCACTTAAGTTATATGAGAGAATTAGAAAAATAATGAGCCTTCACTAGCAGAGGTGATCTACACAAGTCTCAAACACCTGGATTAGTTATTTCGAATAACATAAATACAATTTATCTCCAAGTATTCGGTTCACATCGAATTACAATTCGGTTGGGTTATCATGCGCCTCAAACTTAATTGAACACTCATAATACATACACATATACCCATCACATACAATACACATACTATTCATAACGTTTCATGTCTTCGTACGATACATGCACTATGTATAAAATATGTACAAATGATACATTCATACATACATCCAATATGCTTAGATAGGATACATATGACCACATAACACGTATCACACAAATTAACAACATAAGCAAACACCCGCCACTCACACACACACGCACACCCACTCACCCCCAATTACACCCACACAATTTACATACACAATCACATGCACATATACATTGTGCATACATGCACGTATATTGAATTCATATATATATATATATATATATATATATATATATATATATATATATATATATGTATATACACTCACATACTACACATATAAATATACTATATACCAGTATATATATCGGATACAAATAATTAGCTACTAATGCAACTTTTTTAAAGCAGCATTTCATAAAAAGTTTCAATATTTTTTAAAAGGGCTGCATTTGCCAACAAAAATATTGCATAATCTAAAAAAAGTTGATTTAGATATAATGCAACTTCACCTAAAGCAGCCTTTGATAGAAAGGTTGGTTTAGACTAATTTAACTTTTTAAGACCTAATGCAACTTATTCAAGACATAATGTAATATATTACAAGAGTTGCATTACGTTCATTTAGTTGTAGTATACACACAGCAGCAGACACATATTTATACCCATTGTCTAACACACACATAACACATATATAAGGCCATGCACACAGAAACATTAGGCTGTTGTGTTTGCCTCACGGTCATACACACAAAACATATACGCATAATATTGCTCACACATATAACTACACATCATAGCAACACACAACACATGCACACCCGATCTCACAAGCACACACACACACGCAATATATATATATATATATATATATATATATATATATATATATATATATATATATATATATACACATATATATATATATACATGCACTCACAACACATATATATGACACACACAAACACCATCGTGCGCACACACCGCCGCACACACAACACAACCATAACACACAATTCAACAGTGAAAACTTCTAAGTAGCCCAAACCGAGAATCAACACCAAGACAACATGAATTTGGCACAACAAACAACGGTAGCAGGTGATCACGAGGGGGAGCTGGTGCATGTATGTGTATATAATTTGGATTTATAGTTCAAACCCTAAATTTAAATTATTTAATTCCTTTAGCTTGTTTAATTGACAGGTTAGCCCTTGGAGTTTTATTTATATTTTTGTTTACCCTGAACTATTAAACATAACTCGAATAAAAGATGAATGTTAAGAATTTAATGTATAATGGTTACATGCCGTAAAAGAGTTACATGCACTTCGATTCTCGAAATATTATGTGACTGAATGTTATACTTTTACGATTTAATATAGTATAATAAAATTAGCCTAAAAACCATTTATATAAATTTTAAGTTGACATAAATATAAAATATATAATTAAATAAATTATGTAAATGATTTATTGGATATACTAATATTAATAAATGATTTCATGGCACTTATAATAAAAGATAATCGAATTTATTAATAGTAAACGGACATGTATAAGTGACGGATGTCACACATAGGCTAGGTAAGAAGCACACCCTCAATTTATAAACTTTTCGTTTGTCATCATGGATATCATTTGTGGGAGCACATATTCCTCGTCCTTATAGATGGTAACTGGACTGTCGTCGGCTGCACTCAGACGAATCATCTTTCTTCGACACACAATAATCGCTTCGAAAGTAACTAACTAGTCCATTCCTAACACCACATCAAACCATCCTAAAGTCATCAATCACATCAGACACTTTGGTAGATTTATTTATTATGATCTTAACATAAAATGACATATCAATCTTCTTACTTTTACCATACATCATAGTATAAAATGAAGTAGCTACAAAGCTTTTACTAGCGCTGAATAAATAAAACACGAAAGCATATATATTTTTACTAGAAATTTAACCGAGACTACCTTAGGATCAGCTCTTGCCTCATCCCTCATCATATTGAATGCCCTTGATTTTGCCTTAGGGTTGTTACTCTTTATATTTTCTCCTATCTTCTTGCTTCCTAAATTCTCTACCCTGCCCTTATTTTATTCTCGACCAAATGGCCCATTTCTCCACATTGATAATACCTAATTGTCTCACAATCCCTGACTTAGTGACCATTATTTCCACACTTGAAGCATACATTTGTTCTTAATAGACACTCCCTATAATGATCCTCACCTCACCTCTTACACTTCATCAACTGATTCATTTTTCCCTAACACGTGCGATGATCATCAACTTTCATTCTCTTTTCCCCAATCCTGAAGTTGTCATTCTTAAACCACTTCCCATTCCCATTTAGATTCCAATTCCAATTCCTTCCTTGCTTGAAAACTTGCAACTCTTCTATTCAATCATATAGTCATCCTATCAAATTCACCTAGACCTGAATGTACTTGGCCTGGCGCCTATCGTATCCCTTCTTATGTCCATCGGTAAACCATGCATGTACCTATTGATCATTCTGGATACGGGAGTTACCAATTCTGGCACCAGTCTAGCCAGCTCGTTAAACTTAGGTAGCGTTTGGTATGTAGGAATGAGGGACGAAATGGAATGAACCATTGAGAATGACTGGATAAAAACATGTTTGGTTGGTGGAGGTAATGGAATGAATCATTACGTAGTTGATTCTTTTTCCTAAAATTCATTCCATTCACTATCCCTTCTTTTTTTCATTCCATCCTTTCTTCCATCATAAGTCACCAACACCACCCATTAACCCGCCACAACAACCACCATCAACCACCAAGATCGCTCGTCACCAGCAACCACCACCGGCCACCACTGCGACTAGAGGTGTACAAACCGGTTTTTATACCCAAACCGGTTCGGGTTCAAAACTGAACTGGTTATTTCGTAGTGGGGTCAAACTGGTTTTTCTCCAAACCAGTTCGGGTTACAAACCGGTTTGGGTCAACGAAAACTCGAACCTATCAAACCGATTCGGACCAGTTTGAAACCGGTTTTAACTTTTTAACCGGTTTATAAACCGGTTTTGAGTGTGGGGCTAGCAAACCGGTATAGAAACCGGCAGTTCGGGTCGGTTCGGGACCGGTTTGGGCCAAACCGGTTTTTATTTGAATCCGATTCCGGTTTTTTTTGGGTGAACCGGTTCCCGAACGGGGTTTTTTGTTCATCACTAACCGCGACCGGCCACCACTACCCCGAAAACCATGGCCGCTGGAAACCACCGAAGGCCACCACCACCGGCCACTACCGGCACCGAAAACCACGGTGGCCGGAAACTACCGTCGGCCACCACTGCCACCGGAAACCACCCTCGGGCCACCGCCACCGCCGGAAACCACCACCGGCCACCGCCAGAAACCACCGCCGCCAGAAACCACCGCCTGCCGGAAACGACCGTCGGCCATCACCGCCACTGGAAACCACCACCGTCGCCGAAAACCACTGCCTGCCACCACCCCCGCTCGCCATCACCATTATAACTACTTTTACATTTCATTGTTTCGTTTTTTCATACCTAACAAACAAAACAAAGTAATGATCCATTTATTACTAAAGGGTAACCAAACAAGATAATGAAATGTAATGATTCATTTCATTCTCTCATCCATTCCATTCCCTCATTCATTCCATTTCCTTCGTCCATTCCATTACCACATACCAAACAGACCCTTAGTGTTGTACTCCTGGTGAATCATGTTCCATGTCTGTAGAAGTAGGAATTCTTTCTAAAGCTTGTCCAACTCCCTGTGTGGACAATTCACCTCCAGAACCAACTCCTTTAGCTCAAACCATTTTATTTTTTCAATCGTCCTTCTTCCCTTAGTTTGGATAATGTTATCCCCCCAACATATAGTTGAATCAACAAAGGAGTGCAAGGGAAACTTCACCTTCTGATCCTTCTGACACTAAATCTTGACCAACATAACCTCCATCTCTCTCACCCACTGATTAGTGGTGATAGCATTGCCATTTCTATCAAACATCAGGGGCTTGCACCTCTAAAAAGCCTATAATTACAACCCTTGATGTTCTCCTTACTAGAATGACTTCCATATTTTCAGATCAGTCAAATTGACTTCTATATTTTCTTTTATTGTGCTCATTATTCTCATTTCATTCACTATCTTTTCTCATTCATAAACTAAGATTGCACAAAGCAAGATTCCAAACATGTATGGTTGACAATAAACGTCAACCCTGTCGGCACAAATTTATTACAGTTTGTTAAACCTTTGACAGTTGACATACATATAAGGTACACAGTCTACTCATGAATAAGGTTCCATTCTATTCATTTGACTACGTTCATTGGTGCTTGCAAGACTTTTTATTCTGGGGCCATATTTCTTTTTATTAAGTTCCACTGTCATTTTTTTCATCCATTTCCACTTTGTTATATGTTATACTTTTCAGGATATCTTTCTGTTGGATCTAGAAAGGCTGGTGCAACCAAAACCTAATCACTTAGACTATTTTGGTACAACTAATAAAGGACTTCCGAAGCTAAGTGTGGAACTTCTGAAGGAAAAAGGAGCTCTTCCGAAGACAAAGTGTAAAACTAACTTCCGAAGGAAAACTCCAACTTCTGAAGACAAAGAACTTACTTCCGAAGATCAAGACTTAGAGTGATAGATCTGAAGTCAACTTCCGAAGTATAGAAGTCCTCAAGCCTCAGAAGTATAGAAGCCTCTTCCGAAGTATAAGTGGCTTTGGAAGAACTTGTTCTTCCGAAGCCAACTTACCTTCGAAAGACACTACTATTATCCAGTGGACATAAGTATGGTCTTCGTGACACTCCGCTGCAAACCTCTGAGATATTGCATGGCGTTTTCTCAAAAGCCATGTAGTTGACCATACTTTATTCCACTGTTTATCTTTATAAGTTAGTACAGTTGCCATCTTTAGTTGCTGACAAAAGGTAAGTCATGGACATATCATGACTACCATATCTTAGATAATACTTTATCTAAGATACCTTAGCTTTAGCATTGTAGTATATGCTTTAGTCTTAGGTTTCCAGCTGGTATCGAAGTATATCCGGCTGTAGGAACTAGTATATATAGTTTCTCATTGTAACTCATGTCCTATGATTGTAAGAGTCTTGTAATACTTTGAGTTGAGAAGTAATATATACAAGTGCCTTGAAAATTATTTTTGTGTGTTCTTTGCTACTTATTATATTATTATCAACTCTTATAAAAAACTCTACTTCATCTGATTTGAGTGTTATATAAGTGAGTTTGAGAGAAATCCAAGTGTTTAGGTGACATACCCGATCCTTCAATTGGTATCAGAGATTTTTAGGCTCTTGATTGTGAGATCTTACCATCCTAATCAACCTGTTTTCACTCCACCTTATACCACACTCAAAATGGCCCTCAACAAATCTGAAGTAGAGATGGGAACGATGACCAAAGCACCCATCATCACCCCTAAAAACTTCAGGTCATAGAGCAGACGAATGGAATGCTTCATCAGGTATCAAGACCGGAAGATGTGGCAATCTATTTTTCAATGGCCTGTATAAGCCAAAGGTAGCTGGTGGAAACGATGTCATGATTGAGAAAGCTGTTGAAGATTATTCTGATGAGGACCAGAAGAAGCTGGACATTGATAGCAATGCTATGACTGTTCTCATGACTGCAATTCCTAGCTCAATCATGGTGGGGTTTAAACATTGCAAGTCAGCCAAAGAACTGTTTGATGCGCTTGCTCAAATGTATTCTAGCTCAAATGACTCCAAGAAGGACTCACTGAAGCAGCAGTTTGAGAACTTCACCTACGTCGCTGGAGAGACACTTAGCCAGCAATACTTCAGGTACATGGATCTCATTTCTTCCCTTCAGTCCGTGGGAATTGCTCATGAACTTAGAGATCTTACAAGAAAGTTCATGAGTGAGTTACCCAATGAGTGGACATTCTACTATGTCTCTATCAAGAGAAAAGAAAACCTGAATACACTCACCATGACCGAACTCTATGGCATCCTTGACGGATACCGTTTAGAAATGGAGAATAAGAGAGGTCATCCGAAAAGCAGACCCTTGAGTCTTCCTGCTAGAAACGCTTTAATGGTTGCTGAAGCCTCAAAAATACCTGACTTACACCCAACAGCCATCTTGTTCTTCTGGGCCATACATCACATTTTCTGAGACTCCAAGGTCTCAACAAGCTCAGCAAAGTTCCTTTCAGGACAGCTCTGCTTTTGTCTCAGGAAGCGGACACTCAAATGATTATCAATTTTGCTTTGATGATCTAGAGTGCTTCAGCCCAGATGACGTGGAATACGTGGACATAGTCCAACAAATGGATCTATTAACCTACAGAGCAAAGAAGTTCTTTAAGAGAACTGGAAGGCAATTTCCCCAGAACCTAATCAACAGCAAATTTGGGTTTGACAAAACCAAGGCCAAATGTTACAACTGTAACCAACTTGGTAATTTTGCAAGGGAATGCAAGTCTCCAAAGTCTAATCCCGGAACCCCACAGGCCTCCACACATCCCTCTACACCAAAGCCCACCGGAAAGTCAACAGAAACAGCTACAATGGCTCAAGAAGTTGACTGGAGCTTTATGGTACAGGATGTGACTCCTGCTCAAGCACTCATGGCCGTAACATATTAAAATAAGGTATATGAACATCTCTGTACTCCTGCCTGTACTGCTGAGGTTAAATTGTATCAGGACTACAATATGGAGATTAAATCCGATATTGAGTCTTTAAATGTTTTAAAATCTGATTTTAAAAGGGCTGAATCTGACTATCAAAGAAAAATTGAGGAGTTAGAGAAAACTGTGTCCCTATTAAAACACGAACACACAAACTACAAGACTCAAATAAAAAATTTAATATCCAAATTGACTGAGGCTCAAGCCCAGCTTGTCACAGCTAAGGCTCAAGCCAGGAAGAATGCTATTTCCGAGCAAAACTTCCAAGCCATTCTTGCATCATCCACTCACTCAAAACTTTGTTACCAAAACAAAGGTGGGTTGGGAACCAATGAAATTGCTCCACCACACTCCTATGAGTCTATAAGACAACCAAGGTGTGGTACTGAAGAGCAAGAGGTTCCATCTGCCGACCCACTTCTCATGAGTCAAAGAATGATGCAACCATGGACACCATCACAGGGAAGAACCAGGTAATTATACCCTCTCCTACCAATGATGATCAAACCCTGACCACAAAATCCAGAAGAAGCAGAGCTAAGGCAGCCTGAAAAACTGCTAAGAAAGTGGTTGAGTCTAAGCTGAAGATAGACCCAAAGCAAAAGGGTGTATTCATCTTTGCTGGATTCCAGGTGGTTGGAAACTCTGATTCAGGAAAGGGGTGTATTACCAGCACTCCTGTCCTACCAAAGGATCAGAAGTTAAAGGGAAAGGTTGCTGATGAAGAGAAAAAGAACAAGAAACAGCAATCCTCAAATTCTCAAAAGATTAACATTGCATGCATAATGTGTGGTCTGCAAAACCACATGGCCAAAGATTGTTACTACAATCCTGCTAGCACACATTATGCAAATAATGTAAAAAAGAAAGGAGTCAGGAAAGGTTTCTCATTTGGACCATATCAAATGGTTCAAGAGATGAAAAAGGAAAAGCTTGTTTCTGAAACAAGGTTGCTTTCGGAAGAAGGTCCTTCTTTCAAAAGGAAAAAGGCTTCGGAAGCTAAAGCTATCAAGACTCAAAAGAATAAAAGAGTCCCTTTGAGACCATCCAAGAAGAGGACTGCTTCGGAAGAAAAGGTGGTGAAGGCTTCTTCCGAAAAGAAAGAAGCTTCGGAAGAATGCCAAGCTGCAAAAGCTTCAACAAGCTCATCCTCCATGATCAACCAAGGGATGGAATGGAAGATCAAGGAAGATGTTGTAGCCCAAACCTCTTCTTCAAAGATATCCATTGAACCCCCATGCATAAATTTTGGTTCAATTATGTCACTATCATTGGAATAACCCAAGACCAACAAGGCTTGGGTTTCCAATCAAAAATAATCATCTCATCTTATGTTTAGGGATATCCATATGACAAGAATAACAATGTTTGGATTGTGGATAGTGGATGCTCCAGGCACATGACAGGGAACAGATCTCTCCTTCAACAATTTCAACATTATGATGGAGGTCCTGTCCAGTATGGAGGTGAGGCCGGAGGATATATTTCTGGCAGAGGAAGTATATCCAATGGAAAATTAAAGGTTGACAAAGTTAACTTTGTCAAACAACTTGAACACAACCTGTTAAGTGTTTCTCAGTTCTGTGATCAAAAGCATCAAATGCTCTTTACAGAACATGAGTGCATAATCCTCAAACCTGGGATGACAATTCCTCAGGAATTGGTGCTTCTTAGATCTCCCAGAAAAGAGGATGTGTACAAGCTGGATATGAACAATGCTTCCCCAATGGGAGAAGTATCATGCTTTCTTTCCAAAGCTGATGGTGATGAGTCAACACTATGGCATAAATGAATGTGTCATGTAAATTTTAAGACAATGAATAAATTGGCTAAAAATAACTTGGTACATGGTTTGCCTAAAAAAGAAATTTTCTGCAAAGATAACTGTGTTGCATGCCTGAAAGGGAAGCAACACAGGGCATCTCATAAATCCAAAGTTGTTAACTCCATCACCACTCCATTACACTTATTGCATATGGATCTATTTGGTCCCACAAGTATAATTAGTATTGGAAGGAAATCATATTGCCTTGTGATTGTTGATGATTTTACTAGATTTACATGGGTATTTTTTTAAGAATCAAAGATGAAACTGCTGAAACTTTAAAATATTTTATTCTTAAAATAGAAAATGAAATTGATAACAAGGTTAAAATAATTAGAAGTGATCAAGGGACTGAGTTTAAGAACCACATTCTTGACTCATTCTGTAACTCAAAAGGGATTTCCAGACAATATAATGCAACTAGAACTCCTCAACAAAATGGTGTTGCTGAGAGGAGGAATAATACACTTATTGAGGCTGCTCGGACTATGTTAGCTGATTCAAAGCTACCTCTAACATTCTGGGCAGAGGCAGTCAGCACTGCATGCTATGTGCAGAACAGGGTCCTTGTAGTAAAGCCACATGGAAAAACCCCTTATGAGCTATGGAACAAGAGGCCACCGTTCATTGGCTTTCTAAGGTTCTTTGGCAGCAGGTGTACCTTACTTAACACAAAAGACAATTTGGAAAAATTTGCTGAAAAGTCGGATGATGCCATCTTTGTTGGATATTCCTCTAACTCTAAAGCTTATAGAGTTTATAACATTAAAAATAAACAATTTGAGGAATCTTTCAAACATTGTAGTTAATGAGCACACTCCTTGTGTTAGGGGAAATGGCCGTAATCATATATTTGATTTAGAATTGTTTCCAACTATTCTAAACCATCTTGTGAGAACGTTTCAGCTGGAACAGGTGCTCAAAGTGATTCTGATGATGATCAACTGTTTGAGCTTCCCAGACCTATTCCAAGTTCTCCAAGAGCTGCAACAAATCAAGTTCCCACTATTGGTAGATCTGATAGTATAACCATCTCAAGAGATAGTGGAGCTTCAACAAGCAGTTCACATGTTGACTCTCAAACCTCTTCAGGTTATCCTGCACAACACCAAGCTGATGAAAGCAACATCTTGAAGGAACAGGCAACTATTAATGCTGCTTCACAGCAAACAAATGATGATGTTTATTTTTCATTCAATCAGTCCTCATTGAATGAATTTGAAACAATAGCTGGACCAAGTGTTCAAGCTCCTGAGCAAAATATGTCCAATTTGGATTTATCTTTGCAACTGGAGGTAATTCGTAGACTTAGGATTCACAACACTCATCCAGCTGAGAACATCATAAGGGAAGTCTCTAAAGAAGTGAGAACAAGAGGACAAACTCACAATGGGAATGTCTGCTTGTAATCATGCTTTTTATCCGAAATGGAACCCAAGAAGGTGGAAGATGCTTTAAAAAATAGTAGATCGGTTGAATCAATGCAAGAGGAGTGCTTCAATTCAAAAGGCAAAGGGTTTGGAACCTATGTCCGCTACCATCTGGTCAAGTACCTATAGGCACTAAATAGGTTTTCAGAAACAAGAGAGATGATAGAGCCTTGATTATCAAGAACAAAGCAAGACTGGTGGTTCAAGGATACACACAAGAGGAGGGAATCGATTATACTGATGTCTTTGCACCTGTTGCAAGACTTGAGGCAGTTAGGATCTTCCTTGCTTATGCTGCATCCAAGAATTTCACTGTATACCAGCTTGATGTCAAGTGTGCCTTTCTTTATGGGGATATAGATAGGGAAGTCTGTGTATGCCAACCTCCGGGATTTGAAGATCCACAGCAACCCAACTATGTGTGCAAATTGGATAAAGCTCTATATGGGCTGCACCAAGCACCTAGGCTGTGGTATGAGACATTGTCTCAGTTTCTCCTGAAGAATGGTTACACTAGAGGTACCATTGATAAGACTTTTTTCATAAGGAAGTCTGGGAAAGACATCTTGCTCGATCAAGTCTATGTTGATGACATTATTTGGTTCCTCAAATGACCAAATGTGTAAAGACTTTGAGAGCATCATGAAGAAGAAGTTTGAGATGAGTTCCATGGGAAAAATGGACTTTTCCCTTGGAATTCAGGTGAAGCAAGTGAAGGAAGGGTTTTTCATCAGTCAATCTAAGTATGTCAATGACATCTTAGAAAGATTTGATATGAAAGATTGTAAGGCAGCAAAAACACCTATACCCAGAAACCACAATCTCTGCCCTAACTCTGAAGGGAAGGATACTAATCAACATTAGTATAGAGCAATGATTGGTTCTCTGATGTATCTCACATCAAGTAGACCCGATATCATGTTTGCAACTTGTATTTGTGCAAGATATCAGGCTGCTCCAAAGGTGTCTCACCTAGTTGCTGCCAAGAGAATCCTTAGATACCTTAAAGGAGCACCTAAACTAGGTCTCTGGTATCCAAGAAATAGTGATTTCAATCTCTATGGTTACTCTGACAGTGCTTATGGTGGCTGCAATATCAACAAGAAATCAACATCTGGTGGATGTCAATTTCTTGGTAGAAGGATCATCTCATGGCAATGCAAGAAGCAATCTTGTGTCCCTACATCAACTGCTGAAGCTTAATACATTGCTGCTGCTAGTTGTTGTGCTCAGCTGCTGTGGATTCAAAACCAGATGATAGACTATGGATTTAACTACATGAGCACTCCTATCTACATTGACAACAACAGTGCTATCTCCATTACTGAAAATCCAGTGAAGCACTCCAAAACTAAACACATTGATATCAGGTATCATTTCATTAGAGATATTCATGAGAAAAATCTCATCAAGCTAATCAAAGTTGATTCAAATGAACAATATGCTGACTTGTTCACCAAAGCCTTTGATGAACAAAGATCAAATATCTCATTACAGCTATTGAGATGATAAACTTTGATTAGTCTATCTCATTTGTAAAATTTTTAATGTGTAAAGTTTTATGTCAAAAACAATCTAAGCCCTGTTACAAAAGGTTTTTTTTCTAAAATTTTATCCAAGTATGAATTCTTCCGAAGAGGAATTAACCCTCGGAAGATATTTTCCATATCTTCCGAAGCAAACTCCTCCAAGGAAAATTTTCTTCTCAGAAGAGTTGTTAAGTCTCGGAAGAAGCGATTGATTTCATATCAGATCTACTTCCGAAGCTTGTAACATTCTCCATTCGGAAAGCAACATGTACTCTCGGAAGTAAAAACTTTACCTTCGGAAGTAAATTTGCCTTCAGAAGAACATGACCTTCGGAAATGCTTTATACTCGGAAGAAAGATTTTACTGTGTAACGGAAATCTTTTGGGCCCCACTCTGTAAAAATTAAAGATTTTGTTAATAATGTCGGATTATTTAAATGGACTAACCTTACCGCCCATGTCACATCATCCTCTGAAACCTCCCATCATCGTATCCAAACTCCCTTTAAACCGCCATTCCACCCGTTTAAATACCTCCGGCTAATCACTTTCATCCTTTTTACTAAAATTACTGCCCTAAAAGCTTTCTTCATCATCAAATTACCTAATTCCGAACGATCTTCTTGCAACTTTATCAAATGGCACTTAACCCTCAGCACAACCAAGTCGCACTCCTTGACTCTTCAAGGGATTCCGACTTCTGAGATATCATATCCTTTCTAACCCAATCTTCTTACTACACTACCCTGACTGTTAACACTACGGCTTACTCAAATCATATGTCTGAATTTTGGGCAAACGGTCAGATTGAAACCCTAAATGGGGTTCGTGTCATTAGATCGAGCATCTGTGGCCAGGAGTTGGTCATTTATGAACAAATCATCAGGGAGCATCTAGAGCTTCATGATGAGGGCGCTCCTACAGAATTCCCCAAAGCAGATTTGGACAACATGCAGGATCGGGTTTGCCACTTAAACACTTGGATTTCTCTCAAACTCACTTAAATAATACTCAAATCTGATGAAGTAAAGTCTTTTATAAGAGTTGATAATAATAGCATAAGTAACAATGAACACACAGAAATAATTTTCAAGGCACTTGTATATATTACTTCTCAACTCAAAGTATTACAAGACTCTTACAAGCATAGAACATGAGTTACAATGAGAAACTATATATACTAGATCCTACAGCCGGATATACTTTGATACCAGCTGGAAACCTAAGACTAAAGCATATATTACAATGCTAAAGTTAAGGTATCTTAAATAAAATATTATCTAATATATGGTAGTCATGATATGTCTATGACTTACCTTTTATCACCAACTAAAGATGGCAACTGTACTAACTTATATAGGTAAACAGTGGAATAAAGTATGGTCAACTACATGGCTTTTGGAAAGCGCCATGCAGTATCTCAGAGGTCTGCAGCGGAGTGTCAGGGAGAGCATACTTATGTCCACTGGATAATAGTAGTGTCTTCCGAAGGTAAGTTGGCTTCGGAAGAACAAGTTCTTCTAAAGCCACTTATACTTCGGAAGAGGCTTCTATACTTCTGAGGCTTGAGGACTTCTATACTTCGGAAGTTGACTTCTGATCTATCATTCTATGTCTTGATCTTCGAAAGTAAGTTCTTTGTCTTCGGAAGTTAGAGTTTCCCTTCGGAAGTTAGTTTTACACTTTGTCTTCGGAAGAGCTCCTTTTTCCTTTGGAAGTTCCACACTTAGCTTCGGAAGTCCTTTATTAGTTGTACCAAAATATTCTAAGTGATTTGGTTTTGGTTGCACCAGCCTTTCTAGATCCAACAAACTCCCCCTAGGCTGATGCTACCAAAACCTCACTTGTTTCTGCTTCTCAAAGCTATCAACACTAGGGACAAAAGATATTAGTCTGTTTTTTTGTTCTTCCCTGAAGTGGTGCTGAGAAGCTTGTACAAGTCATTAGTGGATAGGAGATCCAGTCTATCACTCTGAATGACATGTACTGTCTATTGCGTCCCCCTGAAAAGAGTTAGTTGACAGGAGTTATAGTCATACTCCATCAAACTGTGGATTCAAGTTCAGGACCTTCAACCATTTGTAGAAAGGCTTTGCCTTTGCTTGTTGATCCCTTCCTTTTCTCCTCCTCTCTCAGTTTCAACTCTTCTTCAACCTTGGTCGTAGCAGTTAGCTCGGCCATATGAAGACTGCCTAGATGGTTTCTGATATGAGCAGCTACATCAGAGTTTGAAGGGTTGGAGAATAGCTTCTCTGCTAACTCAGTAATATCAAATATGCTTAAGTGTAGCAGAGATGAGGCACTTAGCCTGTTGAGCTGTCCATTCTCTCTTTCAACAATAAAGTTGTGAGAATAGTCTTCGAACCTCCACTGGATGATCTTCTTCCTAGGTGCAAGAGGTTGTCTTGGCACCCGGTCACCTTTCTTGGTATCCAGCAGAGTCACCAGCCTTCTCCTTAACTTCTTTTCTTCCTCATCCAAAGTGTCTGAATTCAGGCCAAGGAGATTTGCAGCTTGGTCCAATGTTCATCTAGGCAGATCAAGAAATTGATCTCTAGTGAGCGAACATGAGGATCCACCAACATAAGTCAAATTGACAGAATCCTCCTCACAGGAAATGTCGCTCAGGGTTGTGCAATTGATTAGCTTTGTCTTGATTGCCTTGAACTCCTCTAAGGGGAGATGTTTAGAAGGCTGAGGGGATGGTTTGAGGGGTTGTTGGGTAGGTTGAGGTGTTTGGGTTCTGGCTAGTGTTTTGGGTTGGAGGATGGGTAGTTTAGGTGGTTGAGGTGAATAGGTTGGTAGGGGTGATGGTGTAGCCTCAAGGGTGTATGGTTCCGTGGTTGGTTCAGTTTTGATGGGGAATGGAAAGGGAATTGGTTCAGGTTGTGGTTGGGTTTGAAGTTGGGGTTGAGTTGTCACACCCCCGCTAAAAGCGGAAACACGGGGATGTAACGAGATTGGGATCGTCATAACACATGGTAAGCGATAGAGATGCAATGTAATAAATGATGACAAGCGTGTCATGACAACACCCGACAAAAAGGGGACTTGTGTCATGTTTAGTCAATGTTCACGACAACATAGCCATAAGCATAAACATGATAATGATTCACATAACAAAATAAGATGAAATTGTAATATGAATTCCCACAACCCTGGAACAAGTTTCAAAAGATTGTAATTGTTTACACATAACAACATTGTTCAAAAAGATTGTTTGTCAAAATATGTTAAGTCCCGAAAATGCATCCTAGGGTCTCCACTAAGGCAGCACACCTAGATTCCTGGACTTGCTTGATCACCTAAAAAGATATGCTCAAAACGGTCAACATAATTGTTGGTGAGCTCGCAGGTTTATGTAAATAAATAAGTAAGTGATGCTGTATAAGGTAAGCGTAATGGAATACCGTGAATACAGTTATATACACAAGTAAAATCACATGACATGAGCTTTGCAACCAAACCTAGCGACGTACACAAAGAAATTGTCGGCATATATTCACCCAAGGGCCCGTTCCTGGGGCCACTGATGGTACCAACTAGTATACCATCGAACAAAGGTGGGGGTGTCAACCAAGTAGTACTACCAATACCTAACCGTCGGTTCCCACACTGGAATTAAATAGTTGCAAAGATAGAACCACACAGCAGACCCAAGCATGTATCAGATAAGTACTTGTAACACAGTATCACGTTGATTCCTTGTATGTAAAATGTAAGTAAGTTGTACAGCATTGAAAATGGTTAAGCATACTTTTCCCCCAAGTTGTAAATGATTGAAATATTGCATAAGCGTAAAAAGGGGCCACGAAACTCACTTGTTAAGTGGTAAGTATGTATGATCGATGTAATCCCAAATGTAGAATGCAGATAAACAGTCAAACACCTATTGACAGTTATAGTTAAGCATTAATGATATGATATAAGCGCGTAATAATGATTGGTCAGTTGGGGTTGTATCGGCTGGGTCGCGTGTAGCACACATAAACAGACACACGTACTAGATCTTATGTAGATCCAAGTACAAGACATTGTCGCCATTGACGATGATGTTTAAGTAAAAGTCTCATTGTTGTTGAAGAAGTATTGAATACGTGTCAATAGTTATAAGTCGGTTGATGGTTGTAAAACGTTAGTTTAATTTGTTTAGAATAGTATTTGTGCCCTTTTTAGCGTTGACTTTAATATTTGTGGCCGAACAATGGCTACTGTGTTAATGTTACCTCAGCATCACACGTCTTACTCACACCACGCACAAAGGAAATCAAACACAGCAATTACAGTCGCACGACAAGACCAGACGCACGACTCAACTTCCATTCGCACGAATCAACCCTCAATCGTGCGAATCAGCTTCATTCGTACGATTGAGCCTTCATTCGTATGACTGGCATTCAGTCGTACCACACAACACCCAATCGCACGACTCAACCTCCATACGCACGAATCAACCTTCAATCGTGCGAATTAGCTACTTTCGTACGATTGAACCTTCATTCGTGCGATTGGACTCCAGTCGTGCGAATCATGCACAATCGCATACATTCAGTCGGTCACCTGACTCAATCGCACACAATCATTCATACGCATGACTCAATCACATACACTCATTCGCACGCATGACTCAATCGCATACAAACACACAGTCGCACGACTCAGTCGCACGACATGCCTAGTCGTACAACTCAGTCGCACGATTGACTCAGACGCATGGTTCAGTCGCACGACTCACTCAGTCGCACGGCTCAATCGCATGACAGACCCAGTCGCCTGAACTGCAGAATCGCGACTGTTGTCGGGTTGAGCAGCCCCCGTGCTGCTCTAAACAAGGGTTTTACACTTCCAGAAACACTCAACAAACATACACAAACATGAAACACAAGCAGAAAGACCTCACACGCACCCATACGACCTTGTGTGTTCGGGTTGAACCCAAACACCCGAAACCCTAGTTTTGGACAGCCGTGAAAAGGCAAGAAAAGAGACAACCAAAGTCGTCTACCTGCTAGAAATGAGTAGATGAGGCTGTAGATGAAGTCTAGACGACGAAAACAAGACTACAAGGGTAGGATTCGGTGCTAGAATGAAGAAGGTGTGTGTGTACAGAGTGAAGAGATGAAGAAGATGGTGAAAATGGTGATTTAGGGCTGGTATTGGGTTTATATACCCAGCCCAAGTTTGCAAAATTACAAGTTTAGTTCCTGCACTTAACCCCCGAGTTTTCCCAAATTTGGTTCGGTTGAAAAACGACTTTATTAGATGTTTTATATTAATTGTAAAAGTGCATTTAATGATATTATGACTTAAGAAATGGTTATGTTAATGACGTTTTATATATATAAAAATGATGTATTTGGCGGTTTCAAAAATGAAAGTTTTAAAAGTCTTTTAAGGTTAACATATGATTATAACCAATACACACACACAACGATGATAAAGTACACAAGATATCCACATAAAGAGTCAAATAAGGATGAGGAATGATCGATCAAAGATTAGTTAACGGATAATCGCGTTAATTGACGGACCTTAAGGGGACGGATGTCACATGAGTAGTTGATTTGAAGATCATCCCCTGTCCCCTTCTGTATATCTCCTTCCTCTTCCCTGAGCGAATGTCAGCTTTTATGTCACTGACATGTCGCTGGAGGGTCTTTTCAGACATAGGACCCACCTACCTGCCAGAGAAGCCATGAGCCCGGAGATAGCTCTTCATCCAGGCCTTCTCACCTATCTTCTTGGCAGCAGCTAGTCCTGCTTCCTCTTCCTTCTTCTTCTTCAGCATCAGCGTTTCCATGGTAGCTTTCTTTCTCTCTTTCTCCATTTGATCTTGCTCTTTGCTTAAGAGCCATAAGATCGTATCATTGTTGTGTGGAGATAATTCTTCTAGAGAGAAACTTCTGGAGGTTAGGAAAGTTATCCTTTCCCTCCTGAGCTGCTGATCAGCTTCTCTTTCTTTCCTCTCCCTTTCTTCTTCTAAGGCCAACCTTGCTGCCTCTTCTCTTTGCTATTTTTGCAGCAAAGTTGCCTTTCCAGCTCAACTAACTCCTCTAGTGGTAGCAGGCGTACATCTTCGCTCGCAGCTCCTAGACTAACAAGTCTATCAATGATCTCTACTCTCCTTCTATTGTTGACTGCCTCCTGGTTGGCTGCAGCTGCTTTGCTACTGGCAGCTAACAATATTCCAGTGAGAAGCCTACCTTTTCTTTTGAGTTTTTCTAACCTTTCTTCCTCCTGAAGCTCTTCCTTAGTCATCTTCCTCTTTCCTTTGATGTCTTCGGAAGTGCTAGACTTTAGGGTTTCTTGGATGGAAGATTTAGGTTGAGTAGTAGAGATGGAAGCTAGAGTTAATGCTGATGTTTAAGCTAGGGCTTGGGTGAGAAAATCCTCCCTATTAACCTCATATGCAAGTTCTAGGATTGCATCTGTGACTATTAGATCATCGGATAAGGAGAATAGTCCTTCCGCAGCTGCAATCTCAGCTTCGGAAGATTGAAATTGTTCTTCCGAGGCTTTGACTTGTGCTTCGGAAGTCTGTGAGAATGCACAATCTGTCCCAACTGTGTCAGTTGCTGGGCCATCAGTCCTTGTTTCCCCTTCGAAGTTAATCTCAGGTTCCACTTGGACCTTAGGTTGACCAACTTCCTCAATAGTGGTAGAAGGTGCATTTAACCTCTGAAGCTATTGAGCTCCAAAGTAGATCACAAACAGATCAGGACTTGGCTGTTCAATAAGAGATTCAAACAGAAACTTGTTGAAGAACCTATTGAGATCTTGGAGCATCCTTTGATCCATTTGAATTACAACTAGAGGAGGCTCAGGAAAAACTAAAGCTTGTTGCATAGGATATTTTAAGCTTTGGGAAGTGAGAGCTTGACTTTGTGGCTTCTTTTGTCTTTGGCTTTTTCCCTGAACACTCTCCTCCTTTTTGGTAGCATCATCCTGAGAGCTTGATGAGCTAGAGGAAGAGCTCAAAGAGACCTGAATTGGTGTGTGCCTAACAGACCTCTCAATCTGTTTTTCAGCTAGTTTGGCCTTGAGGTTTTCAATCTCAAGTTGCTGAGTGGCAGACCTATCCTCTAAAGTACTAACCTTAGATTCAAAATTTGAGACTTTAAAAAGTAGGTCTTCAACGGTGAGTTGCAGTCTTCCCTCATCTGCTATTGAAGAATCATGGGGAGATGAGGTAACATACTTTGTATGTTCATCCTCACCACCAGATGTGGTTTCTTGGCGCCCTGGTTTCCCTTGCTTAATGATGTCTCTTTCAGAGTCATCAAAGGGCATGGTTGCCGTAGATTCAGTCTCAGTAAGGTTACCACTGTCCTGAGGATCCCTTGAGGCTCCTTCAGTAGTGGCAGCTGAATCTACATGAGTCCCCTCCACATTAGTGGGACTCACCTCAGTAAAGGTTTGCTGATCGGGGCTAGAGATAAGAGATCTCTCTGGGCTCTGTTGATCCTTGAGAGGGTTTTATGGATCAACTTCATTGCCCTGAAGAGAAATAATCTCTTCGTCAGCTCCGATTAATAGGTCAGTAAAGGATAAGGAAGTAAAACCTAGTGACCCAGGACTTTGATCAATGTCTAAAGGCATTGAGCCTCTGATGGGGCTGTCCCTTTTTGGCTGATCAGGGGAGTGTAAAGACTCTCCCTGAGGGTTTTCAGCTTGGATTTCGGGCTCATGAGTCTGAGACTGAGGAGACTCAAGACCCATATTGAGGTCAATTGTGAAGGATGGTTGGACCTCAGGCTGAGTGGGAGCCCATTGTTCGACTCTTGCCTTTTTGGTTAGAACATGAGGAGCTTGTTCAATCAGAGAAGATTGAACAAGGGTTCGTTTGGGGCGTCTTTGATAAGTGATGGTAATGGGTGGAGAAGGTAGATTTGGCAAAGTGTGGGTAGTTGCTGGTGTGGGTTCATCACCTGTGGGGTTAACAGTGATGTGACCAGGAGCCATTGGCTCAATCATACCTAGAAGAAGTGCAGTATCTCTTCCGGTGAAGTTGGTGGACACTCTCTTCAAGGTTTTGAAGATGGTCGGCCTCATTTGAGGAACAATCAGAGCAGCTGCGCAGACAAGCTTGCTCTGGTCCAACTCACAATTTATTATGTGCTGGAGAAACCAAGGATACATGAAGAGTGTGTCCCGTTGAAGTTTCCCATGAGATTGGTCGGCACAAATCTTGAGTAGTTGAAGTGGAGGCTTCTCACCAAACCATGAACTAGGGACCCAAGTTCATATGGGATTTGATCCCATCCCCTAGATTTGTTGGACAAGCAGTGAAGAACTACATGCAGTAGGAACTTCTAGTTGTAAGAGAAGTTGAATTTGTAGACGGTTGACCTGCTAACATCTCCACCATATCCTATTTGGATATAAGTGTTGTCCAAATCTGCTTTGGGGAATTCTGTAGGAGCGCCCTCATCATGAAGCTCTAGATGCTCCCTGATTATTTGTTCAAAAATGACCAACTCCTGGCCACAGATGCTCGATCTTATGACACGAACCCCATTTAGGGTTTCAATCTGACCGTTTGCCCAAAATTCAGACATTTGATTTGAGTAAACCGTGGGGTTAACAGTCAGGGCAGTATAGTAAGAAGATTGGGTTAGAAAGGAGATGATATCTGAGAAGTCGGCATCCCTTGAAGAGTCAAGGAGTGCGCCTTGGTTGTGCTGAGGGTTAAGTGCCATTTGAGAAAGTTTTAAGAAGATAGTTCGGAATTGGGTAAATTGAAGATGAAGAAAGCTTTTAGGGCAGTAATTTTGGTAAAAAGGATGAAAGTGATTAGCCAGAGGTATTTAAACGGGTGGAATGGAGGTTTAAAGGAGGTTTGGATAAGATGATGGGAGGTTTCAGTGGATGATGTCACATGGGTGGTAAGGTTAGTCCATTTAAATAATCCGACATTATTAACAAAATCATTACTTTTTACAGAGTGGGGCCCAAAAGATTTCCGTTATACAGTAAAATCGTTCGTCTGAGTATAAAGCATTTCCGAAGGGAATATTCTTTCGAAGGCAAATTTACCTCCGAAGGTAAAGTGTTTACTTCCGAGAGTATATGTTGCTTTCCGAATGGAGAATGTTACAAGCTTCGGAAGTAGATCTGATATTAAATCAATCGCTTCTTCCGAGACTTAACAATTCTTCCGAGAAGAAAATTATCCTGGGAGGAATTTGCTTCGGAAGATATGGAAAATATCTTCCGAGGGTTAATTCCTCTTTGGAAGAATTCATACTTAGATAAAATTTTAGAGAAAGACCTTTTGTAACAGGGCTTAGACTGTTTTGACTTAAAACTTTACACATTAATTTTTTTTTCAAATGAGATAGACTAATCAAGGTTTATCATCCCAATAGCTGTAATGAGATATTTGAATCTTTGTTCATCAAAGGCTTTGGTGAACAAGTCAGCATATTGTTCATTTGAATCAACTTTGATTAGCATGATAAGATTTTTCTCATGAATATCTCGAATGAAATGATACCTGATATCGATGTGTTTAGTTTTGGAGTGCTTCACTGGATTTTCAGTAATGGAGATAGCACTGTTGTTGTCAATGTGGATAGGAGTGCTCATGAAGTTGAATCCGTAGTCTATTATCTGGTTTTGAATCCACAGCAGCTAAGCACAGCAACTAGCAGCAGCAATGTATTCAGCTTCGGCAGTTGATATAGAGACACAGGATTACTTCTTGCATTACCATGAGATGATCCTTCCACCAAGAAATTGACATCCACCAGATGTTGATTTCTTGTTGATATTGCAGCCACCATAATCACTGTCAGAGTAACCATAGAGATTGAAATCACTATTTCTTGGATACCAGAGACCTAGTTTAGGTGCTCCTTTAAGGTATCTAAGGATTCTCTTGACAGCAACTAGGTGAGACACCTTTGGAGCAGCCTGATATCTTGCACAAATACAAGTTGCAAACAATGATATCGGGTCTACTTGCTGTGAGATACATCAGAGAACCAATAATTGCTCTATACTGATATTGATGAGTATCCTTCCCCTTAGAGTTAGGGTAGAGATTATGGTTTCAAGGTATAGGTGTTTTTGCTGCCTTACAATCTTTCATATCAAATCTTTCTAAGATGTCATTGACATACTTAGATTGACTGATGAAAAACCCTTTCTTCATTTGCTTCACCTGAAAAACCAATAATTGCTCTATACTGCCTTACAATCTTTCATATCAAATCTTTCTAAAAGTCCATTTTTCCCATGGAACTCATCTCAAACTTCTTCTTCATAATGCTCTCAAAGTCTTTACACATTTGGTCATTTGAGGAACCAAATATGATGTCATCAACATAGACTTGAACGAGCAAAATGTCTTTCCCAGACTTCCTTATGAAAAGAGTCTTATCAATGGTACCTCTAGTGTAACCATTCTTCAGGAGAAACTGAGACAATGTCTCATACCACAGCCTAGGTGCTTGGTGCAGCCCATATAGAGCTTTATCCAATTTGCACACATAGTTGGGATGATGTGGATCTTCAAATACCGGAGGTTGGCATACATAGACTTCCCTATCTATATCCCCATATAGAAAGGCACACTTGGCATCAAGCTGGTAGACAGTGATATTCTTGGATGCAGCATAAGCAAGGAAGATTCTAACTGCCTCAAGTCTTGCAACAGGTGCAAAGACATCAGTATAATCGATTCCCTCCCCTTGAGCGTATCCTTGAACCACCAGTCGTGCCTTGTTCTTGATAATCAAGCCTCTATCATCTTTCTTGTTTCTGAAAACCCATTTAGTGCCTATAGGTACTTGACTAGATGGTAGCGGACATAGGTTCCAAACCTTTTGTATTTTGAATTGAAGCAGCTCCTCTTGCATTGATTCAACCCAGCTACTATCTTTCAAGGCATCTTCCACCTACTTGGGTTCCATTTGGGATAAAAAGCATGTGTACAAGCAGACATTCCCATTGTGAGTTTGTCCTCTTGTTCTCACGCCTTTAGAGACTTCCCCTATAATGTTCTCAGCTGGATGAGTGTTGTGAATCCTAAGTCTAAGAATCACCTACAGTTGTAAAGATAAATCCAAATTGGACATATTTTGTCCAGGAGCTTGAACACTTGGTCCAGCTGCTGTTTCAAACTCATTCAATGAGGACTGATTGAATGAAAGAGAAACATCATCATTTGTTTGCTGTGAAGCAGCATCAGCAGTTGCCTGTTCCTTCAAGATGTTGCTTTCATCAGCTTGGTGTTGTGCAGGGTCACCTGAAGAGGATTGAGAGTCAACAGGTGAACCGCTTATTGAAGCTCCACTATCTCTTGAGATGGTTATACTATCAGATCCGCCAATAGTGGGAACTTGATTTGCTGCAGCGCTTGGTGAACTTGGGATAGGTCTGGGAAGCTCAAACAGTTGATCATCATCAGAGTCACTTTGAGCACCTGTTCCAGCTGAAACATTCTTACATGATGGTTTAGAATAGTTTGGAAACAATTCTAAAAATATATGATCACGACCATTTCCCCTAACACAAGGAGTGTGCTCATTAACTACAATGCTGAAAGATTCCTCAAATTGTTGATTTTTAATGTTATAAAGTCTATAAGCAATAGAGTTAGAGGAATATCCAACAAAGATGGCATCATCCGACTTTTCAGCAAATTTTGCCAAATTGTCTTTTGTGTTAAGTATGGTACACCTACTGCCAAAGGACCTTAGAAAGCCAATGAACGGTGGCCTCTTGTTCCATAGCTCATAAGGGGTTTTTCCATGTGGCTTTACTACAAGGACCCTATTCTACACATAGCATGTAGTGCTGACTGCCTCTGCCCAGAATGTTAGAGGTAGCTTTGAATCAGCTAACATAGTTCGAGCAGCCTTAATAAGTGTCCTATTCCTCCTCTCAACAACATCATTTTGTTGAGGAATTCTAGGAGCAGTATATTCTCTGGCAATCCCTTTTGAGTTACAGAATGCGTCAAGAACGTGGTTCTTAAACTCAGTCCCTTCATCACTTCTAATTATTTTAACCTTGTGATCAATTTAATTTTCTATTTTAAGAATAAAAGATTTCAAAGTTTAAGCAATTTCATCTTTGGTTCTTAAAAAGAATACCCATGTAAATCTACTAAAATCATCAACAATCACAAGGCAATATGATTTCCTTCCAATGCTCATTATACTTGTAGTACCAAATAGATCCATGTGCAATAAGTGTAATGGAGTGGTGATGGAGTTAACAACTTTGGATTATGAGATGTGCTGTGTTGCTTCCCTTTTAAGCATGCAACACAGTTATCTTTGCAGAAAAATTCATTTTTAGGCAAACCATGTGCCAAGTTATTTTTAGCCAATTTATTCATTGTCTTAAAATTTACATGACACATTCGTTTATGCCATAGTGTTGACTCATCACCATCAGCTTTGGAAAGAAAGCATGATACTTCTCCCATTGGGGAAGCATTCTTCATATCCAGCTTATACATATACCCTTTCCTGGGAGATCTAAGAAGCACCACTTCCTGAGGAATTGTCATCCCGGGTTTGAGGATTATGCACTCATGTTCTGTGAAGAGCATTTGATGCTTTTGATAACAGAACTGAGAAACACTTAATAGATTGTGTTCAAGCTGTTGACAAAGTTAACTTTGTTAATTTTAATTTTCCGTTGGATATACTTCCTCTGCCAAAAATATATCCTCCGACCTCACCTCCAAACTGGACAAGACCTTCATCATAATGTTGAAATTATTGAAGGAGAGATCTGTTCCCTGTCATGTGCCTGGAGCATCCACTATCCACAATCCAAACATTGTTATTCTTGTCATATGGATGTCCCTGCATATAAGATGAGATGATTAGTTTTTGATTGGAAACCCAAGCCTTGTTGGTCTTGGGTTCTTCCAATGATAGTGACATAATTGAACCAAAATTTATGCATGGGGGTTCAATGGATGTCTTTGAAGAAGAGGTTTGGGCTACAGCATCTTCCTTGATCTTCCATTCCCTCCCTTGGTTTATCATAGAGGATAAGCTTGTTGAAGCTTTTGCAGCTTAGCATTCTTCCGAAGCTTCTTTCTTTTGGGAAGAAGCCTTCACCACCTTTTCTTTCGAAGTAGTCTTCTTTTGGGATTGTCTCAAGGGGACTCTTTTATTCTTTTGAGTCTTGATAGCTTTAGCTTCCGAAGCCTTTTTCCTTTCGGAAGAAGGACCTTCTTCTGAAAGCAGCCTTGCTTTGGAAACAAGCTTTCCCTTTTTCATCACTTGAACCATTTGATATGGTCCAAATGAGAAACCTTCCCTGACTCCTTCCTTTTTAACATTATTTGCATAATGTGTGCTAGCAGGATTGTAGTAACAATCATTGGCCATGTGGTTTTGCATACCACAAATTATGCATGCAATGTTAATCTTTTGGGAATTTGAGGATTGCTTTTTCTTGTTCTTTTTCTATTCATCAGCAACCTTTCCCTTTAACTTCTGATCCTTTGGTAGGAAAAGAGTGCTGGTACTACACCCCTTTCCTGAATCAGAGTTTCCAACCACCTGGAATCTAGCAGAGATGAATACACCCTTTTGCTTTGGGTTTATCTTCAGCTTAGACTCAGCCACTTTCTTGGCAGTTTTTCTGGCTGCCTTAGCTCTGCTTCTTCTGGCTTTGGTGGTCAGGGTTTGATCATCATTGGTAGGAGAGGGTATAATTACCTAGTTCTTCCCTGTGATGGTCTCCATGGTTGCATCATTCTTTGACTCATGAGAAGGTGGGTCAGCAGATGGAACCTCTTGCTCTTCAGTACCACACCTTGGTTGTCTTATAGACTCATAGGAGTGTGGTGGAGCAATTTTATTGGTTCCCAACCCACCTTTGTTTTGGTAACAAAGTTTTGAGTGAGAGGATGATGCAAGAATGGTTTGGAAGATTTGCTCGGAAATAGCATACTTCCTGGCTTAAGCCTCAGCTGTGACAAGCTGAGCTTGAGCCTCAGTCAATTTGGATATTAAATCCTTTATTTGAGTCTTATAGTTTGTGTGTTCGTGTTTTAATAGGGACAAAGTTTTCTCTAACTCCTCAATTTTTATTTGATAGTCAGATTCATCCCTTTTAAAATTAGATTTTAAAAACATTTAAAGACTTAATATCGGATTTAATCTCCATATTGTTGTCCTGATACAATTTAACCTTAGCAATACAGGCAGGAGTACAGAGATGTTAATATATCTTATTTTCATCTGTTCCGGCCATGAGTGCTTGAGCAGGAGTCACATCCTGTACCATAAAGCTCCAGTCAACTTCTTGAGCCATTGCAGCTGTTTCTGTTGACTTTCCGGTGGGCTTTGGTGTAGAGGGATGTGTGGAGGCCTGTGGGGTTCCCGGATTAGACTTGGGAGCCTTGCATTCCCTTGCAAAATGACCAGGTTGGTTACAGTTGTAACATTTGGCATTGGTTTTGTCAAACCCAAATTTCCTGTTGATTGGGTTCTAGGGAAATTGCCTTCCAGTTCTCTTAAAGAACTTCTTTGCTCTGTAGGTTAATAGAGCCATTTGTTGGACTATGTCCACGTATTCCACGTCATCTAGGCTGAATCACTCTAGATCATCAAAGCAATATTGATAATCATTTGAGTGTCCACTTCCTGAGACAAAAGCACAGCTGCCCTGAAAGGAACTTTGCTGAGCTTGTTGAGACCTTGGAGTCTCAGGAAATGTGATGTATGACCCAGAAGAACAAGATGGCTGCTGGGTGTAAGTCAGGTATTGTTGAGGCTGGGAGGTTCCTGAGCCTTCAGCAACCATTAAAGCGTCGCTAGCAGGAAGACTCAAGGGTCTGCTTGTCTGATGACCTCTCTTACTCTCCATTTCCAAACGGTATCCATCAAGGATGCCATAGAGTTCAGTCATGGTGAGTGTACTCAGGTTCTCTGTTCTCTTGATAGAGACACAGTAGAATGTCCACTCATTGGGTAATGCACTCATGAACTTTCTTTAAGGTCTCTAAGTTCATGAGCAATTCCCACAGACTGAAGGGAAGAAATGAGATCCATGTACCTAAAGTATTGCTGGCTAAGTGTCTCTCCAGCAACGTAGGTGAAGTTCTCGAACTGCTGCTTCAGTGAGTCCTTCTTGGAGTCATTTGAGCTTGAATACATTTGAGCAAGCGCATCAACAGTTCTTTGATTGACTTGCGATGTTCAAACCCCACCATGATGGACTTGGGAATTGCATTCATGAGAACAGTCATACCATTGCTATCAATGCCCAGCTTCTTCCAGTCCTCATTAGAATAATCTTCAACAACTTTCTCAATCATGGCACCATTTCCACCAGCTACCTTTGGCTTATACGGGCCATTGACAATAGATTGCCACATCTTGCTATCTTGATACTTGATGAAGCCTTCCATTCATCTACTCCATGACCTGAAGTTTTCAGGGGTGATGATGGGTGCTTTGGTCATCGTCCCCATCTCTACTTCAGATTTGTGGAGGGCCATTTTGAGTGTGATATAAGGAGTGAAAACAGGTTGATTAGGATGGTAAGAGCCTAAAAAGCTATGATACCAACTGCAGGATCGGGTTTGTCACTTAAACATTAGGATTTCTCTCAAATTCACTTAAATAACACTCAAATCAGATGAAGTGAGTCTTTTATAAGAGTTGATAATAATATAATAAGTAACAATGAACACACATAAATAATTTTCAAGGCACTTGTATATATTACTTCTCAACTCAAAGAATTACAAGACTCTTACAAGCATAGAACATGAGTTACAATGAGAAACTATATATTTTACATCCTACAGCCGGATATACTTTGATACCAGCTGGAAACCTAAGACTAAAGCATATACTACAATGCTAAAGTTAAGGTATCTTAGATAAAGTATTATCTAAGATATGGTAGTCATGACATGTCCATGACTTACCTTTTGTCACCAACTAAAGATGGCAACTATACTAACTTATAATGGAAAACACTGGAATAAAGTATGGTCAACTACATGGCTTTTGAGAAAGCGCCATGCAGTATCTTAGAGGCCTGCAGCGGAGTGTCAGGGAGACCATACTTATGTCCACTGGATAATAGTAGTGTCTTCTGAAGGTAAGTTGGCTTCCGAAGAACAAGTTCTTCCAAAGCCACTTATACTTCGGAAGAGGCTTCTATACTTCCAAAGCTTGAGGACTTCTATACTTCGGAAGTTGACTTCTGATCTATCATTCTAAGTCTTGATCTTCGGAAGTAAGTTCTTTGTCTTCGAAAGTTGGAGTTTTCCTTCGGAAGTTAGTTTTAGACTTTGTCTTCGGAAGAGCTCCTTTTTCCTTCAGAAGTTCCACACTTAGCTTCGGAAGTCCTTTATTAGTTGTACCAAAATATTCTAAGTGATTTGGTTTTGGTTGCACCAGCCTTTCTAGATCCAACATAACACCTATATCCAAATGGGATATGGTGGAGATGTTAGTAGGTCAACCGTATACAAATTCAACTTCTCTTACAACTGGAAGTTCCTGCTGCATGTAGTTCTTCACTACTTGTCCAACAAATCTGGGGGATATGAACTTGGGTGCCTTGTTCATGGTTTGGTGAGAAGCCTCCGCTTCAACTACTCAAGATTTGTGCTGACCAATGGGAAACCTTCAACAGATCACATTCTTCATGTATCCCAGGTTTCTCCAGCACATAATCAATTGTGAGATGGACCAGAGCAAGCTTGGCTATGCAACTGCTCTGATTGTTCCCCAAATGAGGCCGACCATCTTTAAAACTTTGAAGAGAGTGTCCAACAACTTCACCGGAAGAGATACTGCGCTTCTTCCAGGTATGATTGAGCCAATGGCTCCTGGTGACATCCCTGTTAACCCCACAGGTGATGAACCCACACCAGCAACAACCCTCACTTTGCCAAATCTACCTTCTCCACCCATTACTATCACTTATCAAAGACGCCCCAAATGAACCCTTGTTCAATCCTCTCTTATTGAACAAGCTCCTCCTGTTCCACCCAAAAAAGCTAGAGTGGAACAATGGGCTCCCACTCAGCCTGAGGTCCAACCATCCTTCACAATTGACCTCAATATGGGTCTTGAGTCTACTCTGTCTCAGACCCATAAGCCCGAAACTCAAGGTGAAAACTCTCAGGGAGAGTTTTTATACTCCCCTGAGCAGCCAAAAAGGGACAGCCCCATCATAGGCTCAGTGTCTTTAGACATTGATCAAAGTCCGGGGTCACTAGGTTTTACTTCCATATCCTTTACTGACCTATTAATCGGAGCTGATGAAGAGATTATGTCTCTTCAGGGCAATGAAGTTGATCCATAACACCCTCTCAAGGATTAATAGAGCCGAGAGAGATCTCTTATCTCTAGCCCCCATCAGCGAGCCTTTACTGAGGTGAGTCCCACTGATGTGGAGGGGACTCATGTAGATTCAACTGCAACTACTCAAGGAACCTCAAGGGATTCTCAAGACAGTGGTAACATTACTGAGACTGAATCTACAGCAACCATGCCCTTTGATGACTCTGAAAGAGACATCATTGAGTGAGGGAAACCAGGGCGCCAAGAAACCACAATTGGTGGTGAGGATGAACACACAAGGTATGTTACCTCATCTCCCCGTGATTCTTCAAAAGAAGATGAGGGAAGACTGCAACTCACCATTGAAGACCTACTTTCTAAAGTCTCAAATCTTGAATCTAAGGTTAGGACTTTAGAGGATAGGTCTGTCACTCAGCAACTTGAGATTGAAAATCTCAAGGCCAAACTAGCTGAGAAAAAGATTGAGAGGTTTGTTAGGCACGTACCAATTCAGGTCTCTTTGACCTCTTCCTCTAGCTCATCAAGCTCTCAGGATGATGCTACCAAAAAGGGGGACAATGTTCAGGGACAAAGCCAAAGACAGGAGGAGCCACAAAGTCAAGCTCTCACTTCCCTAAGCTCAAAATATCCTATGCAACAAGCTTCAGTTTTTTCTGAGCCTCCTCCAGTTGTAATTCAAATGGATCAAAGGATGCTCCAAGATCTCAATAGGTTCTTCAACAAGTTCCTGTTGGAATCTCTTATTGAACAGCCAAGTCCTGATATGACTGTGATCTACTTTGGAGCTCAAGAGCTTCAGAGGTTAAATGCACCTTATACCACTATTGAGGAAGTTGGTCAACCTAAGGTCCATGTGGAACCTGAGATTAACTTCGAAGGGGAAACAAAGACTGATGGCCCAGCAACTGAGACAGTTGGGACAAATAGTGCATTCTCACAGACTTATGAAGCACAAGTCAAAGCCTCGGAAGAACAATTTCAATCTTCCAAAGTTGAGATTGCAGCTGCGGAAGGACTATTCTACTTATCCGATGATCTAATAGTTACAGATGCAATCCTAGAACTTGCATCTGAGGTTAATAGGGAGGATTTTCTCACCCAACCCCTAGCTCAAACATCAGCATTAACTCCAAATTCCATCTTTACTACTCAACCTGAACCTTCCATCCAAGAACCTCCAAAGTCTAGCACTTCTGAAGACATCAAAGGAAAGAGGAAGATGACTAAGGAAGAGCTTCAGGAGGAAGAAAGGTTAGAAAAACTTAAAAGAAAAGGTAGACTTCCAACTGGAAAACTGCTAGCTACCAGTAGCAAAGCAGCTGCAGCCAACCAGGAGGCAGTCAATAATAGAAGAAGAGTAGAGATCATTGATAGACTTGTCAGTCTAGGAGCTGCGAGTGAAGATGTACTCCTGATACCACTAGAGGAGTTAGTTGAGCTAGAAAAGGCAACTTTGCTACAAAATCAGCAAAGAGAAGAGGTAGCAAGGTTGGCCTTAGAAGAAGAAAGGGAGAGGAAAGAAAGAGAAGCTGATCAGCAGCTCAGGAGGGAAAGGATAACTTTCCTAACCTCCAGAGGTTTCTCTCTAGAAGAATTATCTCCACATAACAATGATACGATCTTATGGCTCTTCAACAAAGAGCAAGATAAAATGGAAAAAGAGAGAAAGAAAGATGCCAGGGAAAAGCTGATGCTGAAGAAGAAGAAGGAACAGGAAGCAGCACTAGCCGCTGCCAAGAAGATAGGTGAGAAGGCCTGGATGAAGAGCTATCTTCGGGCTCATGGCTTCTCTGGCAGGCAGGTGGGTCCTATGTCTGAAAAGACCCTCCAGCGACTTGTCAGTGACATAAAGGCTGACATTCACTCGGGGAAGAGGAAGGAGATGTACAGAAAGGGATAGGGGATGATCTTCAAATCAACTACTCAACCCCAACTTCAAACCCAACCACAACCTGAACCAATTCCCTTTCCAATCCCCATCAAAACTGAACCAACCACTGAACCATACACCCCTGAACCTACACCATCACTCCTACCAACCTCTTCACCTCAACCACCTAAACTACCCATCCTCCAACCCAAAACACTAGCCAGAACCCAAACACCTCAACCTACCCAACAACCCCTCAAACCATCCCCTCAGCCTTCTAAACATCTCTCCTTAGAGGAGTTCAAGGCAATCAAGACAAAGCTCATCAATTACACAACCCTGAGCAACATCTCCTATGAGAAGGATTCAGTCAATTTGACTTATGTTGATGGATCCTCATGTTTCCTCACTAGAGATCTATTTCTTGATCTATCCAGAGGAACATTGGATCAAGCTGCAAATCTCCTTGGCATCAATTCAGACACGTTGAAAGAGGAAGAAAAGAAGTTAAGGAGAAGGCTGGTGACTTTGCTGGATACCAAGAATGGTGACCGGGTGCCAAGACAAATTCTTGCACCTAGGAAGAAGATCATCCAGTGGAGGTTCGAAGACTCTTCTCGCAACTTTGTTGTTGAAAGAGATAATGGAGAGCTCAACAGGATAAGTGCATCATCTCTGCTACACTTCAGCAGATTTGATATTGCTGAGTTACATAGAAGCCATTCTCCAACCCTTCAAACTCTGATGTAGCTGCTCATATCAGAAATCATCTAGGCAGTCTTCATATGGCCGAGCTAACTACTAGGACCAAGGTTGAAGAAGAGTTGAAACTGAGAGAGGAGGAGAAAAGGAAGGGATCAACAACCAAAGGCAAAGCCTTTCTACAAATGGTTGAAGGTCCTGAACTTGAATCCATAGTTAGATGGGAGTATGACAATAACTCCCGTCAACTAACTCTTTTCAGAGGGACGCAACAGAGGGTACATGTCATTTAGAGTGATAGACTGGATCTCCTATCCACTAATGTTTTGTACAAGCTTCTCAGCACCACTTCAGGGAAGAACAAAGAAACAGACAAATATTTTCTGTCCCTGGTGTTGAAAGCTTTGAGAAGCAGAAACAAGTGAGGTTTTGGTAGCATCAGCCTAGGGAGAGTTTGTTGGATCTAGAAAGGCTGGTGCAACCGAAACCAAATCACTTAGACTATTTTGGTACAACTAATAAAGAACTTCCGAAGCTAAGTGTTGAACTTCAGAAGGAAATAGGAGCTCTTCCGAAGACAAAGTGTAAAACTAACTTCCGAAGACAAAGAACTTACTTCAGAAGATCAAGACTTAGAGTGATAGATCAGAAGTCAACTTTCGAAGTATAGAAGTCCTTAAGCCTCGGAAGTATAGAAGCCTCTTCCGAAGTATAAGTGGCTTTGGAAGAACTTGTTCTTCCGAAGCCAACTTACCTTCAGAAGACACTACTATTATCCAGTGGACATACGTATGGTCTTCTTGACACTCCACTGTAGACCTCTGAGATACTGCATGGCGTTTTCTCAAAAGCCATGTAGTTGACCATACTTTATTCCATTGTTTACCTTTATAAGTTAGTATAGTTGCCATCTTTAGTTGGTGACAAAAGGTAAGTCATGGACATGTCATGACTACCATATCTTAGATAATACTTTATCTAAGATACCTTAACTTTAGCATTGTAGTATATGTTTTAGTCTTAGGTTTCCAGCTGGTATCAAAGTATATTCGGCTGTAGGATCTAGTATATATAGTTTCTCATTTTAACTCATGTTCTATGCTTGTAAGAGTCTTGTAATACTTTGAGTTGAGAAGTAATATATACAAGTGCCTTGAAAATTATTTCTGTGTGTTTTTTGCTACTTATTATATTATTATCAACTCTTATAAAAGACTCTACTTCATCTGATTTGAGTGTTATATAAGTGAGTTTGAGAGAAATCCAAGTGTTTAAGTGACATACCCGATCCTGCACTTTCATTTCATAATATCACACAAAGCATTAAATAACATTTTTAAAAAATAAGACATATAAGTACTCATAAGATAGAAACAATCGCATTAAATAATTATTATACCCTTAAAGAATCATGCATGCCAATTCAAGAGGTGGTTGGATAGATGTTCCACTTAGATGAATTTTGTACAAGTGTTGAGAAGAAATGTGGCTGAGCTAAGGTAATTCGGATAAGAAGTGTAAAGTTATACTTGAAACGCTGATGCAACCAAAGAGCTTCCACCTTTCATGCATGATGTACAAAGTAAAAGTTACTTTGAAAGTTTTACACTCTTCAAAAGCCAAAGGAGTGAAGACTGATTTCTTCCGAAGACAGAGAAGACATGCTTTCTCTAATCAATTTTTAATAAAGCTGACCAACTTTTCGCTGCAACTCTGAAGACTCACCAACTTGTATAAGTTGGTGAGAAGGTTCATGCATTGTCATCTGTATATTATAGTTTGGGTCTGTAACTTTCTACTTTGTATCTTTTATCCTTTTTGTAATATATTAGGATGACAACTATAGCATGTCATAGTCACTAGTCAAAAGGAAATCTGTCTTTTGATTTTACATTGATCTTGTTGTCTAGAATAGTATTTCCAGCTGGCCTTCAAAGTATGGTCACTTGTAGGATGTAGTATAAAGTATCTCAGATTGTTGGGTTTGTTGGACCAAATCAAACTAGTTTAACCATTTAAACTTAAAAACGCAGCGGATTAACATCAAATATTTTATCATTTGTAATCTGAAAATAAGGTTCATTTCATGACAATAACAAACCCAAGAACATAAGGATCTTATATATGTGTTTGAACTAGCTATCAACTACAAATAACAACCAAAACAAGCCATACATACTACCTTTAGTGAAGCTGCTGAAAAACGATTTTAGGGTGAAAAGATGATGTTCTTCAATAGCCAAGACACCAAGAAAAGGTGTCCTCAAGCATTCATACCCACAAGCATCAAGCGTACACCATTCTTGCTAGGATTTGAGCACCAAAACGACCAAGAAGATGCTGCTGGAACATCTTCCAGCACCAAAACCGAACAAAAGGGGCTGCTGGAACAACTTCCAGCCGAGAATCTCTTCAAGAAGGAGATTATCTTTTGTTTTGTGGTCCTTGCATGTGAGAGAGGGAAGAAGATGGAGTGTGTGTGTGTTCATGGAGAGCCTAAAACTCAAGAGAGAACAACAACAAAAACAAAAGGAATGGCAGCCAAGAGGGGGGCGGCCAAAACCCCTATTAGGGTTGTTCTCCCTTGTTATTTTCCCAAAAGGTCCTTGTATATTAATCTTTTTGTTAAACTAAAGATTAATATAGATATATATATATAATTAACCTTTTAATTATATAACATACACACACTTTTATTATTTGATGTTATTTAACTAAATTAAACAACATTACAAATAATATCCATGAACAAAATATCCATATAAGTTGTTCAATCTCATATGCAACTTATTTAGAAAACCCATTTTCTAAATTGGTGTATTTATTTAATTGCATGATCATATCATCAATTAAATATTAATTGGTGTTTGCTAAGCTTGTTATTGGGTATGACCCGACTTGGATCATAACGTACTAACCACATCAATGTTCTATGTGTCTTGGGCATAAAGAATCCAACACTTGTGATTATTTTTATGATTTGTAACACTTGTAATAAAACTTGAGAGCAATATACAACATTCTTTAAAACCATACTTATATTGTTATTGTTTCTTGTTCTGTCTCATTAGTTACTTGTGTTCTTAGTTACTTATATAGAAAAGGTTCCCTACTTGATCTATTAAATGTTCTAACACTCTCCTTACTATAAGACTGATTGTATTGACCATCCCTTAACCGGTCCAGCAAGAAGAATATATGCTAAGTGTTGGTCATCCAAATTTGTCATATGTAGATGAACTAGCAAATGCCACTAAGGCATTTGTCATCCTCATATGTCAAATGCGGATGAACAAACAAAAGCTTATGAAGAACAGAAAGATATGTGGCTGAAGAGAAAGATATGCGGCTGAAGAGAAAGATATGAGGCCAAAGCTTTTGGTCATCCATTAGTTGATGTGGATGAACACAAGTAATGTGGGTGAAGGCTAGAAATAAATATTGATTCCCTTTTGTACTTTTATATTTCTAAGTAATAGTTTATTAATGTATTTTAGCAAAAGAAAAGGTCATATGTCTAGCCTATATATAGAATGTTTTCATTCATTTTCTAAACTATGCACCCTACTAGCCTATCATTGTATTTTGATCAAAAAGCAAATCAATATATAAACATTTTAAGAGTATTATCTTTGTTTTTAATCTTTGTTGATTATAATTCCGCTACAATCTATCACTAAAATCAATCTTTATATTCAATCCACGTTAGTAAATCACCCGGTCAATAACAGTCAACTCCTAGTCAACAATTATCTTAAATCCTTAATGAAAATATCCTTAGCGTCCTCTAATGCAAGTAATAGTAACCTGATGCGAGTGACTAAACCGGATGTGGATGACTTAACCAGATACGAGTGGTTGCCATCTCTAATGGCTAAGTACAGACCAATACAGATGAACAAACCCTACTATGGATGAACAAACCCTAATACGGATGAACAATCCTAAATGCGGATTAACAACATCTCTTTATATGACTAAGTATAGGCTGATATGGTAACGAATACTATTCAATACGATGAAGAGTACCATGTGGTGAACAGTTCTAATATAGATGACTAACATCTACAAAATGGTTGAGTATAAGGTAACATGGTGAACAATACTACTCAATGTTGTGAACCGTACCTATTGTGGTGAACGGTATCCAATACAAATAACTAACACCTCAAAAATAGCAAAGTATAGGTTGATATTGTGAACACTAGTACTAAATGTTGTGAACAATACCTAATGTGGTTAACAATACGTAATGTGGTGAAAGGTACCTAATGCGGATGACTAAACCTTAAAAATGGCTAAGTATAAGGAAATGTGGTGAACATGTAAGGCCCCGTTCCCGGAATGCTTACAGTTGGACAATCATTGCACATAAACATAAAACATACATTTAAATTTGCTAAAACATCACAGCCAAATCCTTAAAAAACCATTTCATATATTAATAATTGCTTTTGCAAAATAATACAACATTGTTGACCATAACAAAATGCCATTTGTTTGCATTACAGTACAATAACATCATTGTTATATAAAATGGATGAAATCCAAACATTTGCTAAGTAGCTATGCCCGTGCCATCCTCAGCAATCATTACCTGCGAACTGAAAATACATAAAAAGTCAACGTTGTTGAGTAAGTTCTAGTTTTATAAATAAAAATACTCTACATTCGTTTAAAAACCGTTACTTTATTTTCATTCGCGATCATACATCATACGTACAAATAGATTATCCCAGTATTATCTTTCATCATCATTCTTCATCGTACGTTACTGATTATTATTCATTCATTCTCATTCTTACCATACATTTCTTACATTTCATATGTTCGTCATTATCTTCTGATGCCATGTACTATACCCCAAACATCATGCACAAGTGTTGGTACTGGGCCGAAGTCTATAAATATACTTCTAACATCATGCACAAGTGTTGGAACCAGTACCGGGGCAAGTTCATTCATCATTGACTTTACTTCCCTTCCGGACCAATGTCATGTGCTATACCCCAAACATCATGCACAAGTACTGGTACTGGGCCAAAGTCTATAAATCGACTTCCAATATTATGCACAAGTGCTGGCACCAGTCTCGGGGCAAGCGACAAGGTCCCATACATCTAGTCAATCACAAGGATTAGACCCCAGTGTGCATCCTTCCACGGTAGCTAACCCGCACACAATTAAGCTAACACCCTTCATTGGGTGTGACCCTCCATACATTTGCTTGCAAATCAATTAAGCTTTCCAAGCTAGGGTCACAAATCACAACCTACAGATAAGTTAACACTCAAAGGGATTAATTTCTGCCTAAATTCGCTGCTAATTTGCTGCCAGATAAGCAAATTCGCTACCAGTTTCATTGCCATCTTCGCTGGCAGTTTCGCTACAACATTTGCCCAACTTTCGTTGGAAATCCATGTCTGTGAAACTACCTGTGAAACTATAGTTTCGCAGGAAGCTTCATAGTTTCGCTAGTTGAGTGGAAATTAATGACTACACAATTTCGCTGGACGAACAGACAGTTTCGCAGAACGGGCTGAAATGACGAACCAGTCCGTTTTTAACCCAAAACCTCAACCTTTTTCATCAAAATCCTTGATTTATCATCCATGAAGCTATATCTTAGCTTTTTACATGTTTTCTTACACAAAAACATGAGTGTTGTATGATTCTTTCCCACTTTCAAAACCCCCAAAACCCTAGAATCCGGATATAATCTAAAGAGATGTTTAGATGATGATTCTTACCTGGATTCATGGTCTTTTCTTTTTGTTTGGATGCCCACAACCGCATATCTTCAATCCTTTCATCAACCGAGCCTCGAATCCCCACTTTTCTCCATTTTCTCTCTCTACACTCTCTCGCTAGAAAGTTGGTTGTTGAGTTGAAAATGGGAGTGACTCTAGCTGATTCGTATATATATACCAGGTGTTCACGGGACCTTAAACCCGCCTAACACACAACCCATAAGGTTGACTTGGTCCATATTACACGTTAGGACCTGGTATTTGAACGAAATACCGAATGATTAACGTGTAAACCAAATCAAATAGTGCGGAATCCTATTTGATCCAATCAGTGAGAACGCACGAAGAATCAATAAAGTATTGAATCAAACGTTAAGAATCGATTAGGAATCGATCTACAGCGTTCTATGAACTTGGAGTATGAACTTGGAGGCTTCTGGACGGCTAGGGTACGTCTGGAGTCGAAATAGAATGAATGCTTACGTTTTTCCACGAATTGGGTTGTATTTATAGGTTGGTGTTGTTCATTCGTGCGACTGAACCATTAGTATGGTTCAGTCGTGCGATTGAACCATGCGGTTGATCCATCCGCACGACTGAGTGTTCAGTCGTGCGACTGAGCCAATCTTATGTTACAATCATACGACTGATCCAGTCTCCTGGTTCAGTCGTGCGACTGAGTCATTCGTATGGAGTTATTCATGCGTATGGTCCATTCGCATGGGCCATTCTCATGAGAACTTCATTTCGTTAAGTTTGAATGTATTAATTAATATAACATTATGTGTATCAATTCAAACTACCACAAACCTATTTAACCAATTCAACATCGACTCATTAATGAAATATTAAACATTGTAAATCACAAACAACCAATATCATTTCATTAATCATTCCAAACATTACATCAGTGTAAGAACAAACAAGATCCATTACATTCATATCATGATCTAGGTACATACATGTATCAACAAACTCCCCTTTGGACCTAGATCTCTTTAATATCTTGTTTTCTGCATTACGTCCTCATACTTCTTGTACTTATCCTCTTTTGTGACTCCTGCGTGAATCTCAAACGCAAAACAGAGTCTTATGACGTTCTGGAACTGGAGGGCTTGTACTATATCCTGCGTATCATAGAACAGTGGCCACTTGTATAGAGTGTAGACATCATTAGCTGACAAGTTGGTAAGCCACATTGGGTCAAATACCCTGATGGTATCCATTTTGCCTTCTTTATTTAGCACTATGATCGCTTCTCTTGTCCTCCAATTATAGTACCACCACTTAAAGTGTGGAGTGAAGTCCTGTGGCATTTCCCTGAGCGGGATTCTTGACATCGTGCGCGGAGGACTCCACTTCAGCACTATCTTTGGCTTTCCAGTAATGGCATCAACTTCAGACCTTCTGATGTACCTTGTAGGCTGTTGGGGTCTGAAGTTAACCCACCTGGTGTGGTACTCCTTCCTCAGGGCAGCCTCAAACCAGCCTGACATCTTTCTTGGGTCAGCATACAACAGCTTCAGTTTGGCCAGCTGGTTGAGCTCAAAACCTGGTAGAGTCTTTAGATCATGTGGAAATCTAAAGTACCGTATGCCCTTCTCTCTCTTAACTGCATAGACATTTAGATCCTCAAAATATGCCCACGCTATAATCCTGCCCGACACCTTATGATGTTTCTTGACTCTGTAGAGTTTGGTGTAGACGTTCTGTTTAGGTACAGCGCGTTGGGCTCGAACTTCTTCAAAACAAGCAGCCCATTCAGCCTTTCGGATATCAACATCATCGTTTGAGGCTTGGGCCGTTCCTTCTGTCTTCTCTGACTCCTGCTCCATCTTATCTAACACCTCAAACGTATCACTGACAAGGGATTCACCCAGACTGGGGACCACATTTCCCTCGTTGTCAGCATACTAAGGGTAGTACTCGGCTGTGACATCTTCTATCTCTATTTCATCAACATCGTTTAGCTCTTCGTCACTAGGAGAGTCACACGTTGGAGCATCCTTCACGATCTCATTGGGATTTAGCTTAAAGATCTCAGCTAGTTGCTCATTTGATAGATCGTGAATTATTTCCCCTTCTTCAGGGGTATAACTCACCGACCTCCTGACGATCCCTTGCAGATCAAGAATCATAGTTAACTGAGTCTTGACCTGCTGAAGGGGAGCAACATCGAATTCATTCCTTTGATTGTTTGGATCTGTTTGATTTAAACATGCAACACATCAACCATTAGTTAATAATCAAGACAAAAATGCATTAATCTTAATATAAACATTGAATACATAAGTTTAAATACATGATTCAAATACAAAAGTAATCAAATACATAGACATCTAATCATTACTTTTGTCTTGGATCACTAGATCATCGCTTGGTGGAGCAGAGGAGGAAGCTCGTTGGTCTTGGTTCTTCTTAGATCTCCTTTCCTGACCTTGAGCAGAGGCAGATGCAGCTGCATCTCCTCCTTCTTCATCATCATCCTCATTCCTCTCATCTGTCCTCTCTTCCTCAACCCCTTCATCATCATCAGTCTCATCCTCATCATCCTCATCATCATCCTCATCATCATCATCACCATCATCACCATCTCCCTCTTTAATCTTCAGTGGCTCATCTTTAGATCCCTTAAGCTTTAGCATGATGGTCTTCTTAGCCTCCTCCAACTCCTCAATCTTCTTAGTAGATGTGACACTGTGCTCTTGGAGTTGGGCGATCTCGTGGCTCTGAGCAGCCATTTGTTGGGCCTGCTCCTCGATCAACCGACCCTGCTCCGAGATCTGTTGAGACTGCGTCGCAGTAAGATCTGTCAGGTGACGGATCTGCGCTGTCTTCTCCTCATCAGCAGCTAACAAACGCATCACCATCCGGTTCAGCGCTGAAAGCTGTTCCTCTACCCCAATTGGAGGTAGAGGTGATCCGTATATATGTGAGGGATGTGAAGAGGGTCCTGCTTGGTGGCTAGTAGTGGTGGTGGTGGCTGTGGTGAAGATGGGGTTGGGTCTGGATGATAGTGGAGGTGATGTAGGCGTGAAAGATATGGTGGTGGTTGGCATATGTATAGTGGTGAGAGGTGTGGTGGTGGTAGTGGTAGCTGTAGTGGCTGTGGTGGTGGATGGTGTGGCTGTAGGGGTGGTAGTGGGGGTGGTAGCTGTGGTGGCTGTGGTGGTGACGAAGGTGAGTCTTCTCTTCTTCTTCTTCTGGCCGTGGGGCTGAGCCATCCTTTTCTTCCTCGATCCAGTCGAGGTGGATGCTCCCCCTAGAACACGGCTTGATGGCTCAGGGGCATAGTTGGGATCTGCAGCACTCTCTCCCGAATCCTTGGGGCGTTCACCAACCGCCCGGAGTCCATGCTCTGTGGGAACAACCTTGCTTCCCACAGTCCTCGTCAAAGGCTCCTTATCCGACTCTTCTTCCTCCTCACCAGGAATAAAGTCCTGGTGGAAACCCGCCGACTCAGCTATGTCTCCTGTGGGGGCAGATACTAGAGGTATAACGTCTGAAGCTGTGCCCCTCGGTGGAATAGGCATGTCATCTCCAGCATCCCCACTGTCATCATCATCTGAGTCATGAGTGGGTAGAGCAATCTGCTCAACATCCAAATCGCTATCGTCGTGGCGCCACTTCTTCCTGGCTGGCACCACGTAGTCCTCCCGGGCCAGATGCCCAAACAATCTCCTGACAGGGCATTTCACCTGCTTCCCCCTGTATACCTTCATCCTCCCAGGGTGGTATCATCCATCACCTCAAGAACAACAGCATCATCCTTCTCCTTTGGCAGGGAGGGGAGCTTCTGGTCTATGATCATCTGTATAAATCTCAGATACATACAGAAGCCCTCCTTCCCTTTCCCCTCGATGTTCTCCACCAGGTAGGTGAAGATCATCTTGGAGAAGCTGAACGGGTGGTTCAGCACCAACGCAACATACGCGTTCTGGATCAGGTCGGATAGCTCATCAAAACCTCCCTTCCTGGAAGCTATACACTTTAGCAGCACGTGCGCAAGATACTTAAACTGGGGACAGAGGTTGCTCTTGTTGAGCACCCCAGCATTGATGTCCCCAGAGTACTTGGCTCTAAGAAAGCATCCTCTGACAGTGAGGGGGTGTAGTCTAGTCGGACAATCAGCATCTTCCCCCAACTGTAACACTATCCTTAGATCCTCCTCTGTGATAGCTATAGCCTCTCCAAAGATGGTACTTCTGATGCAGTGAGGCTCAGAGGATCGATCAACTGTAGCACCTTCCCAAAAGGCCTGCTGAATGGACTGATAACGAGTGCAGGGAGCAGATATGGCGTGTGCAATCCTCGATCTCCTTAAGAAGGTGATAATGCCCAAAAAAATCAGCAGCATTCCTGGATGTCAGATCCAGATGAGCACAGATATTGTGCTTCGTACTCATAGTCCATCGACTCGCCATCTGTTACACAAACAAAGTAAACATTAGTACCCATTGACTAAGAATATCATGAAACACTTGGACTTTGAAGGAAATTCTTTCTGTCATGCGAATGAAGTTGTGCGACTGAGATCAGTCGTGCGACTGAGCAGTGCGACTAAGATTCAGTCATGCAAATGACTCCTTGCGTACGACTGAGTGTGCGAATGAATTTATGCGTATGTAACCTCATGCGGTTACACCAGTCGTGCGACTGAACTCATACGCATGGTTCAATCGTGCGGTTAAGCAGTTCGCACCCTTCAGTCGTGCGACTGAAGTTCATCAACCTGTCCATTCGCATGATGTACTGACTGTTCAATTCAAATTCAATTTTTCACCAATTTTGAGTTTTAGACTTCGTGTTCTGGTTCATTAGACTCGCAATCCATTCATATAACACCTAACATCTTTAATTTCATTTGTTTGAGTCGTGTAGTTAGGTTATTTTGTCACTTAAGTCTTGGTTGTTTAACGGGTCTGATTTTCCAGATTCAGTGTCAAATTGAATGTTATTGTAGTGTTTCTTCACCGCACGTTACCTGTAGAATCGATGCCAATTGTCAGTATGCAAGAAACGTGGGTTTATAGAGATCAAATGAAATTTGGGCAGAGTGACTGTAGTTCGTGCGATTTAGGGTTAATTTGAGAGTGGTGAGTCTCTGCGACCGACTCTCCCTCTATTTATACTAAGCCTAAATTCAATCGTGCGACTGGGCTCATACGCACCTTTCAGTCGTGCGAGTGGCCCTCAGTCATGCGATTGGTTCATTCGCCCTTCTTCAGTCGTCCGACTGGAGCTCAGTCGTGTGACTAACTAATTCGTTCGCTCTTAAGCATCCGACTGGGCCAATCGTATGGGCCATTCGGTTGGATGGTCCATACTCATGGTCCATTCGTACGAATGGCACCCATTCGTATGATAAGTCCATACGAATGGTCCATTCGTGCGAATGGGTCATACTTATGAAATTTTTCTGCCATTTTGAACATTTAACATTTACACCCTTTTTACCTGTCGAAATTAACATTATGAGCATTTGATCATCTCAGACATGATCATTTTAACTTGAAAACTTTTGATCACCTCAGACGTGATCCTTTTAAGCACTTTGTCACCTTAGACGTGACCCTTTTAAACACTTTGTCACCTCAGACGTGACCCTTTTAAACTTTGAAAACACATGTGGTCATCTTAGACATGACCCTTTTAGGTGAGTTGATCCCATACTAATTTTCATGATATAGTCCGACGAACAAACAAACTAAAATGACTAACTAACTAAAGTACAAAAATTAAACTTGTTTTTGACTTTTTGTGAAAGATAAATCCTAAGATAGAAATCTACTGGATTTGGTTCCAGAATAGACAGCTTCTACTTAGTTTGACCACACCTGGACCAATTCAATTTTGGAATCATACAGGCAAGTCAAATCATTTGGGACTTGTTATCAAAACCTTTTGATGCTCAATTCTTGGTTTTCATCCAGAGTCGTTAGCAAAATTAGGAAATCATACTGGTACTATTAGATTCCTACATTGATTTGAACTTTCAAGAATTGCAGCCACAATGATTGTCAGTATATTTGTCCTCTTAAATCCATACACAGACTTTTGACACAGACTGGTGATAGTTTTAGGTTTAATTATTTCAACTAACATTTGTGGATTCCACACTTATATGGTAATCAACATTCCTCAGGAGCTTTGGAGCGGTCTACGGGTATTTTTACAAGAAGAGACTATTCTTAGATCTTTCATAGAGAAGCCAATCCTCAGGTCAGTGCCATCGCACAGTAGAGAGGCAGCAAACAACAATGATTTCTAGAATATCTAGGTTATGCTTATCCTGAGGTCAGTGCCATCGTACAGCAGAGAGGCACACAACCTATCTTCTTGTTAGAGCAGCTTAATTTTCTTTTGCAAACAACAATAATTTTCGTTTTATTATTATTATTATTATTATTATTATTATTATTATTATTATTTTAATGTTACTGGCTGACTTATTCTCCCCCTAAAATTCTAAAATCATAACTGGTTTAATTATTTTAAGATTTTAATAGACAGCTAGATAACATGAATTTAATTTAAACAAAACATAAAATAAATAACGAAAATAAAAAAAGTTAACTATACTACATCGGACTACACATGATCATCATCAGGGATAACATCACTTTTTTTTTAACGCCGTTGACCTCTAACAAATATAGAAAACGTGGTTTATCAAAGGCTTTTGTATAGAGGTCAGCGCGTTGAAAATCAGTATTAATTTTTACCACATCAATTAAGTTCTTTTCAAATCAGTCTCTTATAAAATGGTATTTAATACCGATGTGTTTGGTCTTTGGATGTTGTACAGGATTTTTAGTTACTGCAATTGCAGCAGAGTTATCAACAAAGATAGGAGTAGAAGAGAAATTTAACCGTAATCCCGCATTTGCTGTTGAATCCAGATGATTTGTGAACAGCAACTTGCAGCAGCAACGTATTCGGCTCCACAGGTTGACAATGCAATTGAGGTCTACTTCTTACACTGCCAGGTCACTAATCTCCACCCAAAGATTTGACACCCTGCTGATGTAGACTTGTAGTTCATCTTGCAGCCCCCGTAATCCGAGTCACTATACGCCGTGAGCTCAAAGTCATCATCATGAGGATACCACAACCCAAGTGTGGGTGTACCATTCAGATAACGAAATATCCTCTTGACCCCGATCATATGGTTAACCTTTGGCTTAGCCTGATATCTAGAACATAAACATGTAGCATACATGATATCAGGTCTTGAGGCAGTGAGATACATGAGGGATCCAATCATTCCTCGATACATTGTGGCATCTACCAGATCTCCATTTTCGTCAGGTGCTATATAATGATTTGTAGCAAGTGGAGTCCCAGCAGCAGAAGCATTCTCCATGTCAAACCGACTGAGAATGTCTCCCACATACTTGGTCTGATGTAGAAATATCCCATTTGGTGTCTGATCCACCTGTAACCCGAGAAAGAATTTCATCTACCCCATTGCACTCATTTCAAACTCTTTCTTCATAACTGCTTCAAACTCTTTGTATAATTCTTCTTTCTTTGAACCGAAGATTATGTCATCGACATAGATCTGTACGAGCAGTAGGTCTCCATCCTTTTCTTTGATGAACAGCGTGCAGTCAATGACTCCCCTGCGAAAGCCGTGTTTCACAATATGAGTCGAGAGTTTCTCATACCAGGCCCTTGGAGCTTGATGAACCCGTATAAGGGCTTGTCGAGTTTGTAAACTCTGTCCCGATGATAAGGATCTTCAAATCCCTCGGGTTGACTGACATACACTGTCTCTCGAATTTCCCCATGAAGGAATGCACTCTTCACATCTAATTGATAGACTTTAATCTTCATGTACGATGCATAGGCAAGGAAGATACGGATGGCTTCCATCCTTGCCACGGGTGCAAACACTTCATTGTAGTCAATCCCCTCGACTTGGCGAAATCCCTGAACCACCAGTCGAGCCTTGTTCCTGATAATGACCCCTTGGTCATCCTTCTTGCATTTCAAGACCCATTTGGTGCCAATGACCTTAGCACCTTTAGGTCTATCTACCAGCGTCCATACACCTAACTTCTTAAACTGAAGAAGTTCTTCTTGCATGGCACTCACCCACGCCTCATCGTTTAGTGCTTCACTGACATATTTTGGCTCAAACTGCGAGAAAAAACACCGATAAGCACCATCATGAATGTATCCCTTTTCCATAATAGAGGCATAATCAGCTGAGTATAGTTGATTTCGGGTTTGTACACGTGATCTGACATCCCCAATGACATTGTCTAGGGGATGATAGATGTTTAGACGTGATCCTGGAGTAGTAGGAACAGCTACCTCAGAGCCAAGATTGTGAACATGTGGTTCTGCATCTGAGGTAGAAGGAGTTTGAGGTTCCGAAGTCGAAGGTGCATCACTGTTAGATGCTTGTGGACTTGCAGGAACTGGAACCTGTTCGTCCTGACTGTTCTGGTCATCTTCTTTAGCTTCATCTTCTGAGGAGGAGTCATTATCGTCGACTTCTCCCCCTGACTGATTAGATGATTCTTCTTGTGAGCTCGATGATGTTGAATCATGAGATGGTGTATTCAAGATGTCATACATCATTCATGTAGCTAACCCATCATCCGAAGGAGAGATAAGGATGTTGAAGGACTTGAAGAATCCATCATAGTCGAAAAAGTAGGCGGATCCTTTCCCTGTAGGTGGTGTGGTATATCTCTGAACATCAACATTACACCACACTTCTACTAAACCCGTTGAGTTGTTGTAAACTCTCAGGTTCGGTATGTTGTATCCTAAGAAGATCCCTTCATCAGCCTTCTCGCTGAATTTACCTTCTTGAGTCTTCTTTAGAAGTGTGCACGGCGCGCCAAATGGTTCGAGATACTCCAGATTAGGTTTACGTCGTTGTAGTAGCTCGTAACATGTCTTTCCGTGGCGCTTGACTATCAGAACTCGATTCAATGTATAACATGCATTCGCCACTGCTTCATTCCAGAATTGGATAGGCAGTTTCGAGTCTGCCAGCATTGTCCGTGATGTCTCTATCAAGCTTCTGTTCTTTCTCTCAGCAACACCATTCATCTGAGGCGTGTAGGCAGAAGTGAATTGATGCACAATTCCCTTTTCCTTGCAGTAAGCCTCTATCCACTGATTCTTGAATTCAGTCTCGTTGTCTAGGCGTACTTGTCTCACCTTCAGCTTGTATAGAGATTCCAGTGTGGTTACTAACTCCTTGAATGACTCAAATGTTTCTGATTTGGACTTCAGAAACATTACCCAAGAGAATCTTGAGTAGTCATCAGTAACTACAAAATAGTACAAATCGTCTGTAATGCTCTTTGTACTGACTGGACCAAACAGATCCATGTGAAGAAGTTCAAGAGGAAGTTCTATTGAATGAACTTTCTTTTCCTTATGAGACTTCTTCATCTGTTTGCCTTTCTTGAAAGCTACACAAAAGTCAGGAAGTTGAAAATTCTTGATGTTAACTCCTCTCACGAGATCCTTCTGGATCAAATGATTCATCTTCCATTGATTAATGTGTCCCATTCTCCTATGCCAGGAGATGGAGTTTTCTCAGTGGCTTTTGATAGAAAGCACTGAACTTCATGATCCGTTGTCGAAGCCGTTGAGAGATCCAAAACATAAAGGTCTTTATATCTTGAAGCTGTCATCAAAACTTGGTCCTCCGGAATCACGTAGTCTTTCTTTAGGACATAACACTTCTTGTTGTCAAATATGACTTTAAATCCCTTATCACAGATTTGGGAAACAGAAAGTAAGTTGTTTTGAAGTTGTTGAACGTAGTTCACCTTATCAAACTTAACTTTCTGATTTCCAACTTCTCCCTGAGCTGTGATATAGCCTCCCTTATTTCCAGCAAATGAAACATGCCTTCCTTTTATTTGTTTGACATTTGATAAAAGAGCCCTGTTTCCTGTCATGTGCCTGGATGCTCCGCTGTCTACAATCCACGTGTTGGTTTCAGCACTGTAGCGAACACCCTGCACATACAATGTAAAACATTAGTTTAGGTTAGGAACCCAAGCCTTTACTGGCTTGGGTTTCTCAGAGGCATCACACATCATGAATTCAACCCATTGACCCTTAGAGGGTGAGGGTAGCTCAGGTTCCTTCTTGTCATCATTATCAGACACAGAGGATGGCTTTTCTTTCCATAAGTCAGATTTGTGCAATGCCTGTTTGTGATAAACAGTCGACTGGCTAATGGGTTGAACTTTAGGTTCACTAGTTCTTCTAGGTGGAGTTAAGGAACTCCTCTTAGAAGACCTAGGTTTTGAATTCTGAAGTTCAATCTTCTTCCTAGGTGTCTAATAGTAAGGACAATAGGAAGCAATATGTCCACACTCTCCACAGTTGTAGCATGACCTGCTATCAACTTTATGATTAAACTTTCTTTGTGGAGATGTGTGTGACACCCTAGTAGCATCACTTAATTTGGGTTTTGACTCTGTTTCTTTTGATGTTTTCTCTTGTTTAACAAAATTAATTGTTTTAACATGTTTAACATCTTTTTCTTTTTGGTTAACTGGTTTTTAACATGAAACTTGTGAAAGATTAACATTAACAGTCTTTTTAGGTTCTGATTTGACTTTGTTTGACCCTGACTTTATATTAACCTTTTCAAATTCTTTCTCCAGATTACACAAGGCATTTTACCATTTGCCTTTGAAGTGGCCTCCTTTTGTTTTGTTCCAGATTCAATTGATGAACATGAGGAATCTGGATCACTAACAAGAGGAGTAGACACCACATGATCCTTGATGGGATTATTATTTATTGGTCTACTTTTAGTGTTCATCAAGGTCTCAGGTGGTGGTGGAACCACTTTATAACCCTAACCCTCCCTGTTGTTATGTGCTCTCACTAAGTGTTGGACAATGTGTGATGAACTTGTTCATCTGTGCAGTTTTTTCTTTAAAGAGTTTACTTCTACTTCTAAAACTGCCTTTTGTTTCTTAGTGTCTTCTAGGGAGTTAAGATAGTACCTAATGTCATTAGCCTGGTTAAATGCTACTACTTTAGTTTCCTAAGTTGTTTAGTCAAAAGGTCTATCTTTTCTTTGTAACTATGCTCATTTTGTTTTAAAACTCTATTAGCCTCAGTGCACAGTTGCAAATCCTTTACTAAGTTATCATTATGATCTAATAACCTAGCAAATTTGTGATCTATGCTATCTCTAAATGTATTACAATCAGAACAAGCATGATTTTGAAACAGTTGGTCAGTGGTACTTATCTGAGGAGGTTCAGAAGAATTAGCCATCAACGTAGCATCAGATGTCTCTGGTTTTGGTGATTCTGTCTTTGCTGTGGAAGTCCCTTCTTCAGGCTTGTAGCTGACCTCGGTTGCAGTTGTATCTTCACTATTTGACATCGCTATCTCAACTGCAATATCTCCTTCACTCGCGGAAATCATCATCTAAGTCTTCCACGATTGCAATATTTGATTCCCCTAGAGAGACAAAACGAAAGCTCCAGTCCTGTCCTTCATCATCATGAGCAGTCAAGGCTTTTGGATCCTTGCTTGATGAAGTAGAACTGCTAGCTTGCTTGTCTTGACGAGTGAAAGACGAGAATGGGTTCCCGTTCCTAGTCTTCTTTAGCTTCACACATTCTCTTTTGAAGTGCCCCTTCTCTCCACAGTTGAAGCACGTCACCTTACTCTTGTCAAAGCCAAATGTGGTATCCTTAGTAGCAACCAAGTTCTGTCCGGTCTTTTTCACAAACTTCTTCGCCCTCCGGACAGCACTTGCTAAGGCCCACATAATGTCCATCCTCTCCAGTTCCATTTCATCCACCTGCTCGTAGTCCTCATCTGCTATATGGCAGTTTCCAATCTTCCCAGTAACAAGTCCATCATAAGAATGAACCACTGCTGCTAAGAGATCCATGTGCTCTCGAGCTACTTCCACGGTCACGTTACCGAGATTCTCGGTCTTCAGTCCAGTAGCATTTGCTTCAGTTCCAATGTAATGGGTACAAGACAACCCTGACGCTTCTGAACCTGAAGGAGAAGCTTGTGAAGGACCAGATGAGCTAGACACAAATGCAGTCTGAAGAGGTGCTCCAGATGTCTTAGCTTGAGGAGTGGCATTGTACAAAGCTGGATTCTGAGTGTATGAAGACTTCTGAGCTCGGTACTTCATCCTAAGTGCTTCTTCTCGCAGCTTTAGAATGAATTCATTGATATCCAACTTTGCCAGCATCTCATTCTGTCTCAGATTTGACACAAATGAAGCCCACTTTTCTGGCAATCCGTCTACAAAATTTGACACTTTTTCTTCCATGGTAGTAGCAACCCCATGTGTATGCAGTTCACTCATCAAATGGTAGAATCTATCAATAACATCGTCTAAACTCTCGTTTCCCATCGATGAGAAGTTGTCAAATTCTTTCTTTAATTCCTTAGCCTTAATTGCCTTTAGCGAAGCATTCCCGTCATATCTCTTTTCTAGCTCATCCCACAATTTCTTGGCTTGCTTATTCTCCGAGTACTGGTGGAAAATATCTTTAGGAATAGACTGTGTTATCAATGCATAGACTCTCTTCTCTGCATTATACTTAACTTTCTGAGCATCAATCATCCCTCCCAAAGTAAGCTTTACCCCATCTGCTCCCACCGGCATACTGTAACCTATCTCGATAGATTCCCACAAATTTGGATCCACTCCATTGAGGTAGATCTCATAACGTTATTTCCAGTGGGGAAACTCATCTAACGTTAAGAGCTTTGGTGGTTTATTATGATTCCCCACCTCACTCTCAAGTAACAGTAGGTTCTGGATTCTTGAGTCCTTCCCGGCAGTAAACGCTGACATCTGATCTTCCATGTCGATTAACTTTAAGTGTACTAAACAATCTGTCAAACTGGTGCGACTGGGTGATGCGAATGGGTTATTCGTGCGAATGAACTATGCGACTGCTTCAATCGTGCGGCTGAACTAAGCGATTGGTTCAGTCGTGCGAATGAATCTGATGCGTATGAACACTGCGAACGGATGGTTCAGTCGTACGAATGGAGATGCGACTAGGTCCAATCGTGTGTCTGGACGATGCAAATGAAGTCCAGTTGTGCGAATGGCTCACTCGTGCGACTGAAGCTGCTGTTTTGCAAAAATTTCTAGGTTAAACATGTTTTGCCCGTAAAAATTCGAATTTTCGCCAACCCTAATCGCCTAATGCCGTAGAAACCGAAACTTGATGAGCAGGGGACGTCCAAGACAACTTTTGACACAAAAAGATTGCGTTTTTAGAGTAAAAACACAAACTTTGTATCAAACTTGATTGAATCACACGTAATCAAGAGCCAAAACTCTGATACCACTTGTTAGGACCTGGTATTTGAACGAAATACCGAATGATTAACGTGTAAACCAAACCAAATAGTGCGGAATCCTATTTGATTGGCGATCCAATCAGTGAGAACGCACGAAGAATCAATAAAGTATTGAATCAAACGTTAAGAATCGATTAGGAATCGATCTATAGCGTTCTATGAACTTGGAGTATGAACTTGGAGGCTTCTGGCCGGCTAGGGTATGTCTGGAGTCGAAATAGAATGAACGCTTAGGTTTTTCCACGAATTGGGTTGTATTTATAGGTTAGTATTGTTCATTCATACGACTGAACCATTAGTATGGTTTAGTCGTGCGATTGAACCATGCGGTTGATCCATCCGCACGACTGAGTGTTCAGTCGTGCGACTGAGCCAATCTTATGTTACAATCATACGACTGATCCAGTCTCCTGGTTCAGTCGTGCGACTGAGTCATTCGTATGGAGTTATTCATGCGTATGGTCCATTCGCATGGGCCATTCGCATGAGAACTTCATTTTGTTAAGTTTGAATGTATTAATTAATATAACATTATGTGTATCAACTCAAACTACCACAAACCTATTTAACCAATTCAACATCGACTCATTAATGAAAAATTAAACATTGTAAATCACAAACAACCAATATCATTTCATTAATCATTCCAAACATTACATCAGTGTAAGAACAAACAAGATCCATTACATTCATATCATGATCTAGGTACATACATGTATCAACATTACGTTTCCCTCTTATTTACATTAAATTACCCTGACTAAGTCCATTTTTATTAATTGTCTTGTTTTGACTTTATTCGGGGCGTTACAAGTCCACCCCCATTATTTAGGTTTCATCCTTAAAACTTGTTGCAGGACGGTGAAGGGTATGCACTTACAACACAACAACACAATGAGGAGAGTTGCTTAGAACACTTAACAGATCAAATAGGGAACTGGTTAACTTGTTAATGAAAGATGCTAAGAACACAAGTAAAGACAGAACAAGATTGCAAACAACACAAGTATTTGGTTTTCAAGAATGTTGTATATTGCTTCTCAAGTTCTATTACAAGTTACCAAGCATCGATTGAAAGTTACAACTACTTGAGATACTTTATACTACATCCTACAGATGGCCATACTTTGAAGGCCAGCTAGATATAATTGACTAGACAACTACAAAATCAAATGTAGAGTCAGAAGGCAGATCTGCCTTTTGACTTGTGACTATGACATGTCATAGCTCACATCCTAATATATTACAAAAAAGATAAAAGTACATAAAGTAGAAAGCATGGACTCAAGACCTCAATGTATAGTTACCAAAAGCATGGACCTTTCACCAACTCATGTAAGTTGATGACTTTATAGAGTAGCAGCGGAAAGGTGGCCCAACTTTATGGTAAAGTACATCAGATAAAGGCATATCTCTAAAAGTCTTCGGAAGAAATATGTCTTCACTCTTTGGCTTCGGAAGACTTTGTCTTTGAAGCTTTGGAATACTTCACTTTTGGCTTCGGAAGATGTTCGTCTTGGCTTCGGAAGATTTTACACTTACAATATTTCTAGTGCATGGTGTAAAACTTCCGTAGCATTTCTACTTCTATTCTTTAGTACATGCTTGTCGAGAGACTTTGGATGTTTTGGCTGCATCAGACTTATAGGAATCCTTACAAACTCCCCCTAGGCTGATGGTACCAAAACATTTAGAAGATCTTCAAATATTTATAGTCTTCAGGATAATGATGACTATACCCTTCTTCATCAGATAGTCAGGATCACTTAGACTCTCATAATATCTTCTAATCTCAAAGAGATCATGCCGAGGTAAGTTGATTATGTTGCCATGTATAGACATTCTCAACACTTTGATCTCTGATCACATGCCATCTCTCTGGATTAGTAGTGAAGGTCCAGGATAAGATGGGTGTCTCAGCTGCAAGAGGAGCCACTTGAATTGGAGTTGATTGGGCTGCCTCTTCATGCACATCCTCAGGTTGATCTGACTCAGCCTGAGGTGTAGAGGTGGATGATTCAGGCTTCTTCTTCTTAGACTTGGGTTTGGAAGCCATCATCTTCTTCCTTTTAGAAGACTTTAAGTGAGAAGACTGGTCTGCAGCATCTTGTTGATCATCCTTGTCTTTCTCAGTTGGGTGTTCCTCTCTCACCGGTTCAGAAGGAGAGGGAGTTTGACCCTGCTGTGGATCAGAAGATGAAGCTTGTTGAGGCTCAGCAGGAGATCCAGGTTGTGTTGTCTCAGGTTGTTCAACCTTAACCTCCACTTCAGGTGGGGTTTGACTTGGAGGAGAGTATAAGTCAATCAGCTCTACATTCTTGATTTTCTGCTTGATTACCCTGATATGCTCATCCATTGTGGATAGAAACATAGGGTCAAGTCTCCTTTCGGAGAATCCATATAGCTTCAAGAAGCTCATCATCCTTTGTCTATCAGCAGACTTCTTCATACTCTTTTGGATGATAGCTCTTGACTTTGCAGCATCTTTCATCATCTTTCTTTTTGTTTTCTTTTGTTCTTTGAGCACTTGAAGTTCAAGCTGTTTGAGATACTCAAACTCAATGTACTTAAAGGACAAGGGAAGAGGTGCAGATGCCTGGTAGAGACCTATGACACTCAGGTAGTTGATCATGTTTTGCCTATCTGTTTCCTTATCTACCTGAGGTTCTTGTATAGCAGCCACATCCTTTTGCACAGGACTTTCCTGAACTGAGGAGAGAGTTGGAGCATGCTTGTATAATCTTTTCTGTCTCTTCTCCTCTTTGAATTGGAAAAGTAATCTTGCATCCTTTGCTTCCTTCATCTCTCTTGACACTTCCATGTCAGCCAGTTCATTTAATTGCTCTAAGGGGAGAGATATAATCTCATCTATGTCATAGTTCCTGATCTGCAGGTAAGTAATCCTGACTGCCCTCAACTCATCTTCTTGAGTGTTTGGTTTGGGGGCAGCCCTGATTGCAGCTTGTATAAAGACTGAAGACCCAGAGGAACTTTCTACCCTTAGCTTCCTCTTTCTCTCTCTCTCCTCCTCCTCAATCTCCTCAGGAGTCAAATCCTTTTCCCTTTGTCACCCATAGACCTTTGTGACTCAGGGTGGAGAGAGGTTTGGCCTTCATTGCTTGGTGTAGCATCCCAGCTCTGGCCAGAGAGAGGTTGTGAGACACCTTCACCAGCAGGTGTTTCACTGAGGGAATGAATTTTTGAAGCATTTGTTGGTATGACAGGGCTCTCAGGCTCTATCACTAGGCCTTCAGCCAAGGTTTTCCCTTTGAAGCTAGTCTCAAGGTCTGCCTAAGCATCCAGTTAACCAGTGACATTACCTGATTGCCTTTGTCTCCTTCTAAGGCTGAACTCTTTAGTAATTTTGTCTTGAATCCTGAGTGCTAACCTGTCAGCTTATCTTGATTTTCTTGGGTTGACAAGTGGCATGTTGATCAGGTCAAGACCTTCATAGTAGTGCAGGGTCTGAAAATTGAACACTTCTTACTGCTCTTGAACTCTATGAAGAATGAGGGCTCTTCTATCAGCATCATACCTACACCCAATAATGTAGTTTGAAGTTCCTTGAGGTGGAGTTAACACAACCCTTGGAATGCCTTCCTCAAAGAGACTCCTAATGATAGAGTCTATAATGTCCACATTAATGTGAACTTGAGGAAGTTGCTGAGTATGCACAGTTGCAAGTGAGGATGGTGAATCCTCAATGTCCATACTTCCTAAAGAACTCCCAAGTTCTGTGACTGTAATGACTTTCTCCTCCGTTTTGGTAGCATCACCCTCTTGCATAGGTGAGCTAGAGGTTATGTCAATCACATTCACAGGTTCTTGTATTCCTGGTTGAGCTCCTCTTAAAGGTCTCCCAGCTAGTTTTTCCCTAAGATAAGATATCTCAAGTTGCTGATCATTGACCTTATTATGCAGGGTAGTCACCTGAGATTCAAGGTGACTAACCTTAGAGACTAAATAAGAGCATGTTTTTGACAGTTTTTGCATCTTTAGTCTCAGATTCTCCTCTTCTTCATCAGAAGAATCATTGGGGGATGAGATGATTGGACCAAAGTCCTCTCTCTCACAACCAGCCTTAGGTTCTTGGCTGTTGGATTTTCTCTGCACATTGATATTCTCTGTTGAGGTGTCAATGGACTGAGTTGCCATGGTTGAGGTCATAATGATGTAATCACCTGCAGAAGTGAGAGCCTCTTCCATATGGATACCCTGAACAGGTTCAGAAGTATCCACCTTAGTTATGGATGACTGATGTGGGCTAGACAAAGGAGACTCAAGAGTACTCATCTCTCTTTGAGTAGGGGAAGAGTAGAGAGACTCATGATACCCACTGAAACCTAAGTCTTCATCAGTATAGAATGAGAGGTTGGGAATGGGTTGATTTAAGTCTAAAGGCTGGGGATGGTAACTGTCCCTTGAAGGTTGTTCACTTGAGTGTTGAGACTCAGAGTGAAGGCTTAAGGCAGTTGGGCTTGTGAGCTCATCAGGGTGAGCATGAGGAACATCAGCCCTGGTTGTTGAAGAGATGGGAGTGGTTTGCTCCTCAGGGGAAGTGGGAGCTCTAGTGTCCACTTCCTCCTGTATGGGTGAGTATATGGGGGCCTACACAGACTCAATAGCTTGATCAGGGGTTCGTTTGGATTTTCATTGGTAGGAGAGGGTGACTTGGGGCCTTTTTGGTGGTTGAAAGGTAGAAGGTGTGGGTTCAACAGTAGCTTGTGTTGCTAGGTTGTCACCTTGAGCAATGAGCTCTAACATTTATGGGACAAGGGCTGTTTCTACCACGAAGAAGCCTACAGTTGGCTTCTTCATAATTTTAAAGATGCCAGGCTTCATCTGTCCCAATTTAAGAATATTATCTGTTTCCCTCAACTAAGAGCCCAGTTCACAGTTGAGAATGTGTTGAACATATCTAGGAAACATATAATACTCTAAGGAGTCCAAGTTAGCAAGCAAATTTGTATAAACAAATTGCGAATACCTAAACTTGACCCCTTGAACCATTCCATGTACTATGAAGGAAAGATCCTCGGGAATCTGGTCCCACCCCCATGCTTGTTTGACAAGATGTGGATAACTACATGAAGCAGGTATTTCCACTGGGATGAGACCTTCCCTTTCCTGAAGGTCTTTACAAAGAAATCTCCCTCATAGCCCATCTGCTCAAAGGAATGATTTACAGCTTCCTTTGGGAAGGACAACTCACCTTTTTCATCATCCAGCTCGAAGTGAGTGTTTATGATGGCTGGAGTGATGAAGATTGTCCTCCCTTGCACTGTGGCAGATAGTGCCTTCTCCCCCATCCATAATGACCTCTTGGCAGGTCTTCCAAAATTCAAGCAGATGATCCTCATAGAGTAGGATCAATGGTTAGGGAGGTGAAGTAGTTTGATAGAGCTAAGAAACAACAAATCTCTGAAAACTTTCATCTTTCTCAGAGCTTAACAGTGCAACTTGGTTATGTTGCCTATGAAGTTGCATGGAGAAATCTTGGTTGTTTCTGAGGTTTAGGTTGGCCATTTTAGAAGCTTAAGGATGAAGAAAGATAAAAAACAAAGGCGGTTTGGGAGAATTTAGGTTTAAGGAATAGTGTAATTGAGGAAGATAGTGAAAGAGGGGGGAACCATTGGGCATTTATGTGAAAAGGATTTGAGACAAAGTTAATGAAAGAGGATAAACTTTGAAATCCAGATGTCGGTCCCACCTCTGAAAAGTAGTTTACTTTTGCCCAAAAAGTAGTTTTCTTGGAAGTCGAGACATCTTCCGAAGGTTATTTGCTACGGAAGTTCTGAAGAAAAAGCTTCCTAAGGCAAATTGGCTTCGGAAGAGATTTCAAAGGTTTTTTGAGAATTTTGCTTCGGAAGAGAAATTACATTCGGAGATTTTTATTCTAAGAAGAATAAATACTTCCGAAGGTAAATTGCTTTCGGAAGAAACTTGTTCTTTGAAAACATACAAAGTACTTAAGTTGATTTTAAGCTTCGGAAGATATTTCAGAAATTTCTTCCGAAGGTAAAATCACTGAAGCAATTATTTGTTTACTAAGACATAAACTTCTTTCGAAGGTAATTTTGAATCTTCTGAAGAGATCAAGATTTTCAAAAATCTAAGAAAAGTCTTTTGAAAAGATTTTCTTCCAAAGAAAACAAGGGCTTATGAAGGTGATATAATAAACAACTTAGGACACACATGTTTTAGAAATAAATATGATTAAGTTTTAAGAAAAGCTATTCAAAGTTAATCATCCCAATAGCTGATACTAGATATTTAAATCTCTGCTCATCAAAAGCTTTGGTGAACAGATCAGCATATTGTTCATTTGTGTTAACTTTGACTAGTTTGATTAATCCCTTTTCAAAGTTATCTCTAATCAAATGATACCTGATATTAATATGCTTTGTCCTTGAGTGCTGCACAGGATTCTCTGTGATGGAGATAGCACTATTGTTGTCTATGTGGATGGGAGTCTCTTTAAAGTTAAATCCATAGTCCAGCATCTGATTTTGAATCCAAAGCACTTGAGCACAGCAGCTTGCAGCAGCAATGTATTCAGCCTCAGCAGTTAATGCAGACACACAGGATTGTTTCTTGCATTGCCAAGAGACTACTCTTCCTCCAAGAAATTGACATCCCCCTGATGTAGACTTTGCAGTCATGTTGCAACCACCATAGTCACTATCTGTATAAGCATACAGATTAAAGTCAGAATTCTTTGGATACCAAAGGCCAAGTGCCGAGCACCTTTGAGATATCTTAAAATTCTTTTGACTGTGACCAGGTGTGACATCTTGGGGTTGGCTTGATATCTTGCACAACATGATATCTGGCCTGCTAGCTGTGAGGTACATAAGAGACCCAATCATAGCCCTATAGAGATGTTCATCAATACACTCCCCCTCAAGATTAGGTCTAAGGGAGTGATTTCTGGCTATGGGTGTCTTAGCAACCTTACAATCAGTCATGTTAAACCTTTTAAGTATGTCATGTACATACTTTGACTGACTTATGAAGATGCCATTGTCAACTTGCTTCACTTGAATTCCTAGAAAGAAATTGAGTTCCCCCATGGCACTCATTTCAAACCTGTCCTTCATCAGCTTCTCAAAGTCTTTGCAGAGCTTTGGATGAGTTGACCCAAAGATAATGTTATCTACATATACTTGAACTAGCATTATGTCATTTCCTATTCCTTTGATGAAAAGAGTTCCATCTATAGTACCTCTTTTGTAGCCATGTTGACAGAGATACTTAGATATTGTCTCATACCACTTTCTTGATGCTAGGTGCAGCCCATAAAGAGCTTTATCAAGCCTGCAGACATAATCAGGATGATCAGGATCTGCAAACCCAGGTGGTTGTCTGACATACACCTCTTCATCAATCACCCCATAAAGAAAAGCACACTTGACATCAAGTTGGTAGACCTTGAAATTCTTGGATGCAGCAAAAGCTAGGAATATTCTAACAGCTTCAAGTCTTGCCACAGGAGCAAAAACATCTGTGTAGTCAATTCCTTCTTCTTGAATGTCTCCTTGAACAACTAGTCTTGCCTTGTTTTGATGACAAGTCCTCTATCATCCTTCTTGTTCCTAAAAACCCATTTGGTTCCTATGGTAGTCTTCCCTTGAGGAAGAGGACATAGGTTCCAAACCTTTTGCCTTTTGAATTGAAGCAGCTCCTCTTGCATAGCTTCAACCCAACTTCCATCCTTTAGAGCCTCATCAATTTTCTTTGGCTCTATCTGGGACAAGAAACAAGAGTGAAGACAAACATTTGCTTCATGGGTTTATCCTCTTGTTCTCACCCCTGAATCAACATCTGCAATGATGTTTGTGGTAGGATGACACTTGTGGATCCTTAGCTAAGGGATCACAACAAGTTGCTTAGACAGATCTAGATTTGAAAAATTTTGATCTGGCAAAGAAGATTCATCCTCCACATCAGCACACTTATCAAGATTGACTTGATCCAATGAGTGTGTGACATTATTGATGTTGTCTTCAATGTAGTGGTTATTAGCATCAAGAAAATCTTGATTACTTTCACCACCACCATTTTTTCTAACATTTGATGCTCCTTCTTCTGAGTTTTGTGCCTCTAAGCTGGAATTTGAAGGCACTCCAGAAGCATCAGCAGGATTTGTCATTGATGTGCTGGTAGAAGCTTCATTTGCAGGAATAGTTACCACTGGAGCTGAAGATGTATGAGTTGAAGGTCTTCTTAGCTCAAATCTTAGGGTCGGGATCACCTGTTGGTAATATATCTGTAGATCCTGAAATATTCTCACAAGATTTGTTAACAGTTGGTAACTAAATCAAGATCAAATAGCCAATTCGGACCAGAACCTTTCACACTGGGAGGGTGCTAATTGAAAGTCACATTGGCTGACTCCTCAACTACTCTAGTTCTGAAATTGTATACTCTATAAGCTTTAGCTTGAGAAGAGTATCCAATAAAATGTCCATCATCTGATTTCTCAGCAAACTTGGCAACTTGATCCTTGGTATTCAAGATGGTGCAAGGACATCCAAATGACCTGAGAAAACCAATGAAAGGTTTTCTCTTGTGCTAAAGTTCATAAGGAGTCTTACCATGTGTCTTAACCATTAAAACTTTGTTTTGCACATAGCAAGCAGTGTTCACTGCCTCTACCCAGAAGGTGATGGGCAGTTTAGAGGCAGACAACATAGTTCTTGCAGCTTCAATTAGTGTCATGTTTCTCCTCTCAGCAACACCATTTTACTGAGGAGTCCTGGGAGCACTATATTGTCTTGTAATACCTTTTTCATCACAAAATGTATCAAGGATTTGATTCTTGAATTCAGTTCCTTGATCACATCTTATGGTTTTGACCTTGTGATCATATTGATTCTCAATCTTTAAGATGAAATTCTTCTGAATCTCAGGAGTCTCATCCTTAGTTCTAAGAAAGAAGACCCAAGTAAATCTTGTAAAACCATCTGTGATCACCAAACAATAAGAGGTCCTTCCTAGACTCATTACACTGGTGGGGCCAAAGAGATCCATATGTGATAAGTGTAAGGGATTAATGATAGAGTTTCTTTCCTTTGGCTTGTGAGATACCTTGTGTTGCTTCCCTTTTAGGCATGCAACATAGTGGTAATCACTTGTAAACTCTTTCTTTGGTATTCCAGTTACCAAATCATTCTTAATTAAATTATTCATGTTTTTAAAGTTTACATGGCATATTCCTTTATGCCAGAGGAAAGATTCATCATTATTTGCTTTAGATAGAAAGCATGAAACTTCTCCTGAGGGGGATGTTTCTTGCAAGTCCATCTTGTACATGTTCCCTTTCCTAGGGGCTCTGAGCAAGATGTGCTCATGAGGAATGACCACCCCGAGCCTGAGAACAATGCACTCATGCTCGTAAAGAGCATGTTATGACTCTGATCACAAAATTGGGATACACTCAGAAGATTGTACCCAAGCTCCTTGGTGAAGTTTACCTTCTCAATGCTGAGCTTACCATTTTGACCTTGCCCCTTCCAGTAATGTAACCTCTTGCATCTCCTCCAAAAGCAACTGGTCCTCTATCAATTCTTTCAAACTTTTGGAGTAGTGACCTTTTGCCTGTCATGTGCCTGGAACAGTCACTATCAATGATCCATACATTTTTATTTTTCTTGAGTTGTCCCTGCACAAAAGAGATGATTAGTTATATTTGGAAACCCAAGCGTCATTGGTCTTTGGCTCATCAAAAGAAGTTGAAGACAATGCAACAGTAATTGATCGTATAGTCATGCTAGAAGGATCATTTGCTAATGTTGATGAAGAACTTTCAGCCACTTGGTCTTTCTTTGACTTCATACCACCTTTGGAAGCTTAGACTTGACCTTCAATACTTCGGAAGTTTTGATGACTTCGGAAGTTTTGATGACTGGCCCTTCGGAAGATCTTGCTTTCACTGCAGCAGGCTTCAGTGCTTCGGAAGTATTCCTTTCTGCCGAGACCAAATTTTCTTTCGAAGGCAAGTTTCCACTTGTCTTCTTCTTCATTTTGGACCTTCCGATGGAAACAGATTTTCCTTCCGAAGCTTGCTTCTTCTTCTCCAAACTCTTAGAAGTTTCTTTCTTTGTCATATGGAAAGTACTCCTTGGATTGTAGACACAATCCTTAGCAAGATGAGAAGTACTCCCACACATAACACACTCCATTTTCTTCCTTCTAGGAGTTCTTCTTTGTGAACAAGGCTGAACTTGATCACTTTCCTTCTCCATCTTCATCTTTGCAGATACTGTGGCAATTCTTGTGGGGTTAGAACTACCTTTGGAGCTGGATGGTTCAGGTTGTACAGCAGCAATGCACAACTGATCAGCCTTCTTTTTGATGATGGGATGATTTGGACATGAACTAGAACTCTTATTGATGGAGTTCAAGTTTATGTCTTCAGCCTTTGCCACTTCAAATCCTGTAGAGATGAAGACTTGTTTTTGTGCAGAATTAAAGGTGGCCTTGATCTATTGAGCCTTTTTGGACTTTCTTTTGGCCTTCCTGATCAAGTTTTTTCTTCTTGACTTGGTCATCCCAACAGCTTTGCTCTCCTCAGAGGGATGGTGACCCTTCTTAAAATGCTCTTCTTCACTCTTCTCAGAGCCATTCTCCACCATATCCTCTTCATCCTCTTCAGTCACAGGATCTATAAGGGGAAGCTCATCTTCACAAGTTCCACACCTAGGAGATCTTAAAGACAAGATTGTGTGTGGAGGAGCTATCTCACAAGATCCTAGTCCCTACTTATTTTGATAACAAACTTTTGCATGCAAGGATGAGGATATTATATTCTTGAAGGTCTCTTCTTCAAGAACACATTTTTTTGCCTTGGCTTTGCTGATCACAAGCTCAGCCTGGCATTCAGTTAATTTAGTAATGAGATCTTTGATCTAAGTCCTGTAGTTTGTATGCTCATGTTTAAGAGTTGAAATGGTTTTCTCTAAGTCCTCTATCTTTAGTTTATAATATTTTAGCTCTTTTAAAATCAGCTTTTAAAAATATTTAAGGACTCAAGGTCAGATCTCATTTCTAAATTATAGGACATGTATCTATTAACTTTAGCAATACATTCAGGAGTACAAAGATGTTCCAATACCTTGGCTTCATCGTGGTCTGCCATGAGTGCTTGGTTTGGAGATGCATCTTCTACTTGAAAGCTCCAGTCAAAGCCTCCTTCTTCAACAGCAACTGCAGCTTGCTGCTTTGGCTTCTCATTCTGGGGGGCTTTCTCAGTATAGTTTGGTCTGGTTTGTGCTTGGCCACCATTTGTCCTTGGTGCCTTACACTCTCTTGCAAAGTGTCACATCTGGTTACAGTTGTAACACTTTACTTTGCTTTTGTCCAGCCCAAACTTTCCACTGGCTGCATTGCTTGGAAACTTTCTCCCTGTCCTATTGTAGAACTTCTTGGCTCTGTGAGTGAGAAGAGCCATCTGCTGGACTATCTCCATGTACTCCAGATCATCTGGATGGATACAGTCCAAATCTTCAAGAGTGAAGAGAAAGTTGCTTGAAGTTTCATCAGCAGAGATAAAGGCATGAGAAGAACTTGTCTCTTGGAAAGGACTTCCTTGAGTGTAGCTTTCCCTTGGAGTCTCTGGGAAGGTTATGAAAGGGACCTTTTGTGAGTTGTCAGGGAAGCATATAAGATGATGATGTGGTTCAATGCTTTCCCTTTCAACTACATGGAGGGCTGACTCAGTTGATTGCTGGAGTTACCAGATGAGTTTTGCATGTTCATCTCCATCTGGTAGCCATTAAGAATACCATACAACTCTATGAGAGTAAGAGTCTTAAGGTTCTCAGTCCTCTTGATAACAACACAGTAATGTGTCCACTGTCTAGGAAGAGAGGACATAAACTTCCTTACAATGTCCCTGTTCTCAAGAGCTACTCCAACATCCATTAGAGTATCCACAATCTCAACATACCTGAAGTATTGTTGAGTCATGGTTTCACCTGCCTTGAAGGTGAAGTTTTCAAACTGCTGCTTCAGGAGATCCTTCTTGTTCTCCTTTGCTTCAGTAGACCCCTCATACATCAGCTTCAGTGCTTCCCATAGTTGCTTGGCAGTTTTGCACTTCTTGAAGCCTCTGTAGATGGAGTTTGGAAGAGCAGTTTAAAGGGTTGTGATGGCTTTCTGATCAATCTCTATTCTCTTTCTATCTGCTTCAGAGTAATCAGCCACAGCCTTAGGAATCATACCACCACCAGTAGCAGAAGTGGTGCTTGGTAGGTAAGGTCCTTCAACAACAAAGTCCCACATCCTGGAGTCTTGAGACTTGATGAAGTCTTCCATTCTTTGACACCAAGTATCAAACTTTTCAGGAGTGATCAGTGGAGACTTTGTCATAGTTCCAGTTTCCATATCAGCTTTGATTATAGCTGCCATTTAAGTTGTTAAGTATTTTGTGTGTGTGAGGGATCTTAAGATGTTGAGATCTTATATCAAGAGCCTAAAATGCTCTGATACCAAATGCAGGACCGGTGAAGGGTATGCACTTACAATACAACAACACGATGAGAAGAGTTGCTTAGAACCCTTAACATATCAAATAGGGAACTGGTTAACTTGATAATGAAAGATGCTAAGAACACAAGTAAATGTGATACAGATTAAGATTGTAAACAACATAATTATTTGGTTTTCAAGAATGATGTATATTGCTTCTCAAGTTCTATTACAAGTTACAAAGCATCGATAGAAAGTTACAAGTACTTGAGATACTTTATACTACATCCTACAGTCGGCCATACTTTGAAGGCCAGCTGGATACAATTGACTAGACAACTATAAAATCAAATGTAGAGTCAAAAGGCAAATCTGCCTTTTGATTTGTGACTATGACATGCCATAGCTCACATCCTAATATATTACAAAAATGATAAAAGTACATAAAGTAGAAAGCATGGACTCAAGATCTCAATGTACAGTTACCAAAAGCATGGACCTTTCACCAACTCATGTAAGTTGGTGAATTTACAGAGTAGCAACGGAAAGGTGGTCCAGCTTTATGGTAAAGTACATCATATAAAGGGATATCTCTAAAAGTCATTGGAAGAAATCTGTCTGCACTCTTTGGCTTTGGAAGACTTTGTCTTTGAAGCTTTGGAAGACTTCGCTTTTGGCTTCGGAAGATGTTGGTCTTGGCTTCGGAAGATTTTACACTTAGAATATTTCTAGTGCATGGTGTAAAACTTCCGAAGCATTTCTACTTTTGTTCTTTAGTGCATGCTTGCAGAGATATTTTGGATGTTTTGGCTGCATCAGACTTATAGGAATCCTACACTTGTTATTCCTTGAATAGATGTGGGTAATGCTGCCTCATCTCCTCTTCAGTCTCTCACGTAGACTCAGATCCCTTTCTATGCTTCCATTGTACTCGCACCAAGGGAACCACTTTATTCCTTAGCCTCTTCTCTTTGCTTTCAGTGACTGCTACTGGTTGCTCCATATAATTGAGTCATTTATCCACTTCAATATTCTCCAGTGGCACCACCATATCCTCATCGGCTAAGCACTTTCTCAAGTGAGATACATGGAATGTCGGATGAATTGCACTTAACTTATTAAGCAACTCCAACCTATAGGCAACCTCTCGTACTCGGGCAATGATTCAGAAAGGCCCTATGTATCTCGGCCTTAACTTACCCCGCTTTCTAAACCGAATGATGCCCTTCCAAGGTGAGACTTTCAGCATAACTCTATCACCCACCTTGAACTCAATCGATCTACGTCTCTTGTCAGTGTACGACTTTTTCCTATTCTTTGCTGCCTTCATAAAGGCCTTGATCTTTTCCAGCTTCTTAGTGGTAGCCTCAACCACCTCAACGCTCCCTAACTCCTTTTGACCAATATCACCCCAACAAGCGGGCGTTCTATATCTCCTACAGTATAGCATCTCATAAGGAGGCATACCAATGCTGGCATGATAACTATTGTTATATGAGAACTCGGCAAATGGTAAATGGTCGTCCCAACTTCCTCCAAAATCAATGACGCATGCCCGTAGCATATCCTTAAGCGTCTGAATAGTCCTCTCCGATTGACCATATGTCTGGGGATAATAAGTCGTGCTGATATGTAACCTCGTCCCCATCGCATCATGAAATATCTTCCAAAACTTGGACGTAAACCGAGTGTCACAATTAGACACAATAGACACCGGTACACCATGACGACTTACAATATCCTTGATGAATAGATCCGCAAGTCTCTCAAAGGAATACGTTTCACGGATTGGTAGGAAGTGAGCACTGTTCGTTAGGCAATCAACTATCGCCTATATGGCATCATACCCTCTCACGGTACACGGTAACTTCGTGAAAAAGTCCATGGTGATATGTTCCCACTTTCACTCGGGTATATCTAAATGTTGGATCTTCTCGTACGGCTTCTGATGCTCCGCCTTCATTTGCAAACAAGTAAGGCACTACTCACATACTCCGCTACGTCACACTTCATAACCGGCCACCAATAATTTTCCTTTATGTCTTGATACATTTTTGTAGCACCGAGATGAATGGAGTATCGAGTCTTATGAGCTTCATCCATGATCTTTCCACTTATATCCCCATAACAAGGAATCCACATTCGTCCAAATCGGGTTCTAACACCGTGAGTGTTTTCACCCAACTCCACGACTAGACCTCTCATCCTTTCAGAGTAAAAATGATCTTTCTTCAATGCCTCGTCTTGAAACTTCTTGACCTATGTCATCACATCAGAGGTCATAAAAAATTGATAAGCCTTTACCCAAATCGGCTTGGGTCTCTCCTTTCGGCTATGGGCATCTACTACCACTTTGGCCTTGCCCGGATGGTAATGGATCTCACAATCATAATTTTTTATGAGCTCCAACCATTGCATCTGCCTCATATACATATCCTTCTGCTCGAAGAAGTACTTCAAGCCCTTGTGGTCGGTGAAGATGCTGCACTTCGTCCCGTATAGGTAGTGCCTCCAAATCTTTAATGCAAAGACCACAGCTGTTAGCTCCAAGTCATGAGTAGGGTAATGCACCTCATGAAACTTCAATTGTCGGGATGCGTACGCTATAACCTTTCCTCGCTGCATCAACACGCAACCCAACCCCGAGTAAGAAGCATCCAAATAGACTACCAAGTACTCGCTTCCTTCGGGTAGTGACAAGACAAGAGCTTGAGTCAACCTTGTCTTTAACTCCTCAAAAGCCTTCTTTTGATCTTGACCCCATAAAAACTTCACATCTTTGTGGGTCAACTTAGTCAACGAAGAAGCTAACTTTGAGAAGTCTTGGATGAATCTTCTATAATATCCCACCTACCCCAAGAAACTACAGATCTCGGATGGCATCTTTTGAGACTTCCATTGCATCACCGCCTCTACCTTGACCGGGTCCACCATAATCCCCTTGGGATTCACTACGTGACCCAAGAACTGAACTTTGTGCAACCAGAACGCACACTTGGAGAATTTAGCATATAATTTCTCCCTTCTAATCGTTTCCAACACTTCCCGAATGTGATCGGCATGCTCCTTTTCGCTTCTCGAATAAATCAGGATATCATCAATGAACACAATCACTTATTTATCCAACATCGGCCAACACACCCAATTCATCAAGTCCATAAAAGCAGCTGGCGTGTTGGTTAAACCAAAAGACATAACGAGAAACTCGTAGTATCAATAACGCGTGCGAAAAGCTCTTTTAGGAATATCTTGCTCCTTCACCTTCAGCTGGTGATAGCCAGATCGAAGATCTATCCTCGAGAACCAACTGGCACCTTGGAGTTGATTAGACAAGTCATAAATCCTCGGCAATGGATACTGATTCTTCACCTTCAACTTGTTAAACTCACGGTAGTCGATGCCCATCCTCATACTATTGTCCTTCTTCTTCACGAACAAGACCGCAACATCCCAAGGAGAGATACTTGGTCGAATAAATCCCTTATCATGCAACTCTTGTAGTTGCTCCATCAGTTACGTCATCTCGGAGGGGGCTAACCGATACGGTGCCTTAGCAACAGGCTGGGCGTCGAGTATCAAGTCAATTTGAAATTTGATTTCATGGTCCGGTGGCACACCTGGTAAGTCTTTTGGAAACACGTCGGGGAAGTCACACACAATCTGTACCTCAGAAAATTGTGGTATTGACGTATCCACATCCTTCACGTAGGCCAAGTAGGCATTACATCCACGCCTCATGCACTTTCCCGCCATCGCCATCAAAATCACCTTTGGAATTGTAGTGACTCGATCACCGTAGATCATCATCGAACTCCCGTCAAGTGCTATCAGTCGAATCATCTTTTGGCGACATGCGATATTCGTCTCGTAGTGTCACACCCCCGCTAAAAGCGGAAACACGGGGATGTAACGAGATCGGGATCGTCATAACACATGGTAAGCGATAGAGATGCAATATAATAAATGATGACAAGCGTGTCATGACGACACCCAACAACAAGGGGACTTGTGTCGTGTTTAGTCAATATTCACGACAACATAGCCATAAGCATAAACATGACAACTGATTCACATAACTAAATAAAGATGAAATTGTAATGTAAATTCCCACAACCCGGGAATGAGTATCAAAAGATTGTAATTGTTTAGTCAGACTACAAGATTGTTCAAAATAATTGTTTGTCAAATATGTTTAGTCTCAAAAATGCATCCTAGGGTCTCCACTAAGGCAGCACACCTAGATTCCTCAGTTTGCATGATCACCTGAAAAGATATGCTCAAAATGGTCAACAAAATTGTTGGTGAGCTCGCAGGTTTAAGTAATAAATAAGTGATGATGTATATAGTAAACGATGTGGAATACCGTAAATACTGTTATATAAACAAGTAAAATCACATGACAATGAGCTTTGCAACCAAACCTAGCGACGTACACAAAGATATTGTCGGTATATATTCACCCAAGGGCCCGTTCCTGCCCACTGATGGTACCAACTAGTATACCAACGAACAAGGGTGGGGGTGTCAACCCAGTAGTACTACCAATACCTATCCGTCAGTTCCCACACTCGAATTAAATAGTTGCAAAGATAGAACCACACAGCAGACCCAAGCATGTATCAGATAAGTACTTGCAAAACTGTATCACGTTGATTCCATGTATGTAAATTATAAGTAAATTGTACAGCATTGAAAATGGATGAGCATACTTTTCCCCCAAGTTATAAATGATTGAAATATTGTATAAGCGTAAAAAGGGGCAACGAAACTCACTTGTTAGGTGGTAAGTATGTATGATCAATGTATCCAAATGTTGTATGCAAATGAACGGTCAAACACCTATTGACAGTTATTGTTAAGCATTAATGATTAGTATAAAGCGCATAATAATATTCGGTCGGTTCGGGTTGTATCGGTTGGGTCGCGTGTAACACACACAAACAGACACACGTACTAGGTCTTATGTAGAACCAAGTACTAGACATCGTCGCCATTGCTGATGATATTTAAATAAAGGTTTCATTGTTATTGAAGATGTATTTGATAAATATCAGTAGTTACAAATCAGTTGATAATTGTAAAACGTTAGATTGATTTGATTTTGAATAGTATTTGTGAGCTTTATAGCGTTGACTTTAATCTTTGTGGCTGAGAAATGGCAACCGTGTTAATGTTACCTCAACATCACACGACATACACACACCACGCATACGAAGGAAATCAGACACAACAACTTCAGTTGCACGACAGGACCAGACGCACGACTCAACACTCCATTCGCACGAATCAACCCTCAATCGTGCGAATAAGCTTCATTCATACGATTGAGCCTTCATTTGTATGACTGGCATTCATTCGTACCACACAACACCCAATCGCACGACTCAACCTCCATACGCACGAAATGACCTTCAATCATGCGAATCAGCATCATTAGTACGATTGAACCTTCATTCGTGCGATTGGACTCCAGTCGTGCGATACACGCACAATCGCATACATTCATTCGGTCGCCTGACTCAATCGCACACATTCATTCGCTCACATGACTCAATCGCACACATTCATTTGCACGCATGACTCATTCGCACACATACACATAGTCGCACGACTCAGTCGCACGACACACCCAGTCGCACAACTCAGTCGTATGATTGACCCAGACGCATGGCTCAGTCGCACGACTCATCCAGTCGCACGACTCAATCGCATGACAGACCCAGTCGCCTGGATAGCAGAATCGCGACTGTTGACGGGGCTGAGCGGCCTCCGGCTGCTCCGAGCACGAGTTTTACACAACAAGGACCTCCAGAAACACTCTACACACATACACAAACAAGAAGCACACGCAGAAAGCCCTCACACGCACCCACACGACCTCATGTGTTCAGGTTGAACCCGAACACCCGAAACCCTAGAATGGACAGCCGTGAATAAGCAAGAAAAGGGACAACCAAGGTTGTCTACCTGCTAGAATGGAGTAGACTAGGTTGTAGATGAAGTCTAGACAACGAAAACGAGACCAAGCGGGTCGGATTTGTTTCAAAGATGAAGAAAATGGTGAAGGAGAGGATGAAGAAGATGAAGAAGAAGTGAATGAGCTAGGGCTGGAAAAATGGGGCTTTTATACACATTCCAAGTTTGCAAAATGTCAAGTTTAGTCCCTGCACTTAACCCCCGAGTTTCCCAAATTTGTTTCGGTTGAAAAACGACTTTGTTAGGTTAATCATATTAATTATAAAAATGTATTTAATGATATTTATAACTTAAAAATGGTTTTTATTAGTGACGTTAATTTTATATAAAAATATATTTGGCGGTTACGATGTTGAAAGTTTTATAAGTTTTTAAGGATAGCATATGATTACAATGAAAGCACAAGCACAACGATGATAAAGCAAGCATGATATCCACATAAATAGTTAATAAAGATGAGGATGATTGATCAAAGAATAGTTAACGGAAAACCACGATAATTGACGGACCTTAAGGTGACGGATGTCACAGTATCCCCCAGTTGAGAGAATTTCGTCTCGAAATTCAGCTGGAGTTAGGTCCAAGAGTATCATCCTCGAATAGATGTGGATATTTAAGTTTTATCTAATCTTCTCGTTCCCATGTAAACTCTGGCCCTCGTTTTGTATTCCATCTTACGCGCACAATAGGTATTCTACTGCGCTTCAGTTGCTTGACATTTCGATCCATGATCTCAATGTGCTCCTGAACAAAATGAAGCTTTTCGTCAATCTTAATTTCCTCAATTGGCACGTGAAGGGATTCGTCGGCCAAACACTTCTTGAGGTTTGACATGTGAAAAGTATCATGCACACCGCTGAGTTCTTGTGGCAACCTTAATCAGTAAGCCACTGGACCGATTCTTTCTATAATCACGAATGGTCCAACGTATCTTGGGGCTAACTTCCCTTTCTTTCCAAATCGAACGACTCCTTTCCAAGGGGAGACTTTAAGTAATACCCGATCCCCAATGTTGAATTCTAGAGGCTTCCGACGGTTGTCGACATAGCTCTTTTGGCGATCTCTAGCAACTTTTAGTCGGTCTTTGATTTGAAAAATCTTGTCAGTTGTTTCTTGAATGATCTCTGGGCCTGTTAGCTGATTTTCACCAATCTCAGCCCAACAAACGAGAGATCTGCATTTCCTTCCATATAACGCTTCGAATGGAGCACATCCAATGCTTGTATGGTAGCTGTTTTGTAAGAGAACTCGATCAACGGTAGATGAGCATCCCTACTACAAGCAAAGTCGATTACACACGCTCTTAACATGTCTTCTAGCGTCTGTATAGTTCGTTCACTTTGGCCATCTGTCTGAGGGTGATAGGCGGTACTCATATCTAATCGAGTGCCCATCGCTTAATGTGGTGTCTGCCAAAATCGTGAAGTAAATCGACTGTCACGGTCGGATATGATTGACACCGGCACCCCATGCCGTGTCACGACCTCTTTGATGTACAATCTCGCCAACTTATCCATTTTGTAGTCTTCTCGGATAGGCAAAAAATGTGCTGACTTCGTCATTCGATCCACTATGACCCATATCGAGTCATGCCCGCTGCTTGTTCTAGGGAGTTTGGTAATGAATCCATAGCTATATTCTCCCATTTCCACTCGGGAATTTCAGGTTGCTGTAATAATCCCGATGGTTTCTGATGTTCAGCTTTAACTTTTGAGCATGTCAAGCATCTGCTGACGTACATAGCAATGTCTTTCTTCATGCCTGGCCACCAGTACAGATCTTTGAGATTGTGATACATCTTGTCTGCACCAGGATGAATAGAATATCATGTCTTGTGGGCTTCATCCATGACTAAGGTACTTACACCTCCCCATCTGGGTACCCATATGCAATCCATGAAGTATTGTATACCGTCGTCCTTGCAAATCATTTGTTTATCTAACCCTCGGAATTCTTCTCCCGCAAGGTTTTCTTCTTTAAACGCTTCACTTTGTGCAATTTGGATCTGAGCTTTCAAATTCGTTTGAATAGTCAATCCCAACGCCCGAGCACGTAGTGGTTTCACGCGTTCTTTGCGGCTTAAAGCATCAGCCACCACGTTAGCTTTCCCCGGATGATACCGGATTTCACAATCGTAGTCACTAAGTAGCTCTACCCAAGGTCGCTGTCGCATATTAAGTTCCTTTTGATCCAGAATATGTTGGAGGCTCTTGTGATCTGTGTAGATGATGCATTTGGTTCCATACAGGTAATGCCTCCAAATCTTGAGTGCAAATACTACGGCGCCCAACTCAAGATCATGAGTTGTGTAGTTCTTTTCGTGCACCTTAAGTTGTCGCGAAGCGTAGGCAATCACCTTATCTTTCTGCATTAGCACACATCCCAATCCTTGATGTGAAGCATCGTAGTACACCACAAAATCATCGGTTCCGTCTGGGAGGGACAGTATAGGCGCGTTACACAACTTCTCTTTCAGCGTTTGGAACGCTTGTTTTTGTGCATGTCCCCAATCAAACTTCTTGTCTTTCTAAGTAAGCAGAGTTAATGGTTGCGCGATCTTCAAAAAATTCGTGATGAAACGACGATAGTAACCGGCCAATCCTAAGAATTGCAGTATCTCTGATGGTGTCTGGGGCGCGTCCTATTTCTTCACCGCTTCGATCTTGCCGGGATCTACATGAATCCCGTCCTCATTAACCACATGACCCAAAAACTTCACTTCTCGCAACCAAAATTCACACTTTGAGAACTTGGCGAAAAGTTTTTCTTCCCGTAACAGTTCTAGAATTGCCTGAAGGTGTTCCTCATGATCCTCTTTTGATCGGGAGTAGATAAGTATATCGTCTTTGAATACGATCACAAATTTATCCAAATAAGGTTTACACACCCGATTCATTAGATCCATAAACACAGCTGGTGCGTTAGTCAAGCCAAACGGCATAACCAAGAACTCATAGTGCCCATAACGAGTTCTAAACGCTGTCTTCGTTATGTCATCCTCCAAAACCCTTAGCTGATGATATCCAGAACGAAGGTCAATCTTTGAGAAATACGAAGCTCCTTGCAGCTGATCAAACAGATCGTTGATCTTGGGGAGAGGATATCGATTCTTCACGGTTAACTTGTTCAACTCACGGTAATCGATACACATACGAAACGACCTATCCTTCTTTTTGACAAATAACACTGGTGCTCCCCACGGTGAATGACTCGGTCGAATAAAACCCTTCTCCAGTAGCTCTTGTAACTGACTAGATAACTCTTGCATTTTGGATGGCGCTAACCGATATGGCGTCTTTGCTACCGGTGTAGCTCCAGGAACCAACTCTATACGAAATTCCACCTGTCGTGGAGGAGGCAAACCAGACAAGTCATCAGGAAATACATTTGGGTAATCCCGTCCCACGGGAATATCTACTAGTTTCCTCTCTTCGTCCTTCTTTTCAACCACATGAGCCAGAAAAGTGTAGCAATGCTTTCGTAAACTTCGGCGCGCTTTCATGCAGGAAATAAGCTTTAAGTTCATTCCCGGTCGTTCTCCTTGAATCTTGAGTACTTCCCCGTTTGGCATAGGGATTCGTACTATTTTGTCCCGACAGACAATCTCTGCTCCGTTTTGTGACAACCAATCCATACCCACAATCACATCGAAACTTCCTAACTCAAATGGTATCAAGTCTATATCGAAGGCATGGTCCTCCAATGTTAACGAGCACTTCCTAATAATCACATCGGCCTGAACAACCCTACCATTGGCCATCTCTACAGAGTAGCTAGTTTCTAGCCTACTAGGACTCAAATCAAGCAATTGCACAAACTCAGAAGATATAAAGCAACTACTCCAGTATCAAATAATATAGATGCGAAGTGATGGTTGAGTAAGTGCGTTCCCGTGACTACATTCGGGTCCTGACGGGCATCGTTGGCTCCAATGACGAATGCACGTCCCCGAGCTGCAGTCCCTTGAGTGGTCGGGCCTTGATTTCCAGCTATAGCCATCACTTGCTGCTGGTTGTCTCTTGTTGACCCGGTGCCCGATTCAGCCTGGGGCACATGTTTCTGTAATGATCAGGGCTTCCACACTCATAACAAGCCCTTGCATTCCCGGCGGGGTTAACCGCGTTGACTGGTGCCACAAGATTCGGCGCTGTTCTGCAGTCTCTCGCCAAATGTCCCGGGCGTCTACAGTTGGCGCACACCTGGCACTGCGTTCCTGGGGGATGATGATAGTTGCACCTGTCACATTTGGGGTGCGGCCCCACATACTCTCTCTTGCCCTGAGTCACGGCCACAAAATTTCTGGTTGTCTTGGCCCTTTTATCGAGTTTCCCGGTACTCGACCGGCTTGTTTCCCCAACATCCTTTCTCTTTTTGCTCCTCTGCCCAAAACCCCTGTTCTCACCATCTCATCAGTTAGAGCGCCAGCCTTCAGAATTACGCTCTGGATAGTAGGAGGAGCAGCTGTTGTAACCATTGCTTGGATTTGAGGCGCAAGTCCCCAAATATACCTCTCGATTCTCTTTGATTCCGGCATGACCAAATGCGGAACCAATCTTGCCAGCTCATGAAAACGGTCAGTATAAGCTGCATGCCCGGCCCCCACCATAGCATGATTCCAGAACTCATGCTCCAATTTCTGCATCTCGTTGAGGGGGCAGTATTCTTCGGTAATCAAAGCTTTAAACTCATCCCATGACATCTGCATCGCAGATTCTCTTCCTCTAGCCTGAACCTGGGTGTTCAACCAGGTTAGGGCCTTGCCCTGCAGTGAACGGGTGGCATATTTAATTCTCTGGCTTTCGAGGCACTCACTGATGTCAATCACTACCTCCATCTTTTCTAGCCACCTGGTTAGGGCTATCGCCCCACCTTTCCCATCAAATTCTCTTGGTTTGCAGGCCACAAACTCTTTGTATGAACACCCTCGTCTAGCATTAACAACTCCCGTCTCAATACCAGCTATTCCACCATTCCCGGTCTCCTGATTGCTTTCGTTTCCAGTCGGGTTTCCATTTCCCACTTCAGTTTCGATCCCACCTTGACCTCTTTCTCCATTATCTCCATTATCGTTGCCACCATCCCCATGGGGGTGGTGTTGCTGGAGTGCATCGCTCACTTGGGCCACGATAGTAGGAATCAGTGCGGCCAACTGTTGAGTGATCAGAGCTGCCATATCAGTGTCTCCAGTTCCCTAATAGTTACTGGCAGTACCATCATAAGTCCTTGGTGCTCTGCCTCTGCCTCTGCCTCTGCCCCTTGGGGCTTCACTCCCGCCACTATTGTTGCGGGTAACTCTTCGAGGCAGCATTTTCTAATCATAGAAATAGTAAACACGTAAGCTTAAATCATTTCAAAGTGTATTATCCATAACACTCATCAAGTCCAGTATTCCCAAGTTAATATCACACTTATTGTCACCACACATCGCATGCAAGTCGTGTAGTTCTCACACCATGAATTGGCAATGTCTCAACAATAGTCCATCATATCAATTGTATATCCATGTATATAATCACGTTTAGTCTAGCGGAGGTTGTCTATTTCTTCCTCTTTCGAGGTTTCAGACATAACCTCCTCAGGGTGAAACTCAATGTCCAAGGTCAAGCGCAATAGCATGATCTGTGAATATCTCTTCGGGTTTAATACCCGGATTTGATAAACCAACTCGGCGCGCAGAGGGAACGGAAGATCCTATAGAAGCATCCCATAAAAGAGTGAGCACAAGGGCTCTCTCACAGGGTGAAAAGATCACATAACAGATAGATAAACAAATCAAGTAACGAGGAACACATACACGAGATATAATATGCATACAGATCCTAGCATACAAATCTACATGAAGGTTCCTAGGTTATAGTCTAGGTCAAGCGTATTGCCTAATTCTCTATAACCAATGGCTCTGGTACCAATCTGTCACACCCCCGCTAAAAGCGGAAACACAGGGATGTAACGAGATCGGGATCGTCATAACACATGGTAAGCGATAGAGATGCAATATAATAAATGATGACAAGCGTGTCATGACGACACCCTACAACAAGGGGACTTGTGTCGTGTTTAGTCAATATTCACGACCACATAGCCATAAGCATAAACATGATAACTGATTCACATAACCAAATAAAGATGAAATTGTAATGTAAATTCCCACAACCTGGGAACAAGTATCAAAATATTGTAATTGTTTAATCAGACTACAACATTGTTCAAAATAATTGTTTGTCAAATATGTTTAGTCTCAAAAATGCATCCTAGGGTCTCCACTAAGGCAGCACACCTAGATTCCTCAGTTTGCATGATCACCTGAAATGATATGCTCAAAATGGTCAACAAAATTGTTGGTGATCTCGCAGGTTTAAGTAATAAATAAGTAAGTGATGTTGTATATAGTAAACGATGTGGAATACCGTGAATACAGTTATATAAACAAGTAAAATCACATGACAATGAGCTTTGCAACCAAACCTAGTGACGTACACAAAGATATTGTCAGAATATATTCACCCAAGGGCCCGTTCCTGGCCACTGATGGTACCAACTAGTATACCAACAAACAAGGGTGGGGGTGTCAACCCAGTAGTACTACCAATACCTATCCGTCGGTTTCCACACTGGAATTAAATAGTTGCAAAGATAGAACCACACAGCAGACCCAAGCATGTATCAGATAAGTACTTGCAAAACAGTATCACGTTGATTCCATGTATGTAAATTGTAAGTAAATTGTACAGCATTGAAAATGGGTGAGCATACTTTTCCCCCAAGTTATAAATGATTGAAATATTGTATAAGCGTAAAAAGGGGCCACGAAACTCACTTGTTAGGTGGTAAGTATGTATGATCAATGTATCCAAATGTTGTATGCAAATGAACGGTCAAACACCTATTGACAGTTATTGTTAAGCATTAATGATATGTATAAATCGCATAATAATATTCGGTCGGTTCGGGTTGTATCGATTGGGTCGCGTGTAACACACACAAACAGACACACGTACTAGGTCTTATGTAGAACCAAGTACTGGACATCGTCACCATTGCTGATGATATTTAAACAAAGGTTTCATTGTTATTGAAGATGTATTTGATAAATATCAGTAGTTACAAATCGGTTGATAATTGCAAAACGTTAGATTGATTTGATTTTGAATAGTATTTGTGAGCTTTATAGCGTTGACTTTAATCTTTGTGGCTGAACAATGGCAATCGTGTTAATGTTACCTCAACATCACACGACATACACACACCACGCATACGAAGGAAATCACACACAACAACTTCAGTCGCACGACAGGATCAGACGCACGACTCAACACTCCATTTGCACGAATCAACCCTCAATCGTGCGAATCAGCTTCGATCGTACGATTGAGCCTTCATTCTTATGACTGCCATTCAGTCGTACCACACAACACCCAATCGCACGACTCAACCTCCATACGCACGAATCAACCTTCAATCGTGCGAATCAGCTTCATTCGTACGATTGAACCTTCATTCGTGCGATTGGACTCCGGTCGTGCGATACACGCACAATCGCATACATTCATTCGGTCGCCTGACTCAATCGCACACATTCATTCGCTCACATGACTCAATCGCACACATTCATTCGCACGCATGACTCATTCGCACACATACACACAGTCGCACGACTCAGTCGTACGATACACCCAGTCGCACAACTCAGTCGCACGATTGACCCAGACGCATGGCTTTGTCGCATGACTCAATCGCATGACAGACCCAGTCGCCTGGACAGCAGAATCGCGACTGTTGACGGGGCTGAGCAGCCTTCGGCTGCTCCGAGCACGAGTTTTACACAACAAGGACCTCCAGAAACACTCACACGACCTCACACGCACCCACACGACCTCATGTGCTCGGGTTGAACCCGAACACCCGAAATCCTAGAATGGACAGCCGTGAATAAGCAAGAAAAGGGACAACCAAGGTTGCCTACCTGCTAGAATGGAGTAGACTAGGTTGTAGATGAAGTCTAGACGACGAAAATGAGACCAAGCGGGTCGGATTTGGTGCAAAGATGAAGAAAATGGTGAAAGAGAGGATGAAGAAGATGAAGAAGAAGTGAATGAGCTAGGGCTGGAAAAATGGGGCTTTTATACCCATTCCAAGTTTGCAAAATGTCAAGTTTAGTCCCTACACTTAACCCCCGAGTTTCCCAAATTTGTTTCGGTTGAAAAACGACTTTGTTAGGTTAATCATATTAATTAAAAAATGTATTTAATAATATTTATAACTTAAAAATTGTTTTTATTAGTGACGTTAATTTTATATAAAACTGATATATTTAGCGATTACGATGTTGAAAGTTTTAAAAGTTTTTAAGGATAGCATATGATTACAATGAAATCAAAAGCACAACGATGATAAAGCAAGCATGATATCCACATAAAGAGTTAATAAAGATGAGGGATGATTGATCAAAGAATAGTTAACGGAAAACCACGTTAATTGACGGACCTAAAGGTGACGGATGTCACACGTAGTGCGCTAACCAATCCATTTCCAAGACTACATCGAACCCGCCTAAGGTCATCACAAACAGTCTAGCAGGAAACTTATGACCTTCTAGTTCTATGTCATAACCTTTTATTAGATCAGAAGGTAGACTTACTATGGTAGTTTCTACATCGAAGGGCTCATCAATACTTCTACTCCTAATGGGCAACTTAGCACAACAGGCAGCAGAAATGAAACTCCTACTAGCACCAGAATTAAATAACACAGAGGCAAGAGTTTGGTTTACTAGAAACATACCTGACACAACATGGGGGTCCGTCCTAGCCTCCTCCCGGGTCATTGTGAAGGCTCTGGCGCTCGCCTTCTGCCCTTCGCTCCCTTCCTTCTTCGCTGTCCCGGAGCTTTCAGCCCTCGGCTTTTTGCATTCCCTGCTCATGTGACCCCTTTCACCGTAGTTAAAACACTTTGTCGCCCCACAATCTCTTTCCATATGCCCCGTCTTCCCACACTTGAACCAGATGTTCGACCCCCGTCTGCATTCCCCAACATGCTCCTTCCCGCACTTGCCACACCTCTTTGACCCCGCACCGGGTGTGACCGAACGCCGGTCATCCACCATCGCAGCCTTATTGTTTGGAGCGGCCCCGCCATATCCAAACTGCTTCCCATTCCAGTTCCGGTCACCACCACCCTTCTTGCTCGCCTCAGCCACCACCACCTCTCGCTCATCATATAACCTTCTAGCCAGATCAACCACTGACCTAAACGTACCCGGTCGGGCGGTGATCATGTGCCTGCGGATGTCCGCCGGCAAGCTCTGGATATACCTCTTAATCTTTCGTGAGAGAGGCGTCACCTGATCCGGTACCAGCCGTGTCATCTTGTTGAATTTGGTGGTGTACTGTTGGTGCGTCATGGTTCCCAACCTCATCCTTCCGATTGCCTTGCTGCCCTCAGCCTGGACAATATTGTCACACCAACACAAGGCCAAGTCCACAAACGAGTGAGTAGCAAACTTCACCTTCTAGTCTTCTCGGCACTCGCTGATATCAAGTACCGCCTCCTCTCTCTCACCCATCGGTAAGCAGCAGCTACACTACTATTACCATCAAAGGTCGGGGGCTTGCACCTTTGAAATGCCCTGTAGTTACAGCCTCGTGCAGTTTCTTGCACAGGCTCTTCCTCTTCCTCATCCTCCTCTGCACTAGAAACAACCGTCTTAGTCTCCGGTTGTTCCCTTTCCCCCGTGGCCTCCTCCTTTCCTTCCTCTCTCCTTCCCTAACATTTTTAATCACTTCAGTCACCACAAACGGTACGATCGTCTGCATGACCTGGTGAACCTCTTCCACCACAACCTCCTTCACTAAGGCCCTTGGATTAGCTCTCTCATCACCACCTTTTGGATGAGGGTCTCGGGCTCTTCATGAGCCACCTCTTCAGCCCTAGCCCTTCCTCTTGTGACACATGGTCCAGCACCACGTCCACCAGTTTATGTCAAGTATAGTAAGTCCTTAATTACAGTGGCCAGTTGTGATTAGCAACTTACTTTACTCTTCATACCCCAAGTATTTCCTATCCTGGTTATATCATTATCTAAATCTACTAAAGGTACATAGGTCATATAACATGCGCACATAATACTGGTTAACTTTAAAGAAAATACCTGATGGCACGTAGCTACTCGGACTAGCATCCTTCCATTTTTTTCCAATCTCAGTTTAAGTTTAGATTTTTGAAAATATTTACCCGTTTCTCTTAAACTTTGGCTCTAATACTAACTTGTAAAGCCTCGTTCCAGGAACGTTTACAGTTGGACAATCATCGTACAGAAACATCAAACATACATTTAAGTTTGCTAAAACATTACAGCGGAATACTTAACAAACCATTTCATATATTAATAATTGCTTTTGCAAAATAATACAACATTGTTATTCATTAAAAAATACCATTTGTTTGCATTACAATACAAAAACATCACTGTTATATAAAATGGATGCCATCCAAAAACTTGCTAACTAGCAGCGCCCGTGCCATCCTCATCAATCATTACATGCCAACTGGAAAATACATAAAAATCAACGTTGCTGAGTGAGTCCTAGTTTTATAAATAAAAATACTTTACATTCGTTTAAAAAGCGTTACTTTACTTTCATTCGCGATCATACATCATACGTACAAATAGATAATCCCATTATTATCTTTAATCATCATTCTTAATCGTACGTTACTCATTATCATTCATTCACTCTCATTCTTACATTTATTACATTTAATACATTCATCATTATCTTTCAATGCCATGTACTATACCCCAAACATCATGCACAAGTGCTGGTACTGGGCTGAAGTCTATAAATAGACTTCTAACATCATGCACAAGTGATGGCACTAGTACCGAGGCAAACATAAGGGTCCCATACATCTGGTCAATCACAAGGATTAGACCCTAGTGTGCATCCTTCAGGGGTAGCTAACCCGCACACAGTTGAGATAACACCCTTTATTGGATGTGAACCTCCATACATTTGCTTCTAAGACTTTCTTACATTCATTCTTTCATTAATGCATGCATTCATTCATTCTTTACGTTCCCCTTTTCATTATAATTAACTTCTGCTTTACGTTACATAATACTTTACGTTCATTTCATAATCATAAAACGTAAAGCCACGGAATAATACATAATAGGAACATAAAGACAACAAACATACTCATGCATAACATCATCATGAACATCACAAACAGCATCATACATCATCATATATGCATCATACATCATCCACCCACATACACATACACGTGAACATACGGGTACACACCCAAATCTTACCAAAACGTCTAAACATGCATTTCCAGCCCTAAAAAGTTTAAAACATTTAAAATAGGGGATCTAGAACTCACGAGGATGCAGTGAGTAGCTTCTTAATTAAGCTTTCTAAGCTAGGGTCAAAAATCACAGCCTGCAGATAAGTTAACACTCAAAGGGGTTAATTTCTACCTAAATTCGCTTCTAATTTTGCTGCCAGATAAGCAGATTCGTTGCCGGTTTTGTTGCCATCTTCGCTGACAGTTTCGCTGGCAGTTTCGCCCAACTTTCTCTATGAAACTACATGCGAAACTATAGTTTCACAAGAAGCTTCATAGTTTCGTTGGTTGACTACACAATTTCGCTGGACGATCCAAATCCTTCGTTTATCATCCATGAAGCTATATCTAAGCTTTTTACATGTTTTCTTACACAAAAACGCCATTTTTGTATGATTCTTTGCCACTTTCAAAACCCTCAAAACCCTAGAATCCATGTATAATCTAAATAGATGTTTAGATGATGATTCTTACCTGGATTCTTGGTCTTTTCTCGTTGTTTGGATGCCCACAACCGCAGATCTTCAATCCTTTGATCAATCAAGCCTTGAATCCCTACTTTTCTCCACTCTCTCTCTCTCTATACTTTCTCTATAGAAAGTTGGTTGTTGAGTTGTAAATGGAGTGACTCTAGCTGATTCGTATACATATATATATATATATATATATATATATATATATATATATATATATATATATATATATATATATATATATATATATATATATATATATATATGTATATATATGTGTGTATATATATATACCGTGTGTTCACGGGACCTTAAACCCGCCTAACACATAACCCTTATGGTTGACTTGGTCCATATTCTGTTTCTCTCTTATTTACATGAAATTACCCCGACTAAGCCCATTTTTATTTATTGGCTCGTTTTGACTTTATTCGGGGCGTTATAGAACATTACTACTCAATGCAATTAATAGTACCTAATGCGATCAACAATACCCAATGTCAATGGCTAACGCCTCAAAAATAGCCAAGTATAGGCTAATATAGTAAACAATATTACTCAATGTGATTAACAGTGCCCAATGGAGTGAACAATACCAAATGCAGTGAACACTATCGGATGTGTTGTAGCCCCAAGGCGATGAACAATACCTAATGTTGTGAACAATAATAGTTTGGTGAATAGTGTCTAGATATTATACTTATCATTTCTACTTTATTATCTAGGAAATATGTTTCTAGTAATAATGGTACGTGTTGAATCATAAAGGATGAAATTACCAAAAATTTAGGATTTTAGCATTGGCTGACAACTATCGAATCAGGCCAAGTGTTGAATCAACTACAGAAGTGCATATGTTTAATGACTGCTAATCAGCATATGCCAAGCAACTACTAAACTACATATGCTATAAGACTGTTGATCAGCATATGCAGATAAACTGCCGATCAGCGGTGAACTCCATGAGCTGCTAATCGACTACTACCTAGAACAAGTATGTCTTTGCCCACGGCTGTTGTGTTTCACTTTTAGGAAACAACATAGTACTGAAGCTGCAAACTCCGATACACAGATTACCTGTTCTATTGTAGCGTCTAAAGATAGAATAGTTTATTTTTATTGTTTAGTATAAATGTTTTCACAGTTGTATAGGAGAGGCAAGCTTTTCAAGCCATTTGATTGATCTGCCAAATTGTAACCTTTGAACAAATCAGATTAATCAACTGAGTACTTTGAAAGAATAACTTGTGTATTTATATTTCCTAAAAGTATTTGTGTTGTGATAGTAAGTAACTAACTTAATTCTGCATTCGTTAGTTACTGATCTTAGAAAAAGTTCTTGTTTGTCTAAACTAGCCAAATCCAATAGGACGTATATAATTTAATCATTTGTCATATCAAAACTTCACAAACAAACATAAAATTGTCAACTTTTTCATGTGAAATATCGTTTTGTTAGAAAAATAATTTATAAGTACGTATCCTAGCCCCAAATTAATTAAAAGATGTAAAAATGAGGATCTAGAACTCATCTTTCAAAGCTCTTAAAGAAACCCTAGAACCGAGAAGATAAATTTCTAGATCCAGATGCATGCACACATTTACATGCAACAATAACATCATATGAACCTAGATCTAGCTTAGATCTATGAGAAAGTATGAGAAATTCCTATCTTTGATCACTTTCTTGATTTTCTCTCTCTAGCAGCAACTTTCTCATTCTAGCTCTTTGGGAAATCTTCATATGCAAGAAAAGATGAAGGGATGCTCTCCTTCCTTTTATAGCCAAACTTATAGTTATGAACATTTATTTTTCCACCTTTATTCCCTTAACTCCTAATTAAATTGCATCATTCATATATATTATATATTTCTTCTTTTCTTTTCTTTTTTAAAAAAATTTAGACAGGCCTTCATTTGTAATGTCAACAGTTTTGCTGCCCTTATCTTTGGTCATTCTAAATGAGCATGAAAGAAACGGATCCCAGATACTAGAAATGGTCACTCATATTCAAGTCTTGCAAATGTGCCTATTAATGTCATATCCCTAACCCTAGTCTTAGTAACCATCTCCTAAGGCAATCAATGAGGCATAGCTAACTAAAGGATGATTAACTCATCATATAAATTATCAAATCATAATACATGGTCATATAGGGTTACATTCATCCAATAGCACATCATAAAATTTTATCGAATACATCATTATCTAATTTAACTTTATTCATTACATTACATTCTGACTACTAACCTAATCCTACATTGTTCTTTAATCAGCCCTTACATCCTCATAGCTGATATCCTATTCCCAAACCTTCTATCCCATGCTCCAATCAGATTAAGAGACACAATATACGACCCTCCTAATCCTCAGATCTACCCCCTACCCTATGGTTGACATCTAGTCGAACACTAGTCGATCGTCAAAACATGTGTCCCGCCTAGTGAGAGCTAGACAATCCAGTACCGAAAGAATTCCAGCTCGGTCCAGATATGAATAATATGAAGGGAATGTTATTTCTGGTTGGTAAGAATTATAAGGTGCGTACATCAACAGGCATGAATAAGTGGGATAGTGTTGGTGCATAACCTACTAGGGGTGATTGACAAATAACAAGTGGAGGTGGGTAAATCGGGGTGTGGCTGATAAATATGAGTCAAATGATAAGAGTAAGATGGTCGTGCTACGCCTCACAGCCTTGCATAACTCGACCTTTTCACGTTGCCTAAATTGCTTATAGTCCAGGTAGAAGTTAAGCCTATCCTAACGATCTTGTGGGTGCTATCCATGCTCGGCCTGAGGTTACAAGCCTCTGGCTGGTTCCGGGGCATTGTCATAGTTGAATTCCATCGGGACTAACTCATCTGGTCTATTAGGAGCATGGTTCTCCTCAGCCACTACCTCCCCCTCACCAGCCTCCTCATCTTCATCTTCACATCCCACCTCACTAGGCTCGTTATGACTAGCTACCCCATCGTGGGTATCATCATCGAAAATCATGATATAGTCCAGGAACTCTGGATCCTCCTTGGTCTCTTCCTCTTAAGGTGGTGTTTACTAGTAGGAATACCTTCAGGTATCCTGAAGGATTCTCCAATTGGCCGCTATGAGGACTTCCTTGCTGTCTCGAAGGTTTCCAGCCTCTTAACTATTTTCGCAATCATACTATCACCAGTGAAGGTGACTTCTTCCGTCTTGGAGCTGAAGGTCCATTGTGTACTAGCCTAAAATATAGTGTTATGGTCATGCTTTGTTCTTTTTGTTTCATGGACGAAGATGACTACCTTCACCCGAAAAATGCTCCAAGAAATGAGCTTTTCTTCTTGTCTGACATATCTTTTAATATATTAATTCTTGTTAGTATTCAGTAACACTCAACACCGATGTGATGATCATGGTATGCGCAGTTCGCCTTTCCCGTCGAGGCTTGTACGTCAGTCCACACAATAAATAGTAGTCAGGATATTCAAGTAGAGATAACTCGACAAACACGTTGATCAGCCGTGTATGTCTCATTGTCTAAGGTGTGCAGACTAACACCCATCCATCAGGCTTTCCAACAATCCTAAACACGATCAATCGCTTATGATGGTCTTGAGCCATTCATGTTAAAGGTTAAAGGTCTACTTGATCCTTAGTGTTCTATTAAACTTAGGACTCTCATACCAACTCCAATCCGTGGAAATAAGTAGTTGTGTCAATCACACAACACTACACAGTGGATGACTTACATTCAAGACCGTAAAACTAAACTAAATTAAAACATTACAGTGCTTACAACCAACCAAGAATCCATTGCATTCAAATTAGATATGTATATATATATATATATATATATATATATATATATGTATATATAGTGTGTGTGTGTGTGTATATATATATACATATATATATATATATATATATATATATATATATATATATATATATATATATATATATATTTATATATATATATATGATTAACTTAGTACATCTCTTCTACACGGATACCTTATTCAACTTAAAACACGAAGACACCTTGACCTTGCTACTACCTCCCTCCACCTCTTAGACACGCATCATGAGTTAAAGTACGTCAACAAAAACGTTGTTGATGAGTCATAATTAATAACTCTAAATCACTTAGACAATCAAAGACAAGTGTGCATGTAAATATCAACAAATCATATCTATACTAAAGTTGCCGCAACAAGCATCAGTTTTGACCACATATCCCTCTACTTTTTATCATATAATAATAGGACAGTAATGGCCGAATGAATCCCATACCATCAATCCAGCTCAACCCTATCCAAAGTCTATGTTATGTACTCAGTCTAGCCCTGGTCCTATCCATAAATCATCGCTACAACCTCGAATTATCATTATCAACTAGTTTGATCCATGGTCTTTGATGTGGTCTTGAACCAGTCCAATCTTATATACAGTCATCAATATGGCCTTAGATTGAGTATTAATCCCAAGTGTGTGACTTTCATACCTAGATATATCCAACTAAGAACACATATTCCTTGAGTTTTGAGCCACACATTATCTATCAGTAATCCTCTATTTACTTTCATTATTTACATGTGCTTAGTGCACACTATCAGTCTAGATGAACATATTACCATGGTTGCCTAGATCTCTAAATCATTTTACTTGTCCCCACACCTTGGAAAAATTTCATCAATCATCTAAAAAACTCGAACACAATCACAAAACATTTAAGAAAAAGGAGAGTAATTAGACTCATAGTGGTGAGTTTCCGTAAATGTCCACACACACTAGTTGGCGAGTATCAATGGGCATATTGTAATACTACAACATACAGACGCACATGCCAAGTTATTATAACTTCAAACGTGTAGAGCCTTAGGATTCCTAACTTGAGTTAAATAAACTAATTGGCCCTAGTCATGATAATGACCTCAAGCTAGGGCCTCCATGACCTGCAGTCGTCTTATCCCATTTAGGCTCTAGACGAACATGCATCAAACAACTAGGGTTTATGCACATGCCCAACACAGTGACCACATGGACCTCCTTGACACATTACAAAATCCTTTTCATGCTTAACTTCTGTGTCAACCACAAGGTTATGACACTACCATATAGAAATCAGGTTTTTGAGGTTTTTAAACAAACCTGCCTGACAGAGCATCTTCACGGGCTGTTATGTAGGGTGTGGCGTTCAGCTACCAACATAGGAAAAGAATCCAAATGGAATATTCACATCTAGCAATCGAATATTCGTCGCATACCATTAAGCCTACCTATGGCGGTTCGTGACATGCAGACCGTCACCCATCTGTCCGGTAGTCTGCTATGAGATCCTTGTCTCAAATCTCGAACCCTACTACATGGAAGACCGTTAGAATCAACCCTGGTGGTCTGTGATAGCATTCATTTCCTAAAACTTTAATTCTCTCACTTGGCGGACCTCTATAGAGTTACCCTTACCTGTCCATTATGTGTTGAAATCTTTGATTTCTTAACTTTCCTTCCTATTATTCATAAGTGGTTTTGCCCATTAGGTTGAGGGGTCACACATGAGAAGAATTATACAACTCATGATTTTAAGTTTGGTGTTATAATATATGGTCCAACGTTATGGAGGCACTATCTTTATGGAATTATATTCATAGTTTACACTAACCATAAAAGTTTGAAATATTTTATGGTCTGAAAAAACTTAACATAAGGTAGAGAAGATGGATGGAAACTATTAGTGATTATGATTGTGAAATTTGTTATCATGAGGGAAAGGCTAATGTAGTAGCTTATGCAATAAGAAGAAAAGTAAGAGAAAAGTCAAAAACGAGTTTGTGCCTTCAAGCTTAATCTTTATCTAGAATTGATGAATCGATTAGGAAATGCTCAGAAGTTATCTTTTAAGGAAATTAATAAAGATGACAGGATGAGAGGAATAATTGACCAATTGGCCAAAAAAGAATATGAGTTATTTAGATTAAACAAACGAATATGGGTGCTAATAGCTGGTAATCTTAGAGAAAGAATATTAGAAGAAGCTCATAAATCAAAGTACATAACGCAACCACGTAGTGATAAAATGTATAAAAATATAAAACTGCAGCACCGGTGAAGGGTGGTCACTTACAACACAACAACACAAAGAGGAGATTAACCAAACATAATCAAACAGTAAACTGGATTAACCACAAGAATGATACTAAGAACACAAGTAATAAGTAAGAGATAGAACAAGAGAACACAAGAGATTGGGTTTCAAGGATGCAGTATATTGCTTTCTCAAGTTCTATTACAAGTGTTACAAAGCATAAAGAAAGATAAAAGAACATGGAATACTTATACTACAACCTACAGCCGGCTATACTTTGAAAGCCAGCTGGATACAATTGACTAGACACAAACAAAATCAATTATAGAGTCAAAAGGCATATCTGCCTTTTGACTTGTGACTATGACATGCCATAGCTCACATCCTAATATATTACAAAAAGGATAAAATTACATAAAGTAGAAAGCATGGACTCAAGACCTCAATGTACAGTTACCAAAAGCATGGACCTTTCACCAACTCATGTAAGTTGGTGAATTTACAGAGTTGCAGCGGAAAGGTGGTCCAGCTTTATGGTAAAGTACATCAGATAAAGGCATATCTCTAAAAGTCTTCGAAAGAAATCTGTCTTCACTATTTGGCTTCGGAAGACTTTGTGTTTGAAGCTTCGGAAGACTTCACCTTTGGCTTCGAAAGATATTGGTCTTGGCTTCGGAAGATTTCACACTTAGAATATTTCTAGTGTATGGTGTAAAACTTCCGAAGCATTTCTATTTCAGTTCTTTAGTGCATGCTTGCAGCGAGACTTTGGATGTTATGGCTGCATCAAACTTATAGGAATCCTTACAAACTCCCCCTACGCTGATGCTACCAAAACATTTAGAAGATCTTTAGATGTTTGTAGTCTTCAGCACAATGATGACCATACCCTTCTTCATTAGATGGTCAGGATCATTCAAACTCTCATAATATCTTCTCATCTTAATGAGATCATGCAGAGGTAAGTTGATTATGTCTTGTCATGTATAGATATTCTCAACACCTTGATCTCTGATCACAAGCCATCTCTCTGGATTAGTAGAGAAGGTCCAGGATAAGATGGGTGTCTCAGCTGCAAGAGGAGCCACTTGAATTGGAGTTGATTGGGTTGCCTCTTCATGCACTTCCTTAGGTTGATCTGACTCAGCCTGAGGTGTAGAGATAGATGATTCAGGCTTCTTCTTCTTAGACTATGGTTTAGAAGCCATCCTCTTCTTCCTCTTAGAGGACTTTAACTGAGAAGACTGGTCTGCAACACCTTGTTGATCATCCTTGTCTTTCTTAGTTGGGTGTTCCTCCCTCATAGGTTCAGAAGGAGAGGGAGTTTGACCCTGCTGTGGATTAGAAGATGAAGCTTGCTGAGGCTCAGCAGGAGGTCCGGGTTGTGATGTCTCAGGTTGTTCAACCTTAACCTCCACTTCAGGTGGGATTTGACTTGGAGAAGAGTATAAGTCAATCAGTTCTCCACTCTTGATCTTCTGCTTGATTACCCTGATATGCTCATCCATTGTGGATAGAGACATAGGGCCAAGTCTCCTACCGGAAAATCCATACAGCTTCAAGAAGCTCATCATCCTTTGTCTGTCAGCAGACTTCTTCATACTCTTTTGGATAATGGCTCTTGACTTTGCAGCTTCTTCCCTCATCTTTCTCTTTGTGGCTTTTTGTTCTTTGAGCACTTGAAGTTCAAGCTGTTTGAGATACTCAAACTCAATGTACTCAAAGGACAAGAGAAGAAGTGCAGATGCCTGGTAGAGACCTGTGGCACTCAGGTAGTTGATCATGTTTTGTCTGCTTGTTTCTTTGTCTACTTGAGGTTCTTATGTAGATGCCATAGTCTCTTGCACAGGGCTTTCTTGAACTGGGGAGAGAGTAGGAGCATGCTTGTATAGTCTTTTCTGTCTCTTCTCCTCTTTGAATTGGACAAGTAACCTTGCATCCTCTTTTTCTTTCATCTCTCTTGACACTTTCATGTCAGCCAGTACATTTAATTTCTCTAAGGGGAGAGATATAATCTCATCTATGTCATAGTTCCTGGTCTACAGGTAAGTAATCCTGACTGCCCTCAACTCATCATCTTGAGTGTTTGGTCTGGGGGCAGCCCTGATTGCAGCTTGCATAAAACCTGAAGACCCAGAGGAACTTTCTCCCCTTAGTATCCTCTTCATCTCTCTCTCTCCTCCTCCTCAATCTCCTCATGAGTCAAAATCCTTTTCTCTTTGTCACCCACAGACCTTTGTGACTCAGGGTGGATAGAGGTTTGGCCTTCATTGCTTGGTGTAGCATCCAAGCTCTGGCCAAAGAGAGGTTGTGAGACACCTTCACTAGCAGGTGTTTCACCAAGGGAATGAATTTCTAAAGCAGTTGTTGATGTGACACGGCTCTCAGGCTCTATCACTGGGCCTTCAGTCAAGGTTTTCCCTTTGAAGCTAATCTGAGGGTCTGCCTCAGCATCCAGTTGACCAATGACATTACTTGATTGCCTTTGTCTTATTCTTAGGCTGAACTCTTCAGTAATTCTGTCTTGAATTCTGAGTGCTAACCTGTCAGCTTGTCTTGATTTGCTTGGATTGACAAGTCGCATGTTGACCGGATCAAGACCTTCATAGTAGTTCAAGGTTTGAAAATCAAATACTTCTTGTTACCCTTGAACTTTGTGAAGAATAAGGGCTCTTCTATCAGCATCATACCTCCACCCAATAATGTAGTTTGAAGTTCCTTGAGGTGGGGATGACATAGCCCTTGGAATACCTTCCTCAAAGAGACTCCTGATGATACAGTCTATAGAGTCCACATTAATGTGAACTTGAGGAAGTTGATGAGTATGTACAATTGCAAGTGAGGATGGTGAGTCCTCAATGTCCATACTCTCTGAAGAACTCCCGGGTTCTGTGTTTGTAATGACTTTCTCCCCCTTTTTGGTAGCATCACCCTCTTGCATAGGTGAGCTAGAGGTTAGGTCGACCACATTCACAGGTTCTTGTGTTCCTGGTTGAGCTCTTCTTAAAGGTCTCCCAGCTAGTTTTTCCCTGAGATAAGATATCTCAAGTTGCTGATCATTGACCCTATTATGAAGGGTAGTCACCTGAGATTCAAGGTGACTAACCTTAGAGACTAAATAAGATATCTAATTTTTGCACCTTTAGTCTCAGATTCCCCTCTTCTTCATCAGAAGAATCATTGGGGGATGAGATGATTGGACCAAAGTCCTCTCTCTCACCACCAGCTTCAGGTTCTTGGCTGTTGGATTTCCTCTGCTCATTGACATTCTCAGTTGAGATGTCAATGGGCTGAGTTGCCATGGTTGAGGTCTTAATAATGTAATCACTTGCAAAAGTGAGAGCCTCTTCCATATGGATATCTTGAACAGGTTCAGAAATATCCACCTCAGTTTTGGGTGACTAATGTGGGCTAGACTGAGAAGATTCAGGAGTACTCATCTCTCTTTGAGTAGGGGAAGAGAAGAGAGACTCATGGTACTCACTGAAACCTAAGTCTTCATCAGTATAGAATGAGAGGTTAGGAATGGGTTGATTTAAATTTATAGGCTAGGGATGGTAACTGTCCCCTGAAGGTTGTTCACTTGAGTGTTGAGACTCAGAGTGAAGGCTTAATATAGTTGGGCTTGTGAGCTCATCAGGGTGAGCATGAGGAACCTCAGCTCATATTGTTGAAGAGATGGGAGTAGTTTGCTCCTCAGGGGAAGTGGGAGCTCTAGTGTCCACTTCCTCCTGTATTGGTGAGTATATATGGGGACCTACATAGACTCAATAGCTTGAGCAGGGGTTTGTTTGGATTTTCTTTGATAGGTGAGGGTTACTTGTGGCCTTTTTGGTGGTAGAGAGGTAGAAGGTGTGGGTTCAACACTAGCTTGTGTTGCTAGGTTGTCACCTTGAGCAATGAGCTCTAACATTTTGGGGACAAGGGTTGTTTCTACCCCTGAGAAGCCTACACTTGTCTTCTTCATGATTTTAAAGATGTTGGGCTTCTTCTGTCCCAATTTAAGAATATTATTTGTTTCCCTCAACTGTGAGCCCAGCTCACAGTTGAGAATGTGTTGAACATATCTAGGAAACATATAATACTCTAAGGAGTCCAAGTTAGCAAGAAAATTTGTATAGACAAATTGAGAGTACCTGAACTTGACCCCTTGAACCATTCCATGCACTATGAATGAGAGATCCTCAGGAATCTGGTCCCACCCTCCATGCTTGTTTGACAAGCTGTGGATAACCACATGGAGTAGGTATTTCCACTGGGATGAGACCTTCCCTTTCCTGAAGGTCTTTACAGAGAAATCTCCCTCATAGCCCATCTGCTCAAAGAAATAATTGACAGCTTTCTTTGGGAAGGACAACTCACCTTCTTCATCATCCAGCTGCAAGTGAGTGTTGATGATGGCTGGAGTGATGAAGATAGTCCTCCCTTGCACTGTGGCAGACAGTGCCTTCTCCCCATCCATGATGACAACTTGGCAGGTCTTCCAAAATTCAAGCAGATGATCCTCATAGAGAGTAGGATCAATGGTTAGGGAGGTGAAGTAATTTGATAAAGCTAAGAAACGGCAAATCTCTGAGAAACTATCATCTTTCTCAGAGCTTAATAGAGCAACCTGATTGTGTTGCCTGTGAAGTTGCATGGAGAAATCTGGGTTGTTTCTGCGGTTAAGGTTGGCCATTTTAGAAGCTTAAGGATGAAGAAAGATTAAAAGCAAAGGCGGTTTGGGAATTAGGTTTGAGGAAAAATAAAATTGAAGAAGATAGTGAGGGAGAGGGGGAACCGTTGGGTATTTATGTGAAAAGGATTTGAACCAAAGTTAATGAAAGAGGATAAACTTTGAAATCCGAATGTCGGTCCCACCTCTGAAAAACTAGTTTACTTTTGCTCAAAAAGTAGTTTTCTTGGAATTCAAAAAGCTTCTGAAGGTAAATTATCTTCGGAAGTGTTAATGAAAAAGCTTCCGAAGCTAAAATGACTTCGGAAGAGTTTCTTGAGAGTTTTGAAAATTTTGCTTCGGAAGAGAAATAAAAACTTGAATGCTTTGTATATAAAACAACAAAGCTTCCGAGAGTTAATTTTGCTTCGAAAGAAAAAGTCCTTAAAAACAAATAATTGTCTGAGACAAGAATTTAAGCTTCGGAAGATAGATTTAGACTTCTTCCGAAGGTAAAAGTATATCTTCCGAAGGATCAGAAAATTTTCAAGAATCTAAGGAAAGTCTTCAAAAAGGATTTTATATCCAAAGAAAACATGAGCTTATGAAAGTGATGAACTAGACAACTTAGGACACACATATTTTAAGAAATAATTAGAATTAGTTTTAAGAAAAGATCTACTCAAAGTTAATCATCCAAATAGCTGATATTAGATATTTAAATCTCTGTTCATCAAAAGCTTTTGTAAACAGATCAGCATATTGTTCATCTGTATGAACTTTGACTAGTTTAATTAATCCCTTTTCATAGTTATCTCTTATTAAATGATACCTGATATTGATATGTTTGGTCCTTGAGTGCTGCACAAGGTTCTCAGTGATAGATGTCTATGTAAATGGGAGTCTCGTTGAAGTTAAATCCATAGTCCAGCATCTGATTTTGAATCCAAAGCACTTGAGCACAGCAACTTGTAGCAGCAATGTATTCAGCCTTAGCAGTTGATACAGACACACAGGATTTTTTCTTGCATTGCCATGAGACAACACTTCCACCAAGGAATTGACATCCCCCAGATGTAAACTTTCCAGTCATATTGCAACCACCATAATCACTATCTGTATAAGCATACAGATTGAAGTCAGGATTCTTTGGATACCATAAACCAAATGTTGAAACACCTTTGAGATATCTTATAATCCTCTTGACAGTGATGAGGTGGGACATCTTAGGGTTGGCTTGATATCTTGCACAAATGCATGTAGCAAACATGATATCAGGCCTGCTAGCAGTAAGATACATAAGAGACCCAATCATAGCCCTGTATAAGTGTTCATCTACACACTCCCCCTCAAGATTAGGTCCAAGGGAGTGGTTTCTGACTATGGGTGTCTTAGCAATCTTACAATCAGTCATGTTGAACCTCTTGGGTATATCCTGAACATACTTTGACTGACTTATGAAGATACCATCTTCAACTTGCTTCACTTGAATTCCCAGAAAGAAATTGAGTTCTCCCATTGTACTCATTTCAAATTTGTCTTTCATCAGCTTCTCAAAGTCTTTGCAGAGCTTTGGATTAGTTGAACCAAAGATGATATCAACCACATACACTTGAACTAGCAATATGTCATTTCCCTGTCCTTTGATGAAGAGAGTTTCATCTATAGTACCTCTCCTGTATCCATGCTTGCAAAGATACTCATACAATGTCTCATACCACTTCCTGGGTGCCTGATGCAGCCCATAAAGAGCTTTGTCAAGCTTACAGACATAATCAGGATGATCAGGGTCTACAAAACCAGGTGGCTGTTTGACATACACCTCTTCATCAATCATTCCATACAAAAAAGCACACATCACATCAAGTTGAAAGACCTTGAAGTTTTTGAATGCAGCAAATGCCAGGAATATCCTAACAGCTTCTAATCTTGCTACTAGAGAAAAGACATCAGTGTAGTCAATCCCTTCTTCTTGTGTGTATCCTTTAACAACTAGTCTAGCCTTGTTCTTGATGATAATGCCTCTATCATCCTTCTTATTCCTAAACATCCATTTGGTTCCAATGATAGTCTTCCCATGAGGAAGAGGACAAAGGTTCCAAACTTTTTGCCTTTTGAATTGAAGCAACTCTTGTTGCATAGCTTCAACCCAACTTCCATCCTTTAGAGCCTCATCAACTTTCTTTGGCTCTATCTGGGATAAGAAACAAGAGTGAAGACAAACATTTGTATCATGGGTTTGTCCTCTTGTTCTTACCCCTGTGACAACATCTCCAATGATGTTTGTGGTGGGGTGAGACTTGTGGATCCTAAGCTGAGGGATCACAGCAAGTTGCTGAGAAAGATCTAAATTTTAGAAATTTAGATCTGGCATAGATGTTTCACCCTCCACATCACCACACTTATCAAGATTTACTTGATCCAATGAGTGTGTGACATCATTGATGTTGTCATCTATGGTGTGGTTATTAGCATCAAGGAATTCTTGATCACTTTCACCACCACCAGTGTTATCTTCTACAATTGAGGTATCCTTATCTGGTTGTGGAGCCTCTGAGCTGGAATTTGAAGGCACCCTAGATGTATCAACTGATTTTGTCATTGTAGTGCTGATAGAAACCTCATTTGCTGAAGTAGTTCCAACTATAGCTGAAGATGTATGAGTTGAAGGTCTTCTTAGCTCAAATCTTGGATCAGGATTACCTGTATTTAAATTTTCTGCAGATCCTGAAACATTCTCACAAGATTTTTGTTAAAACAGTTGGTAACTAAATCAAGATCAAATAGCTTATCAGGACCAGAACCAGCCACACGGGGTGTGTGTTCATTGAAAGTCACATTGGCTGACTCCTCAACAATTCTAGTTCAGAGATTGTATACTCTATAAGCCTTAGCCTGGGAAGAGTATCCAATGAAGTGTCCATCATCTGCTTTTTCAGCAAATTTGGCAATTTGATCTTTGGTATTCAAGATGGTGCAAGGACATCCAAATGACCTGAGAAAGCCAATAAAAGGTTTTCTCTTGTGCCAAAGTTCATAAGGAGTCTTACCATGTGTCTTAACTACTAAAACTCTGTTTTGCACATAGCAAGCAGTGTTTACTGCCTCTGCCCAGAAGGTGATAGGTAGTTTAGAGTCAGACAACATAGTTCTTGCAGCTTCAGTTAGTGTCCTGTTTCTCCTCTCAGCAACACCATTTTGCTGAGGAGTCCTGGGAGCACTATATATTCTTGTAATACCTTTTTCATCACAAAAATGTATCAAGGGTTTGATTCTTGAATTCAGTCCCTTGATCACATCTTATGGTTTTGACCTTGTGATCACTTTGATTCTCAATTTTTAAGGTGAAATTCTTCAGAATCTCAGGGGTCTCATCCTTAGTTCTAAGAAAGAAAACCCAAGTGAATCTTGTAAAATCATCTGTGATCACCAAACAATAAGAGGTCCTTCCTAGACTCATTACACTCGTGGGGCCAAAGAGATCCATATGTAATAAGTGTAGGGGAGTAGTGATAGAGTTCCTTTCCTTAGGCTAGTTAGAGTCCTTATGCTGCTTCCTTTTCAGGCATGCAACACAATGATCATTATTTGTAAACTGTTTCTTTGGCATTCCAGTTACTAAATCATGTTTAATTAGTTTATTCATATTCTTAAAGTTTACATGGCACATTCTTTTATGCCTTAGGAAAGACTCATCACTATTGGCTTTAGACAGAAAGCATGAAACTTCTCCAGAGGGAGATGTTTCTTGCAAGTCCATCTTGTACATGTTCCCTTTTCTTGGGGCTCTAAGCAGGATGTGCTCATGAGGAATGACCACCCCAGGCTTGAGAACAATGCACTCATGCTCAGTAAAGAGCATGTTATGACTCTGATCATAAAATTGGGATACACTCAGAAGATTGTACCCAAGCTCCTTGACAAAGTTTACCTTTTCAATGCTGAGCTTACCATTTGTGACCTTGCCCCTTCCAGAAATATAACCACCTTCATCTCCTCCAAAAGCAACTGGTCCTCCATCAATCCTCTCAAAGTTATGGAGCAGTGACCTATTGCCTGTCATGTGCCTGGAACCGCCACTATCAATGATCCAGACATTCTTGTTTGTCTTGAGTTGTTCCTGCACAAAGAAAATGATTAGTTACATTTGGAAACCCAAGCCTTATTTGTCTTGGGTCACTAAGTATAATAGAAGGTAATGCAACAGTAATACATCCTATAGTTGTGCTAGGAGGATCTTGAGCTGCTGTTGATGGAGAATTTTCAATCACTTGGTCTTTCTTAGACTTCCACACCACCTTTGGAGTCTTGGACTTGACTTTCGAAACTTCGGAAGCTTTTGGGACTTCGGAAGTTTTGATGACTGAACCTTCGGAAGAAACCAACTTCTCTTCCGAAGGTAATTTTCCATTTGCCTTCTTCTTAGATTTGGAGCTTCCGAAGGAAACAGATTTTCCTTCCGAAGCTTGAATCTTCTTGGAACTCTTTGAAGTCTTTGTCTTGGTCATATGGACAGTACTTTTAGGATTGTATGGACAATCCTTAGCAATGTGAGAGGTACTTTCACACATGACACACACCATTTTCTTCTTCACAATAGTCTTCTTATGAGAACAAGACTGTCTTTGGTCACATCCCTTCTCCACCTTCATCTTTGCAGATGCTGAGACAGTCCTTATGGGCTGGGAACTGTTCTTGGAGTTTGATGGTCCAGGCTGTGAAGTAGTGGTACACAGCAGATCAGTCTTCTTCTTGGTACTGAGATGATTTGAACCAGAACTCTTAGCTGAAGAGTTTTGGTTGATGTCTTCAGTCTTTACTAATTCAAACCCTGCAGAGATAAAAACTTGTTTCTGCTAAGAGTCAAAAGTAGCCTTGATCTCTTGAGCCTTTCTTGCTTTTCTTTTGATCTTCTTTATCAAGTTCTTTCTCATTGACTTGGTCATCACAGTAATCTTCTTCTCCTTAGAAGGATAGTGGCCCTTCTTAGAACCCTCCTCTTCACTCTTCTCAGAGGAATTCTTCACTATCTCTTCTTCATCCTCTTCACTTATAGGATCTATGAGATGAAGCTCATCTTCACAAGTTCCACACCTAAGAGATCTTACAGTTAAGATTGTGTGTGGAGGAGCTATCTCATTGGATCCCAGTCCCTGCCTATTTTGATAACACACCTTGTTGTGCAGGGATGAGGATATCATGTTCTTGAAGGTCTCTTCTTCAAGAACACTCTTTTCTGCCCTGGCTTTGCTGATCACAAGCTCAGTCTGGCACTCACTCAGCTTGGTTATGAGATCTTTGATTTGAGTCCTAAAATCTGTATGCTCATGTTTTAGAACTGAAATGGTTTTCTCTAAGTCCTCTATCTTTAGTTTATAATCATTTTAAGACTTTGTAAAATCAGATTTTAAAATGTTTAAAGACTCAAGATCAGATCTCATCTCCAAGTTATAGGACCTGTATCTATTAACTTTAGCAATGCATTCAGGAGTACAGAGATGTTCCAATACCTTGGCTTCATCATAATCTGCCATTAGTTCTTGGTTTGGAGAAGCATCTTCCACCTGAAAGCTCCAGTCAAATCCTCATTCTTTAATAGCAACAGCAGCTTGTTGCTTTGGCTTCTCATTCTGGGGGGGCTTTCTCAGTGTAGTTTGGTCTGGTTTGTGCTTGGCCACCATTTGTTCTGGGTGCCTTACACTCTCTGGAAAAGTGGCCCATTAAGTTATAGTTGTAACACTTGACTTTGCCTTTTTCCAAGCCAAACTTTCCACTGGTTGCATTGCTTGGAAACTTCCTTCCAGTTCTCTTGTAGAACTTCTTGGCTCTGTGAGTGAGAAGAGCCATCTGCTGGACTATTTTTGTTGATACATATGTACCTAGATGTGGATCTTAAGGTAATATGTCATGAATGTCTTACACTTATGTAATGCTTGAGTGATTAATGAAATGAGAATGTTTGGTTGTGATTTATAATGTTTAATATTTCATTAATGAGTTGTGTAATTTATATTGACTTGATTATATAGGTTTGTGATTGTTTGAATTGATATACATAATGTTATAATAATGAATACATTCAAACTTGGTTAAGTGAAGTTCTCATGCGTCCGACTGGACCATGCGCCCCAACAGTGGTCATGCGTCCGAATGACCATGCGACTAAGTGTCTATGCGCCTAAACAGTCCATACGCCTGAACAACTTCATGCAACTGACTCAGTCGCACGACTGAACACTCAGTCGTGCGAATGGATCAACCACATGGCTCAATCGCAAGAGTGAACCATGCTAATGGTTCAGTCGCCCGAATGAGCAACCCTAACCTATAAATACTACTTAATTCGTGGAAAAACGTAACAATTGATATCACTTCAACTCCAGACGTACCCTATCCGTCAAGAAACCTCCAAGAACCTGTTCCAAGTTCACAGATCGCACTAGATCGATTCCATATCGTTCTTAACATTTAGATTCAATTCATAATTGATTCGACGTGTGTTCTCACTGATTGGATCGCCAATCAAATAGGATTACACACTATTTGAGTTGGTATACACGTTAATCGGTTAGTATTTCGTGCAATACACGATCCTAACAAGTGGTATCAGAGCTTTGGCTCTTGATTACGTGTGATTCAATCGTCTTTGATACAAAAGTTGTGTTTTTTCACTAAAAACGCAATCTTTTCGTGTCAAACGGTGTCTTGGACGTCTCCTGCTCATAAAGTTTTGGTTTTTCCGGCATACGGCGATTAGGGTTAGTGAAAATTCGGGTTTTTACGGCTAAAACAGCTTAAACCTAGAAATTTTTGAAATCCAGCAGCTTCAGTCGCACGGTTGACTCAATCGCATGATTGGACACATTCACATCCCTCAGACGCACGATTGGACTCATTCGTACCTTCATTCATACGACTGAGCACACTGTTCGCATTGTTCAACCGCATCAGTTCATTCGCATGACTGGACCAACCGCATTTGTTCAGCCGCACGATTGAACCATTCGCATTGTTCAATCGCACGAATAGCCCAATCGCACAGCTCCATTCGCACTAGTAAAACATTTTGTTTAAGAGACTAAAGTTAATCGCAATGGAGGACCAGTATTCAGCATTTACAGCAGGGAAAGACTCACGTATTCAGAATTTACTGCTACTGGAGAGTGAAGTAGGGAATCACAATAAACCCCCTAAGCTAATAACTTTAGATAAATTCCCACACTGGAAGCAACGTTTTGAGATCTACTTAAATGGAGTAGATCCCAATATGTGGGAAGCCATTGAGACGGGGTACAGTATGCCAGTAGGTGCTGATGGAGTCAAACTTACATTAGGTTGCATGACTGATGCACAGAAAGTCAAATACAATGCTGAAAAGAGAGTGTATGCGTTGCTTACTCAGTCAATTCCTAAGGATATTTTCCATCATTTTCTGAGAACAAACAAGCAAAGAAGCTATGGGATGAGCTGGAGAAAAGGTATGACGGGAATGTGTCATTGAAGGCTATAAAAGCTAAAGAGTTGAAGAAAGAGTTCGACAACTTCTCATCGATGGGTAATGAGAGTTTGGATGATGTCATCGATAGATTCTACCACTTGATGAGTGAGCTGCACACTCATGGTGTCACAACGACCATGGAGGACAAAGTGTCGAACTTTGCAGACGGATTGCCAGAAAAATGGCCTTCTTTTGTCTCAAATCTCAAACAGAATGGTATGCTAGTGAAGTTGGACATAAAAGATTTCATTCTAAAGCTGAGAGAGGAAGCACTAAGGATGAAGTACAGAGCTAAAAAGTCTTCTTATACTCGGAATCTGGCACTGTACAATGCGACTCCACAAGTGAAGACGTTTGGAGCACCACTTCAGACAGCTTTTGTGTCAAGCTCATCTGGTGGACTATGAGCACTAAGCACAACATTTATGCTCATCTGGATCTGACATCCAGAAATGCTTCAGACTTTTCTGGCATTATCTCATTTCTGAGGAGATCGAGGATCTCTCATGCTATATCTACTCCGTGTACACCGTATCGCTCCATTCAGCAGGCCTTCTAGGAAGGCGCAGTTGTTGATAGATCTTCAGAGCTTCATCGTATCAGGAGTAAAATTTTTGGAGAGGCCATTGAGATCACTGAGGATGATCTCAGGACGGTGTTGCAGTTTGGGGACGATGCTGACTGTCCCACTAGACTACACCCTCTTACTCTCCGAGGATGTTTCTTGCGAGCTAAGTACTCTGGGGACATCAACGCAGGGGTGCTCAACAAGAGCAACATGTGCCCCCAGTTCAAGTACCTCGCACATGTGCTGCTGAAGTGCATAGCGTCTCGGAAGGGAGGATTTGATGAGCTGTCAGATCAGATTCAGAACGCATATGCAGCGTTGGTGCTGAACCACCCGTTCAGCTTCTCCAGGATGATCTTCACCTACTTGGTGGAGAACATTGAGGGGAAAGGGAAGGAGGGCTTCTGCATGTACCCTCGATTCATGCAGATGATTATTGACCAGAAGCTCCCTTCCTTGCCAAAGGAGAAGGAGGACGCAGTGGTACTAGAGGTGATGGACGATACCACCTTGGGTAGGATGAAGGTCTACAGGGGAAAGCAGGTGAAACCCCCTGTGAGACGACTGTTTGGACATTTGAGTAGTGTTGACTACGTGGCGCCAGCGAAGACGAAGTGGCGTCACAATGATAGTGACTCGGACTCTGAGCCGATTGTGCTCCCTTCTCATGACTCGGACGACGATGACAGTGATGATGGTGGTGATACTGGTCCCACCCAGTCTAGGGCCACTCCTTCAGATGTTATATCACCATCATCCACCCACGGAGGAGCAGAGATAGCGGGATTTCATCAGGATTTTCAAGCTGATGAAGATGACGAGTCGGACAAGGAGTCGTTGACTCAGACGGTGGGCAGCAAGGTGGTTGCCACCGAGAGAGGGATTAGGGCGGTAGGTGGACGCCAGGGTGAGTCTGGGGAGGCTGTTACTGATCCATCTTAGACCCCAAACTAGCCCAACAGCCAAAGGGGAGCATCCTCCTTTGAGGGAACAAGGAAAAAGAGGATGGCTCAGCCTCATGAAATGAAGAGTAAGAGAAGGAGATTTACCTTGATCACCACCACAGCCACCACCACAGCCACCACCACAGCTACCACCACCATTACCACACCATCTACCACTGTCACCACACTACCCACCACTATGTATATCCCATCTACCACCATATCTACCACACCCATTCCACCACCACTATCATCTATACCAACCCCAATCTTCACCACTACCACCACCACCACTACTAGCCACCATGCCGGCCCATCATCACAACCTGTCCATACATCTGGATCACCTCTACCTCCCACTGAGGTAGAGGAACAGCTCTCAGCACTAAACCGTATGGTGCTGAGGCTGTTGGCAGCCGATGACGAGAAGACAGCTCAGATTCGTCAGTTGGTAGATCTTACAGCTGCACAATCTCAGCAGATTTCTCAGTAGGCTCAGTTGATTGAGTAGAAGGCACAGCAAATGGCTGCTCAAAGCCTAGAGATTGCACAACTCCAGGAGCATAAAGTTCTATCAGCAAAGAAGATAGAGGAGTTGGAGGATGCCAAAAAGACTATCATGCTCAAGCTCAAAGGAACTAAGGATGAGCCTCTGAAGATAAAAGAAAGGAATGGTGATGACGATGGTGATGACGATGGTGATGACGATGATGATGATGATGAGGATGAGGATGAAGATGAAGATGATGATAGTGATAATGATGAGGCAAATGATGAAGAAAAGACAGGGGAAAGGCGGAATGATGATGATGATGATGAAGATGAGACACCTGTTGTGGGTGCCACACCTGCAAGTGAGAGGAGGACAAAGAAAGCACAAGATCAAGGTGCCTCCACAACCACCCCGTCAACAGATGAGAATGTGATCCAGGACAAGAGTAATACTTAGTTGTTTTTGTTATTTAAATCATATGTATTTGAATCATGTATCACAATAATGTAATGAATGTCTATATTTAATGTTGATGTTTCTGTTTTGATTATTAACTAATGATTGTTGTGTTGAATGTCTAAATCAAGCAGATCCAAACTTTCAGAGGGATGAATATGATGTTGCTCCCCTCCAACAGATCAAGACTCAGTTCACGTTGATTCTTGATCTGCAGGGTATAGTCAGGAGATCGGTGATGTACACTCCTGAAGAATGAGAGATCATTCACAATCTCACTGACAATCAAATAGCAGATATGTTCAAACTCAATGTCGACGAGATCGTGAAAGACGCTCCAACAGTCCATGTGGAAAGTGACGACGAGCTTAACGATGTGGATGAAATCGAGATCGAAGATGTCATGGACCAGCACTATCCAGAGTACACTAACAAAGCGGGTAATGTCATTCCCAATCTGGAAGACAATCTAGTCAGTGAAACCTTGGAGACTCTGGATAAACTGGAACAAGAGTCAGATAAGACTGAAGATAAGGCCCAAGCCTCGGATGCTGAAGTTAATATCAGAAAGGCTAAGTGGGCTGCATGCTTTGAAGAGATAAGAGCCCAACGAAGTGCTTCAACGCCGACTGTCTACACCAAGCTGTACAAAGTGAAGAAACATCACAAGGTGTCGGGCAGAATCATAGCATGGGCATATTTTGAAGATCTCAACGTTTATGCAGTTAAACGTGAGCAAGGGATCGAGTACTTCAGGTTCCCACACGACCTAAAGACTCTTCATGGATTTGAGCTGAACCAGTTAGCGAAGCTGAAATTGCTATACGCTGATCCACGCAAGATGTCTGGATGGTTTGAAGTAGCTCTGAAGAAAGAGTACCACACCAGATGGGTCAACTTCAAACCTCAACAACCTACTAGGTATATCTGAAGGTCTGAGATTGATGCCATAACTAGAAAACCAAGAATAGTGCTAAAGTGGAGTCCTCCGCGCACCATGTCTAAGATCCCACTACGAGAAATGCCACAGGACTTCACTCCACACTTCAAATGGTGGTACTATGATTGGAGGACAGGAGAGGCAGTCATAGTCTTAAACAAAGAAGGAAAAATGGATACTATCAAGGTATTTGACCCGATGTGGCTCACAAACTTGTCTGCAAATGATGTCTACACATTATACAAGTGGCCACTATTCTATGACTCTCAAGATATTGTACAAGCTCTACAGTTTCAGAACGTTATAAGACTCTGCTTTGCATTTGAGATACATGCAGGAGTCACAAAAGAAGAGAAGTACAAGAAGTATGAAGAGGTAATGAAGAAGGTAACACATTAGATAGATCTAGGTCCAATGGGGAATTTGTTGATACATATGTACCTAGATGTGGATCTTAATGTAATATGTCATTAATGTCTTATACTTATGTAATGCTTGGGTGATTAATGAAATGAGAATGTTTGGTTGTGATTTATAATGTTTAATATTTCATTAATGAGTTGTGTAATGTATATTGACTTGATTATATAGGTTTGTGATTGTTTGAATTGATATACATAATGTTATAATAATGAATACATTCAAACTTGGTTAAGTGAAGTTCTCATGCGTCCGACTGGACCATGCACCCCAACAGTGGTCATGCGTCCGCATGACCATGCGACTAAGTGTCTATGCGCCTAAACAGTCCATACGCCTGAACAACTTCATGCGACTGACTCAGTCGCACGACTGAACACTCAGTCGTGCGAATTGATCAACCGCATGGCTCAATCGCACGAGTGAACCATGCTAATGGTTCAGTCGCCCGAATGAGCAACCCTAACCTATAAATACCACCTAATTCGTGGAAAACGTAACAATTGATATCACTTCGACTCTAGACGTACCCTAGCCGTCCAGAAACCTCCAAGAACCTGTTCCAAGTTCACAGATCGCACTAGATCGATTCCATATTGTTCTTAACGTTTAGATCCAATTCATAATTGATTTGACGTGCGTTCTCACTGATTGGATCGCCAATCAAATAGGATTCCGCACTATTTGAGTTGGTATACACGTTAATCAGTTAGTATTTCGTGCAATACACGATCCTAACAATTTCCATGTATTCTAGATCATCTGGATGGATACAATCCAGGTCTTCAAGAGTGAAAAGAGAGTTGCCACAGCTTTCATCAGAAGACACAAAAGCTTGAGAAGAGCTTGTCTCTTGGATTGGGCTTCCTTAAGTATAGTTCTCCCTGGGTGTCTCTGGGAAGGTGATGAAAGGACCCTTTGGTGAATTATCAGGGTAGCATATGAGATGATGTTGGGGTTCTATGCTATCCCTTTCAACCACGTGCAGGGCTGAACCCAATTGATTGTTGGAGTTGCCAGATGAACCTTGCATGTTCATCTCCATCTGGTAGCCACTGAGAATCCCATATAACTCTGTCAGGGTAAGAGTTTTAAGATTTTCAGTCCTCTTGATCACCACTATATAGTGTGTCCATTGCCTAGGAAGTGAGGACATGAACTTCCTTACAATGTCTCTATTCTCAAGAGGAACTCCTCCATCCACAAGGGTATCCAATATCTCAACATACCTGAAGTATTGCTAAGTCATGGTTTCACCTGTTTTGAAGGTGAAGTTTTCAAACTGCTGCTTCAGGAGATCCTTCTTGTTCTCCTTGGCTTCAGAGGAGCCTTCATACATCAGTTTTAGTGCATCCCACAGCTGTTTAGCTATTTTGCACTTCTTGAAACCTCTGTACACAGAGTTTGGAAGGGCAGTTTGAAAGGCTGTCATGGCTTTTCTGTCAATCTCTACTCTCTTCCTATCTTCATCAGAGTAGTTAGCCACATCTTTGGGGATCATACCAGCACCAATAGCAAAAGGAGTGCTGGGTATGAAAGGTCCATTTTCAACAGACTCCCACATTCTTGAGTCTAGAGACCTGATGAAACCTTCCATTCTCATGCACTAGGTATCAAAGTCATCAAGAGTGATCAGTGGGGACTTGTTAATGGTTCCAGTTTCCATATCAGTCTTGGAAATGGCTACCATTTAAAAAGTTTAGTATTTGTGTGTGTGAGGGATCTTAAGATGGTGAGATCTTATATCAAGAGCCTGAAATGCTCTGATACCAATTGCAGGACTGGTGAAGGGTGGTCACTTACAACACAACAACACAAAGAGGAGATTAACCAAACTTAATCAAACAGTAAACTGGATTAACCACAAGAATGATACTAAGAACACAAGTAATAAGTAAGAGATAGAACAAGAGAACACAAGAGATTGGGTTTCAAGGTTGCAGTATATTGCTTTCTCAAGTTCTATTACAAGTGTTACAAAGCATAAAGAAAGATACAAGAACATGGAATACTTATACTACAACCTATAGCCGGCTATACTTTGAAATCCAGCTGGATACAATTGACTAGACACAAACAAATCAATTGTAGAGTCAAAAGGCATATCTGCCTTTTGACTTGTGACTATGACATGCCATAGCTCACATCCTAATATATTACAAAAAGGATAAAAGTACATAAAGTAGAAAGCATGGACTCAAGACCTCAATGTACAGTTACCAAAAGCATGGACCTTTCACCAACTCATGTAAGTTGGTGACTTTATAGAGTTGCAGCGGAAAGGTGGTCCAGCTTTATGGTAAAGTACATAAGATAAAGGCATATCTCTAAAAGTCTTCGAAAGAAATCTGTCTTCACTATTTGGCTTTGGAAGACTTTGTCTTTGAAGCTTCGGAAGACTTCACTTTTGGCTTCGGAAGATATTGGTCTTGGCTTCGGAAGATTTTTACACTTAGAATATTTCTAGTGTATGGTGTAAAACTTCCGAAGCGTATCTACTTCATTTCTTTAGTGCATACTTACAGAGAGACTTTGGATGTTTTGGCTGCATCAGACTTATAGGAATCCTTACAAAAACCTAACTATTTATGGATAGGTATGAAAAAGGCTATAGTACTCTATGTTGCAAAAAGTTAACTTGGTCACAAGTTATAGCAATAACATTAGAAACCTTTGAGATTATTGCAACAACTAGACTTACGCATATGGAAATGGGAAATGATAACTATAGATTTCATTACCATACTCCCTTAAACTTTTCATGGGAATGACACTATTTTGGTAATTATAGATGGACTTATTAAGTCTACTCAACACCTATGTCAGTCTAAAGTTGGAGAAAGTCAAATTTCTAGACCCGAAATAGTCCAAGAAACGACTGATTAATTGTTACAAATAAGTGAAAGATTAAAAAAGTGCAAAGTCGCCTGAAGAGTTATGCTGGCTAAAGGCGTCAACCATTAGAAATTAATATTGGTGCTAAGGTATTGCTGAAAGTATGACCATGGAAATGCGTAGTAAGATTTTGAAAGAAAGGTAAATTAAGTATGCATTTTGTAGTATCTTTTAAGATAATTAAATGAGTTGGACCTATAGCATATCAACTTGGATTAGTGGAACAAATGAATGGATTACACGATGTATTCCATGTATCAAATCTACGAAAATGGTTAGTAGATGAATCATTAGTTGTGCCACTAAAAGACATAGAAGTAAATGAAAAGATGATTTGTGGAATAACTTTTTCAATTTGAAGGTCATCAAATCAAAAAGTTGAAAAGGAAGAAGTTGGTTTTAGTTAAGGTTAATGGAAATGCGTGGACATAAATATATGTGGGAATTAGAATCTAAAATGAAGAAGAAATTCCCGTAAGTATTCTAGTAAATCTGCATGATATGATTTTTATAAAGGATGGGGAGAATGTCACAACCTCTATTTTTCTCAAATAAAGAAAATTATTTTTTTTTGTGAAATTCAAAACCTGATGCGAGTCAAATAAGGGAAGTGATGAGGGACACATTATAGGAAAATTGAGATAGGGGTCGCATCCTCAACACGATGCTTACCATAACAATATGGATGAGGGTCGTTGATTGAATGACACTTGCTTGATGACGAGGAGTCGAACATTGACTCATGGTTGATGACTAAGACTAAAATTCGACACATGACCCTGGTGCAGGGCGCATCAGATGAGGATGAGGGTCGCATCGATAGAAGAGGATCTAGACTAATACAGTGGTGACACATGTCAACCATACATCATATCAAGGTGATGCGGCCCGCATCATCTTGGTGATGTGAGGCGCATCGACCACCATGATTGCCTATATAAAGGGCATTTGTTTGAGACACTTTTTAATGCATATCTCTCTTTCATATCTCTCAATTTCAAACTCTCTCCTACATTATACAATCCTTAGCACTCCTGAGGCTAAGGTTGAAAACAAGGAGCTGAGTAACGTAAGACAAAGTGTTGCTTACGTGGGAACTACCTCTTGATCTTAAGTTGAAATTAGATCAAAATTGAAAGGGAATACATCTAATATTTTCAAAATGAATAAATGATTTGATATCTTACAAATGACAAATGGTGTTCAACATGTTTTAATGCACAAATGTGCTCTCGAAGGTGACATTTAGACCAGAAGTATATGTATAGTGTGTCCAAATTATATCATATGGATAGGTAAAAATCCTATACTAGAGCTGGTTCAAGTATAGTTAGATAATAATAATTCTGCGGGACCGGTGAAAGGAGTCAATACAATAATTGCACAAAGTGGAAAGACTAATAACACTTAAAAAATAATATAGGGAACCGGCTTATGATGATAGTAAGAACACAAGCAAAGAACATAACAAGAACAAGATAATATGGTTTTCTAGAGTGATGTATATTGCTTTCAAGTTCTTACAAAGTGTTACAAAGCATATATGAGGATACCAGTACTTAAGATACTTTATGCTACATCATATAGCCTGCCATACTTTAAAGGATAGCTCGTAACACTAATCTAGACAACAAGATCAATGTAGAGTCGCCTTTTGAGTGGAATTTGTTGAGCAGCCTTCTTTTGAGCACCCTCAAGATTTTCTGACCTATCCTGAGGTGCTGAGGTGGATGCCTTGGACTTCTTCTTATTATTCTTCTTGTCTCTTCTGATGGCCATCCTCTTCCTCTTTCTAAACTTTAACTGAGATGTTGGCCTTTAGTACCAGATGGTTCTTGTTTATCCTTATCAGTTGGGTCCTTTTCCTTCACATGTTTAGAAGAAGGACGATCAGGACCCTGTTGAGGGTCAAAAGATGAAGCTGGTTGTGATGTAGCACTAAGTCCTGGTTAAGTTGTCTCTTATTGTTCAACCTTGACCTTAGCTTCAGGTGCAGCCTGACTTGGTAGGGAATGCAAGTCAACTACCTCACCCCTGTTGATCTTCTCCTTGATCACCCTAATGCGCTTATTCATGATGGATAGAGATATTGGACCAAGTCTCCTTCCAGAGAACCCATACAGCTTCAAGAAGCTCAACATATTTTGTCTGTCAGCAAAATTCTTCTGATTTGCTCTAATGGTGGCTCTTGACTTTACAGCTTCTTCCCCTATCTTCCTCTTAGAAGCTTTTTATTGTTTCAATACTCGTTGCTCAAGCTGTTTGAGGTATTCAAACTCAATGTATTCATAGGATAAGAGAAGAAGGGTTACGGCCTGATAGAGGCATGTGGCACTCAGGTAGTTATCATATTTTGTCTGTCTTGTTCCCTACCTTCCTGAATTTGTTGCGTAGTAGCCACATCCTCTATCCCAAGGCTTTCCTGAACTGGGGAGAGGGTGGGAGCTTTGTATAATGTATTTCTTCTTCATTCTTCTTTGATTTTGAGGAGCAGTATGCATCCTCAGCTTCTTTCCTCTCCTTTGACAGTTCCTTGTCAGACAGTTTATATAGTTCTTCAAGGAAAGAGAGATGAGTTCATCAATATTGTAGTCTAGACCACACTAGTTTAATCTGGCTGCCCTCAACTCATCATCTTGAGTTCTTGGACATGGAGCAGCTCTGATTGCAGCCTCCATAAGGTCAGGGGACCCACTTGAACTCTCTCCCCTTGCCTTCCTCTTCTTCTCTCTTTTCTCCTCCTCAATATCCTCAGAGGTCATCTTTCTCTTCCCTTTTTCAGTCACTGCCGTGTGTGACTCAGTGTGAAGAGAGCTTTGGCCTTCCTTGCTTGGTGTATCACTTAAGCTCTAACCAAAGAAAGGTTGTAAGACACCTTCACCAGCTAGTGCCTTACTGAGGGTAGTAGGTGTTGAAGTAGTTCCTGTCTCAACGGTTCACAGGTTCAACTACTGGACTTCAACCAAGGTTTCCCCCTCAAAGCTAATCTTAGGTTCCACCTCAGTATCCAGTTGACCAATAGTATTACATGCTAGCCTCTGTCTATATAGATAAGTTGTCAGTCTGAACTCTTCAATCACCCTTTGTTGAGTCCTCTCAGCTAATCTATAAGCTTGCCTTGTTTGACTTTGGTTGGCAAGTGACATATGAAGTAGAGGAAAACTCGCATAGTACTTCAGGGCTCTTCTATCAGTATCATATCTCCATCTTATAATTTCATTTTCAGCAGGATAGGAAGGGGTAGACATAGCACTTGGTACACCCTCCTCAAATAGGCTTTGAATTAGGGATTTCACATCAATGTGGGCCTGACTAGGTTGTTGAGTATGGACAACTGCAAGTGAGGATGGTGACGCCTCTATGTCCATACTCTATGCTAAACCCCCAGGTTCTGTGATTGTAGGTCGGACTTTCTCCCCCTTTTTGGTAGCATCACTCTCTTGGACAGGGGAGCAAAGGTTAGGTCCACCACATCCACAGGTTCTTGTGCACCTGGTTGCGTTTGCCTGACATAGCTCTCAGCTAACTTGCCCTTGAGATCGATGATCTCAAGTTGCTGGTGACTGACCTATCTTTCAAAGGTAGCCACCTAAAATTCAAGGTGACTTACCTTTCAAACTAAATAGGTGCATGCTTTTGATAGTTTTTGAACCTTTAGTTGCATACTCCCCTCATCTTCATCAAAAGAGTCATGGGGGATGAGAGAATAGGACCAAAGTCTTCTTCCTCATCACTACCCTGGGGTTCTTGGCTGTTGGATTTTCCCTGCACCATAACAGCTTCAGTAAAAGTATCAATGGGTTGGGTTGTCATGGTTAAGGTCTTAATGATGTAATCACTTGCAAAAGTGAGAGCCTCTTCCATATAAACTTCCCGAACATGTTTAGAAGAGTTCACCTCAGTTGGGGTTGGATCATGTGGGCTGCATATGAGTGATTCAAGAGCACTCATCTCTCTTTGAGCAGGGGTGGAGAAGAGAGACTCGTGGTACTCACTAAATCCCATATCCTCATCATATAGATTTAAAGATCAGGGATGGGTTGATTTAGATCTAATAGCTGGGGATGGTATCTTTTGCTTGAAGGTTGATCACTTGAGTTTTCAGACTCAGAGTGATGGCTTAAGGCTTTGGCAATGAGCTCATCATGCTGAGCATGAGGAACCTCAGCACTGATCAAAGGAGTAATAGGAGTGGTCTGCTCCTTAGGGAAGTGGGAGCTTTGGTTCCACTTCCTTCTATATGGGTGAGTGTATGGGGGCCTACATATCCTAATTAGTTTATGCAGGGGTTTGTTTGGATCTTCTTCAGTAGGTGAGGGTGATATGTGGTTGTCTGGGTGGTGCAGATGTAGAAGATGTGGGTTCAATATTGGCTTGTGTTGCCAAGTTGTCACCTTCAGCAATGAGCTCTAACATTTTTGGGACCAGAGCTGTTTCTACCCCTGAGAAGCCCAGGTGGACTTTCTCATTGTTTTGAAGTTGTTGGGCTTCATTTGTCCCAATTAAATAACATTACATGTTTCCCTTAACTTAGAGCCTAGTTCACAGTTAAGAATGTATTGAACATATCTGGGGAACATATAATACTTTAAGGAGTCCAAATTTGCAAGCAGGTTTGTATAAACAAACTAAGAGTACCTTAACTTGACCTATTGAATCATCCCATGGACAATGTAGGATAGTTCCTCAGGAATTGGTCCCAACCTCTATGTTTGTTGGACAGAGAATAGATGACCACATGGGGGAGGTACTTCCATTAAGAGGAAACCTTACGTTTCTTGAATTTTCTTACTGAGTAGTTCTTTTCATAGCCCATCTACCGGAATGAATTGTTTACAGTAGAGTTAGGGAAATACAACTCTCCTTCTTCATCATCCAGCCTCAGATGAGAGTTGATGATGGTTGTAGTGATGAAAATTTTCTTCCCCTGCACTGTGACAAACAGTGCCTTCTCACCATCCAAGATGACCTCTTTGCGGGTCCTCTAGAACTCCAGGAGTTGATCTTCATATAAAGGAGGGTCTATGGTGAGAGAAGTGAGGTAGTTTGAGAGAGTTAAGAAGCGGCAAACATTTAAAACACCTGGATCTTTCTTAGATGATAATAGAGCAACTTGATTATGTTGCCAATGTATATGCACGGATAAATCTGGTTGGTTTAAGGGATCAGGGTTGGCCACTTTGAGTAGCTTAGAAGTACAGAGAGCTAAGAACAAAGGCGGTTTATAGGTGATATTAGGTTATGAACTTTTGCAGATGAAGGAGAAGGTGAAAGAGTGGTAACCACTATGGGTATATTTATGTGATTGGATCTGAGACAAAGTTCATGCAAAAAGATAAAGGTGTTGTTTGTTTTTCTTCAAAAGCTCTTCCCCACCTCTTCATCTGCGCGCACACAGATGCGGGAAGAGGTTACGAATGCACAGACTGTTTGATTTTTGGAAGACGTTTCATTAAAAAACGTCTTCCTGTCATCTGCGTGGGGAAAATGAGGACTTACCACTTCTGATGTCTTCTAACCTCTACTCACCTCCCCCTACCTCCCCCACCGGCCGCCCCACCTCCCCCACCTGCCGGACTACCGCCGCCCCACCTCCCTGACCGGCCGAACCACCGCCGCCCCCCTCCCCCCCCTGGCCTCGCCTCCCCCTCCCCCCACATGCGCCCGCCTCCCCCCTCCCCCTACCTGTGCCCGCCTCCCCACTCCCCCCACATGCGCCAGCCGGCCCCCCTCCCCCACCTGCGCCCGTCGGTCGCCTCCCCTCCCCCCCCACCTACGCTCGCTCCCCCCCCTCCCCCCACCTGCGCCCTCCGCCACGCCCTCCCCCTGCGTGCGCCCTCCCCCTGCATTGATGTTAGATTCGAATCACTTCCATCTGAAGAAGTGTTGCTTGACCAGTGAACCACACCGTTGCCATTGGAGATGATCAAGCTTCCGTTTCGCAAGCTGAAAACACCAGAACAATCGGGGATTGGATTGTCTCTGTTGGCTACCCATGCGATTGTTCGATTGGGGATGTTGTAATACCAAATTCCAACGTATCTGGAGCTTGAATTCACGGGGCTAAAGAATCCAAGCTTGAAGATCTGTCGAGGGGAAACGCGGGTGTTGCCATCTCTAAGCAACTGATCTTGATCGAAGGTGAAGGTTGGGACACTCCTGAGAGTGGAGATGAGGTTAAAGGTAAAATTGGTTGTTGGGAATTTGTTTTTTGTGTTGATTTGTGGTTTTGATTGTGTGGTTATGTTGATTGTAATTTGGATTTGGGGCTATGTTAATTGTGTTTAATTATGAACTTCGTTGGTATTGCTGCTTTTGATTGTTTAAAAAATACGTTTAATTTAATTACAGAATATTTTAGCATTTTGCAAATTGTCTCATCTGGTTACAATTGTAACACTTCACTTTGCTTTTATCCAGCCCAAACTTTCCACTTGATACATTGCTGGGAAACTTTCTCCTAGTTCTCTTGTAGAACTTCTTGGCTCTGTGAGTGAGTAAAGCCTTTTGTTGAACTATGTCCATGTACTCCATGTCATCTGGATGGATGCAGTCCAAATCTTTAAGAGTGCAGAGAAAGTTGCTATAACTTTAATCAGAAGACCCAAAGGCTTGTGATGAGCTTGTCTCTTGGAATGGACTTCATTGGATATAGCTCTCCCTTGGTGTTTTCGGGAAGGTGATGAAAGGGCCTTTTTGTAAGTTGTCAATGTAGTAGATAAAACAATGTTGTGGTTCTCTTTAGTCCCTTCGAACTACATGGAGGGCTGATCTCTGTTGATTACTAGAAGAACTGTTGGATGGATCCTGCATGTTCATCTCCATCTGGTAAGCACTAAGGATACCATACAACTTTGTGAGAGTAAGATTAGAGAGGATTTCAGTTCTCTTAATGGGCACACAGTAGTGAGACCATTATCTAGGAAGTGAGAACATGAACTTCCTTACAATGTCCCTATTCTCAAGCTTTACTCCAACATCCATGAGGGTATTTACAATCTCAACATACCTAAAGTATTATTGAGTTATAGTTTCACCTGATTTGAAGGTAAAGTTCTCAAACTGTTGCTTCAATAGGTTTTTCTTGTTTTCTTTAGCTTTATCAGACTCCTCATACATAAGCTTCAGTTCATCCCAGAGCTGCTTAGCAGTTTTGCACTTCTTGAAGCCTTTGTAGATAGAGTCTGGAAGAGCAGTTTGAGAGCGGTCATAGCCTTCTGATCTACATCAATTTTCTACCAATTTTCCTCTAAGTAGTCAGCCACTTCCTTTGGAATCATACCACCATCAGCAGCAGTTAAAGTGGTGCATGGAACATGAGGTCCTGAGACAATAGATCCCCACATCATGTTGTCTTGAGACTTGATAAAGCCTTCCATTCTTTGGCACCAAGTATCAAAGTCATCAGGAGTGATTAGTGGAGATTTGGTCATGGTATTGGCTTCCATATCAGCCTTAGTAAGAGCTACCATTTGAGTTGTTAAGTGCTTTGTGAAACTGAAGGGATTTAAGTTGGTGAGATCTTACAATCAAGAGCCTACAATGCTCTAATACCAATTGTAGGACCAGTGAAGGGAGTCAAAGCAACAGTTTCACAAGGTGGAGAGACTAATAACACTTAAGAAATTAAATAGGGAACTGGCTTATGATGATACTAAGAACACAAGTAAAGAACAAAACGAGAACAAGATAATATGGGTTTCAAAAATGATGTATATTGCTCTCAAGTTCTTACAAAGTGTTATAAAGCCTACATGAGGATACAAGTTCTTGACATACTTTATACTACATCCTACAGTCGGTCATATTTCGAAGGCCAACTGGAAACACTAATCTAGACAACAAGATCAATGTAGAGTCAAAAGGCAAACTACCTTTTGACTAATGACTATAATGTGCCATAGCTCATATCCTTACTTAACACAAAAACGATATAATTACAGAGTTGGAAAGTTACAGACTCAAAAACTTAATCTACACTTGACAAAAGCATGGATTTTTCACCAACTCATGCAAGTTGGTGAGTCTTAAAAAATGGCAGCCGAAAGGTGTTTCAGCTTTTGTCAAAATCATGTCAAAGAAGATATGCCTCCTCTATATTCGGAAGAAATCAGTCTTGGCTTCGGAAGACTTTGTCTTTGAAGGTTCGGAAAACTTCATCTTTGGCTTCGGAAGAATTGGTCTTTTGGCTTCGGAAGATTTGATACTTAGCATAATTCACTGAGTTGTATCAAATCTTCTGAAGTAACTTTCATGTATTTCAAATGTGTCTGCTGAGAGCTCTTTGGTTCCTGCTGAAAGCTCTTTGGTTCCTACTGAGAGCTCTTTGGTTGCATCAACTTGTAAGTGTAATCCTTACAGATTCAAAATGTCTTTGTAACACCCCGAAAAGTCGAAACGAGTCATTAAGGATAATGGGCTTAAATAATGGGTATTTAATAAAAGAAGGAAATGGGTTATGGGCCAAATTGGGTTTATGGACAAGAGCCTAAGTGATTAAGGCCCATAATCAGCCCTTAACCTACCCAAATCAGCCTCCATCTCCATCATTACAACCCTAGCCACCAAAATTCGTAGAGAGAGAAAGTGGAGAGAGAAAGTGGAGAAAACTCAAGATTTGAAGTTTCCAAGGTTAAGAGACTAAAGATCTGGGTGTTAGAGCATCAAGATCTAAGAAAGAAGCAACAAATCCAGGTAAGAATCGACCTGTAAACCCTTCTGTAGATCAAACCCGGATTCTAGGGTTTTGGTTTTGAAAAGTTGCAAAGAATCGCATAAAGGTCACATTTTTACGTATGAAAACATATATAAAGCTTAGATTTAGCCTCATGGATGATAAACTAAGAGATTGGACGTAAAAAGTTATGATTTTGGGTTAAAAATGGTCTGGTTCGTAATTTTTATGCGATCTGCGAAACTGTATATTCATCCAGCGAATTTGCATATTCAATCAGCGAAACTGTGGATCTTCCTGCGAAATTATAGTTTCGCAGGTAGTTTCGAAGACATGTTTTTCCAACGAAAGTTGGGCGAAACTGGCAGCAAAACTGGCAGCGAAGATGCCAGCAAAACTACCAGCGAATGTGCTAGCGAAACTAGCAGCGAAACTGCTGGTGAAACTAGCAGCGAAACTGCTGGTGAAACTAGCAGCGAAACTGCTGGTGAAACTAGCAGCAAAAGTGTTGGCGAATCTAGCTGCGAAATTGCTGATCTTGCAGCAAAATTAGCAGCAAATTTAGGCAGAAAGTAACCCCTTTAAGTGTTAGCTATTCTGCAGGCTGTGTAGAGTGACCCTAGCCTTGTAAGCTTAGCCTAGAAGTTATTCGTGGTATCCAGGTGAGTTCTAGATCCCCTATTTATAAGTTTTCCATGTTTTGGGGCTATTATGCATACTAAATTTACGTTTTTAAACGACCAAGATTTTAAGGGGTTTTAACAGGAAGAACGGTTTTTCGCGCTGACCTGGCAGCCCGGCCCCAGCCAGGGGCGTTGCCCCTTGGACCCCACTAGGGGTTGCTGCCCCTAGGACCCCGCTGTCAG
>CM046038.1:44837828-44855328 GCA_025215565.1 Flaveria ramosissima
TAAAGGCTGCTCTATCATTTTGTTTATGAGGGTGGCTTTGGATAACTTAGCCATGTCAGATCTCTTCCCAGCACCAGCTTCATCCAGAGCTTCTATGATTAAACCTTTGTTGAAGCTTTCAGAGGAGCATATTTTGGTGGTTATCTCCAAAATGCTATCTCTAGACCATGACTTGACTTCAATGATAGGTCTTCCCAAGTGTTTGAATAGGAATCTGATCATAGCCTCCAATCTTTCCCTTTCTTCTTCATTGCAGCCTGCCCATCGATTCTCAATCTCCTGAATCTCAAGTCTTCTTCTGATCTCTGAATCAAGTTTGGCAGTATCAAATCCTTGCCTGAAGAGCTGATCAATAATCCTGTCCATGGATCTGTTGTGTTGCTCATCAGTTTCTTTGATCATATCATCTAACTTCTTCTCATCCTCAGTTTGTTAACCAACACTCTTCTTTCTCTTGTAAGTAATGATCTCTTTTCCTTTTCTCCTTGGCTTCTTCCTCTTCAACTCTCTTTCTTTTATCATCTTTCACTGACTTAGACTCCCCCTTTTTGGTTGCATTGGGTTCAGGGGTTTGAATGTCAGAAAGTTTCTTTAACACAGCATCATCCACAAGGGTTTGAAGATTTGAGGAAATCCTCTCATCAATGGTTTGATGGACAATAGTAGTGATGATGGGAGTGGTGAGAGGTAAGGAAGATTTGAAAACAGCAGCCACTTGCTCAGAGGGGTTCTCTCCCTGAGAAATGGTGCCTGAAACAGAGGCTGGTGGCTTGTTTGATTTGAGTGGCTTAGTGTTTGGGAGAGCTTCAACAGAAGCTGCCATCTGTGGGTTAATTGGGGCAAATGGACTTGATTCCTGAGACATTTTGGCAAGCAGTTCTTTTAATCTGCAAACCTCAGCTTCAAGAATGGTGTTTTGGGCAAGAAGTTCAAAGAAAAAGCCCAGGTCATCATCAGTGTAAGCTGAATCAGCTGACCTCCTGAGTGAATCAGGATGAACATGTGCTGAGTGTAGATAAGTAATCACATGTGCCCCTTTATCTTGGAACTGGGGACTTCCTGCCTCAGGAGCAAGTCCTTCATTGGCAGTTGCCTCTGGAGAGGTCTTAGAGATGATACCTGCTTCATCCTGTTCATGTGTTGAAACAGGGGAAGAGGTAGCCTCACCAGATGTTCTAGTCTCCTCATCTACACTAGGAGATTGAACTTTATAATCCCTATGTTGTGGGTTGTCAACTACATTATGATCCTCTCCCTCAGCGGTTGAGGTTTTCCCAGTGTGAACAGGTTTCTGGGGAGGGGTAGAGGAATGTAGTTGAGTCAGCACTTGTGCAATGACTGCAGTTGGGCTTGTAGGGGTGGTATCAGTGGGAGATGGAGGTGAAAAGGATTGCACCTGGGGAGAATGGTGCTCTTCAATGGCAATCTTCTCAAGTGAGAGCGATTCCAGTAATGTGGTTTCCCCAATGTTGGTTGCATCAGGATCCTGTTAAGAGGATACCTGAGTGGTTCCAGCTGGTAGGTTATTGAAACTACAAGGGGATTAAGGCTTATAGTTTCATCCTGCGTTTGTGCTGCAGGGGCATCATCAGGGGACTCAACTCCCTGAGTAGCCTTTTTGGTTTTCTTGGGTTTTGGTTTGGAGGGGACTTTAGATCTGGAGGTGGAGGCTGTGGGTTCCCTCTGCTTGGGTTTTAGCAGTTTGGCAGCCTCTTTGAGTTGTGGGTTTGAGTTGTGCCTGGAGTATACCTCTGGCAAAACTACCAGAGCAGGGACTCCAAGGCCAACAAGGCCATCAGATTTTAATTGATTTAGAATTATGGCCATAAGAAACCTTGGATATAATATCCATCTATTAGCCACAGGTTTCATTGCCAAATCTTTTAATTCTAAAAATATGATTTCAGAAAAATTTAGGCTTTGATGTTCAAGGATAGAGTACAATACCTGTTGCCACCTAGATGACATTTGATCCCATGAGGATGTTTTGGGGGCAAGACAGACATTGATCATATGGAAAATGAGTCGCTCAGCATCATGAAGTGCTTCTTCAGAATGGTAGTAGCACTTAGGTCACCCTCATAACCATGATTAGCAAAGGATAGATCAATGGTGCCTTTGGGGTATTTGGTGGTACAGGTGGCATCATTCAGGTCTAGGGTTTGAGGAATGATCTCTGAAGTGATGACCACCCGTTTCTGGTTGACAAACGACTGGAGAGTGATGGTGTCGTCATTCTCAGTAGTATGAACAGTGACGTTTGTCCAGAATTGGCAAAGGGTATCGGGGTAGATGGTAGGATTCAAGAGAAAGGCTGTGCGATATTGGGAATCAACCATCAAGTCAATAGCAGCATCAAACTTGTTCCAAAAGGGTGATTTGGTAAGGTGAGGGACACAGTTGTGTCGAGGTTTGATTTGCATGGTCGCCATTAATGGAAGATGAACGTTTGGAAAGTGGGTTATGAAAAGTTTGAAGTTAGGGTTAGGTATATATAGGTTATGAAACGGCTGAAAGAAAACAACTGAAAGTGTTGGTGTGAGTCATCAGGTTTAGAAAACAACTGAAGACATGGTTTTAACTTTCAGATGTTGTACAACTGAAGACTTGGTGTTGGTCATCAGTAGTTGTAAACTACTGAAGACTTGGTTTTGGCTTCAGTTGTTTTGAAATGAAACAGTAGTTGTCGTCAATTCACAAGTTCAGCTGTTTCAATGACCTTAACACTTACTCATCAGATCATCTGATTTTCAGATGTTTCATTGGTCATCAGTACTTATCTATTAGAAAAGACTTCAGTAGTTTGAACTACATCAGTACTTTCCAACAAATGAAGTACTTCAGTACTTTTAAGTAATTTAGTCTTCAGTAGTTATAAAAACTGCTGAAGATAAAATAACTTATCAGCACTTATTTTTGACAAAAGTATACTAATGCTCATCAGTATTTATTGACTAAGAGCATCAGTAGTTGTCAAATTATTCTAGTTGCAGCATACCAAGCCTGAGTACAAGATTATGAAAAGTTGCACTATCCAAAGGCTTAGTAAATATATCTGCAAGCTATCAGCACTAGGCACAAACTTTGGATCAATCAGACCTTTTTCATACAATCCCTGATAAAATGATGTCTGATCTCAATATATGTTTGGTTCTAGAATGCTGGACAGGATTCTTAACAATACAAAGAGCTGAAGCACTATCCATTATAAAGGAGTCTTAGTCTCTGTAATGTCATAATCCAATATTTGATTTTGAAGCCAGAGTACCTGAGATGTACAGCTTGTAGCTGCAATATACTCTGCTTCAGCTGTGGATGTAGCAACTGAAGTTTGTTTCTTACTCTGCCAATAAACCAAACAGTTGCCTAGAAATTGGCATCCACCAGAAGTTGATTTTCTGGTTAACTTACACCCTGCATAGTCACTATCAGAGAAAGCAACCAATTTGCAAGAGTGCCCAGTGAAATACAAAAGTCCTAGAGATTGAGTTCCTTGCAAATATCTAAAGATCCTCTTGACTGCAATCATATGGGAATCCTTAGGAGCAGCCTGAAATCTAGCACAGACACAAGTTGCAAACATAATATCTGGTCTAGAAGCTGTAAGGTACATCAAGGAACCAATCATACATCTGTAAAGAGTTTCATCAACTGCTTTACCTTTTTGATCTGCATCCAGTTGTGTGTGCTGCACATGGGAGTGGAACAAGGTTTACAGTTTTGTAAATCAAACTTGGTTAACAAATCTTTTGTGTATTTTGACTGATGAATGAAAGTTCCATCAGCCATTTGTTTGATTTGCAAACCCAGAAAAAACTGTAGTTCTCCCATGGCACTCATTTCAAACTTTTGTTGCATCAATTTAGTAAATGCATCACACAACTGTGGATCAGATGATGCAAAAATAATGTCATCAACAACATAAATTTGAACAAGGAGCTTATGCATGCCTACTTTCTTTATGAACAACGTTTTATCTATGGAGCCTCTAGTGAAATTATTTTGAAGAAGAAGTTAGATAATGTTCATACCAGGCTCTAGGTGCTTGTTTCAACCCATAAAGAGCCTTATCAAGCTTATACACCCAATCAGGATGTTTATGATCTTCAAAACCTGGTGGTTGACACACATAAACCTCTTCTTTTTATTTACCATATAAAAATGCACTTTTGACATCCATTTGAAAAACTTTAAGGTTATGGAAAGCAGCATAAGCTAAAACAATCTAATTGCCTCCAGTCTGGCTACAGGGGCAAAGGTTTCATCATAATCAATACCTTCTTCTTGTGAAAACCCTTGTACAACCAATCTGGCCTTGTTCTTGACAATTTGGCCTTTTTCATCAGTTTTATTCCTAAACACCCATTTAGTGCCTATTGCACACTTACCTTGGGGTAGAGAACCAGTTCCCACACTTGCTGTTTTTGGAAATTGAAGAAGCTCAAGCTGCATGGCTTCAAACCATCCATTGTCCCTTAATGCCACATGATAATTCTTTGGCTCTTGCTGACTGATGAAGAGAGCATAGAGACAGAAATTGGACAATTGACTTCTTGTTGAAACACCAGCATTAATGTCACCAATGATCTGGGACATGGGATGATTCTTCAATTCTTGATATTCAATAATATCTGTGCAAGTGTTTGTAGGAGATTCAGCAGCAACAGATGTTGATACAGACTCTTGAAACCTAGACTGAGATGGCAGTTCAAATGAAGTAGAGGATTCAGAGATTTCATCAGCATTTGTTGTGGATGGAGCTGCTGAGGCTACAGGAACATCAAGTGTAGTGGAAACAGGCAGATGATCACTACAACTTGCATTGTACCATCAGATGGAGAGGATGGAACTTCAGAACAACAACAGGTGGAGACTGATATGGAACATATTGCAGTATGTCAAATCAAACAACTCAACAGGTTTTTGAGGAATCTTGTCTTTTGGAGATTCATTAAACTTGACATGCAAAGTTTCTTCAACAATCTTTGTTCTGCAATTGAAAACTCTGTATGCCTTGCAAGTAGATGAATACCCAACAGAATACCCTGCATCCACCTTGGATTCAAACTTCTGAAGTAGATTCTTTGTGTTAAGAATATAACAAGGACACCCAAAGCTCTAAATAATGAAATCAGAGGGCCAGATGATGTAATAGCTCATAAGGAGTCTTCATCAACCTCTGATTCACTAATACCCTTCTGATTCTGACAGTTGTCAACGCTTCAGCCCAAGCAAAAGGTTAGTGGCAAACCTGAGTCAGCCAACATTGTCCTTGCGGCTTCAATAAGGGTCTTGTTCTTTCTCTCCACCACTCCACTTTGCTCAGGAGTTCTTTGAATACTATATTGTCTTTTGATTCCTTTAGACAAATAGAATTCATCAAGAGTGTAATTCCTAAACTCTGTCCCATTATCACTTCTCACACATTTGACTGGAAGTGAATGCTGCTTTTCCACATGCAACAACAAAATAATGATACTTTGAGCAGCTTCATCCTTGGAATGCAAAAAGAAAGTCCATACAAATCTGGAATAATCATCCACAATTACCAGATAATAATTTTTCTTTGCCATACTCATTACTCTCACAGGACCAAAGAGATCCATATGCAGTAATTGCAAGCAGGCAGTGGACTTGGGTTCTTCTATAAGGGAATGAAGCTTTGTTTTGCTTTCCTTTTAAGCAAGCTGGACGTTATCATCATCACTTGAACTCCTTCAATGGCAAACCTCTCACTAAACCATGATGAATGAGCTGATTCATGTTCTTAAGATTCACATGACCAAGCCTTCTATGCCATAGTTTAGATTCTTGAGGAGAGGCTTTGGAGAACAGACATGGATGGCCTTTAAGATCAATTTTCTTTGATAGATCTAAGGCATATACTCTTCCAATCCTGTTGGCCTTCAGAAGAGTATATTCATCCAATATCTTGTCAATCTTGTGCAAAACTTTGGAAGACAGAATCCTATAGTTTTGACTTGTGAAAAGTGCAACATGCCCTTTATCACACATTTGACTGACACTTAAAAGATTGTATTTGAGGTTCTCCACATGGTTAACATCATCAAATCTTATCTCCCCATTTGAGACAAAACCTTTCCCAATGATGTAACCCTTGGCATCATTTCCAAAAGAAACAAATCCCTTCTTCCCTTGAGAATAGTCATGAAGAAGAGAGCTGCTTCCTGTCATATGCATGGATCCTCCACTGTCTACATACCAGATGCTTCTTTGGCATGCTAAAGAACCCTGCATTTTTCACAAACATTAGTTAGCCTTTGAGACCCAACCTTTTTGGTTTTGGGTCTGTTTTCATCAACAGATGTTAAACTAACAGATTGTGCATGATTAACAACCTTTGAAGATGTAGATGGTGCTGAAAAGGATTCCTTGGATTTTGGCTTAGGTGTCCTTTTCAGTGGTTTAATCACAGAAACGTCTATTGGTTAACTCTTCCCAATAGATGTTGAACCATCATCACAAGATGTATATGATTGGTTGTCAGAGTTTTTAACTCAGTTGACACATCAGTACTTGTTGATGATTTGTTCTTGTGATCACTACATTTCTTCTTTTGAAAAGACACAGACTTAGTCCGAGTTTTTATATAATACTCCCTGAGGAATATTTGCCAGCTGTTGTTTGAACAAACCCCTGCTTCCTTCTTTGTGACTTTTTGAAAAAGCTTGGTTTATCAGATTGAGATATTGAGGTACAAACTTGGTTTGAAATTCATCTTTCATTTTATGCATTTGCTTCTTAATGACTTTTCTTTGTTGAATTTTAAACCCTTGTTATACCAGCATTCATCAGTAAGATGATTAAACAAACCACATATTTCACATGGCTTTCTTTTCATCTTTTCTTGATCAACTGCTGAAGATGATGAAACTACTGAAGATTTGTTTTTCAGTACTTTCTTCCTTTCAGTACTTTTGGGAAGTACTAAAGGATTTTCAAAAACGGAGATTTGTTCTTCAGAAGTTTTCTATCAGTACTTCTGAGATGCCTGATAGATTTTTTAGCAGTTATCAAAGAATGCTTGTTTTCCTCTGATTTGAAATGCTCTTCAGGTGTTGTGTTATTCCCTTCAGTACTTTGAGTACCTTGCGGAACAACACCTGAATTACTCAGTCTCTTCTTGATCAAGTGTTTCGAAGCAGTGGGACCATCAGTAATTTGATTAGCTGAGATACTCACACTATCTTCATCCTCAGATTTTGAATTATCATTTGAGGATGAAACACCTGATGATGTGGTTTGGGAATGACAGTCATCCTCAGATTTTACTTCTAATTTGGGAGTAAAATCTGTAGGAGGTATGGTATGATTATACCCAATCCCAAACTTCACATTAGAAGCAGTTTGCTTACTGAGAAGCATTTCAAATCCCTTGCATGATGTTACCCAGCGTTCACAATCAACTTGGGTAGCTGCAAGTGTTTCTTTGAGATTCTTGTGATTTTCCAGAATGACCTCTACCTTTGCCTTTTCATTAGTGATTTGACACTATAGTTTATAAATCTCCTCATCCTTCTCTTTTAAAACAGACTCAAACTCAGCTTTTCTTTTGGAAATTGCTTTTTCTAGGTCAAGGTTTTGATTAATTAAATCTACATTTGCTTCCCTAATTGAAACAAATGCAGCTATGCATGACTCAGAACATAACTTGGCCGTAGCCTCAAAAGATACCTGTGGTACCTGTGATGATGAAGAATTGTCATCAGTAAATTCCAGGGCCATTAGAGCAAGATTTCCAAAAGGGTTTTCACCACCATGTTGACCAGCACCAGCAAATTGTTCAGAATAACCAGAGACATCATCTGGTAGGCTGCTCCAGTCAACAACCTCAGGGGTGAAAAAGCTCTGATGAGATTGAGATTGAGATTGTTGATTTATTTAAGATGGTTGAGGATCAGGTAGAGCATGTGGTTGTTGAGCCATGGGTACAGGAACTTGACCAGACTGAGGCATGTAAAAACATGGATAAGGATATGGCATTGGACTTTGAGGGACAAAGTATGCAGGAGATGATTGATGTTGTGAATGATGATCAGAACTGGTAGAATGTTGCCCTTTGGATTGTGAGCTATTGCTTGGAAAAGTCACAAAGGGTGCAGATGAGTTAGATCCAGATGATCTACACTCTCTAGCAAAATGTCCAAGTCTATGGCACTGTGACATCTCAACTTACTCTTGTCAAAACCACCTTGGTTTTGCCAGAGAGATCAGGGAATTTTCTACCTGTTCTTTTGTAAAACTTTTGAGATCTGATATTGATCAATGCCATTGGCTTAGAATATCCATCTCTTCCAGATCATCATCAGCAATTCCTTTCAAATCATCCATCATAAAACACAAATTATCAACACTAAAACCTGAGTTACCCTCAACTCCAACAAAAGCATGATTTCCACTGTTTGAAGAGAAATCAATATGCTCATCATATGAACTTTCAGATGAAGCATATTCAGACTCATGACCAACCAGAGCAGTGTTACCTGGTACAAAGTCATCAGTGAGCTTTCCAGATGAAGATAGTTTCCTTTTCTGTTCTATCACTCTCTCAAATGTTAAGAGTTTCCCATGAAGTTGGGTGAGAGATAGAGTATCCAGATTTGCACTGGAGCGTAGGACAATGGTGTAAGTGTCCCATCTCTCAGGAAGGGATCTGAGGAATCTGTTATTCATCTGGCTGTTTGTATATTCATGTTGAACCATTTTTAACTCAGAGATCAAACAAGAAAATCGCTCAAACTATTGAGTCAATGTCTCACCCTTCCTATGAGGGAATGTCTCATATTGCTGGGCAAGGATTTCTCTGTTATTTGTTAAGACCTCATCAGTTCCTCCAAATTGTTCCTTCAGAGCAACCTAGAGATCATAGGCGGTTTCATGATGCATAAGCCCAGAGTAGATTTCATTAGGCAATGCCATGGCCAGAATTCCATGGGCTTTAGCATCAATCTCAAACAGCTTTAAATCCTCATCAGAATATTGTTCCTTCTTCTTTGGAACCATCTCATTGGTTTTAGGATTACTCACCATAGGCTTGTATGGTCCATGAACCACTGACTTCCAACAACCTGAATTGTTAACAGACAGGTGATGGAGCATTCGGCGTTGCCATATGTTATACTCACTCCTAACAAGCATAGGAGGCTTAGTTGAGGAGCCAGTATTGTGAGGATCATTGATTGAAGTAGTCATTTTCACCAATTCAATCAAACTCAATGAGATTAAAATCAGTCTAGTTTAAAAACTCAACAACACAATTAGAATCTCAATTAATTGACCGGAAGCGACAGAAAAACAAACTCTATAATCAATTCTTGCAAAAATGCTAATTCGATCAAACTTAGCTATCAAAAGAGCAGTTTCAATGATCAATTGTTAGATCGATCAATGATTAACCAGCTCTGATACCATTTGATAGGATCGTATCAAGTTTGATCAATTAGATTTGAATTTTGCAGCGGAATATAACAAAAATAAGATCGAATTCAAGCAAGAAAAGTATGAATATGCAATCACACAATGACGATTATAGAGAGAGAATATTTCTGTTAAAGGAATGTTTTCATTCACGCGTAATGCTTCGGTTTGCAAAACAACTAGGTCAACATTCCTTTTATAGAGGAATGTGACGTCTGCTGATGTCACTTGATAGTGACATCTAACAGAATTATACAAACAACTGAAACAATGCAAACTACTGAAACGTTCTCAACAACTGATCACATCTCAGAGAATGCTAAGTACAAAACATAAAACTACTGACCTAAAACTACTGAAACAATAAACTACTGAAAGGTAAAATTACAAGTACTGAAAAGGAAAAACTATCACAACTACTGAAGTTAACAACTTCAGCTATTGTGACAACTACTGATCACTCTGGTCTTCAGTCTTTGTCTTCAGTACTTCACTTTTAGACTTTGTCTTCAGTTCTTTACTTTTCAGACTTTGTCTTCAGACCTTGTAATCAGCTGATGTCTTCAGCTGTTGTGGTCTTCTTCAGCAGTTGTAATATTTGTGGGACTTAGAGGTTTTTCTGATCAGGCTCATTGGTTCTTTTGGTCCAACAATAACTTTACCCCCAATTTTTTTATACATTTATAACTTTTTATACTATATTATTTTTTTTATAACAATTATATCGTTAAACTCGTATTATTTTTCTCTTTAGTTACCATATAGTCTAATATTTTTGAAAGATTTGTTTGAACGTCTATAGCTACATCACTGTAATTAGTATTTCCAACACTAAAAACTATCTTACAACATCTAAAACCATACGTTATATCACTATAATAAGAAACACCATGTAATCACACTAAAATAACAAAAATATATCATCTAAAACCATATGTTACACAATTTTACCGTATGTTACAGTGTTAAACCGTTGTAAACAGTAGCAAAACTATAATTAAAAATAGTATGTAAACCAAATGTAAAATATACATCATTAAACGATGTAACTACACCAACGTGATTTTAATAACATAATAACCAAACGACATTAAACCACGGAACTACACCAAACGACATTAAACCACGTAACTACACCAAAGGACATTAAACCATTGTAAACCAAATGTAAAAATTAAAGAAATATCACATTTACTTAGTTACATCACTGTAAACCAATGTAATCTAACGTAAAATTTAGGCGTATTACAACTGTTAGGCGTTTAAGCACTGTTTGGAAGCTTAAAGACTGTTTGGGCATTTTAGTTACATCACTGTAAACCAATGTAACCCAACGTAAAAATTAGGCGCATTACAACTGTTTGGGTGTTTGAGCACTGTTGGGAAGCATGAAGACTGTTTGGGCGTTTTAGTTACATCACTGTAAACCAATGTAATCCAACGTAAAAATTAGGTACATTACAATTGTTTGGGCGTTTGAGCATTGTTTGGAAGCTTGAAGACTGTTTGGGCGTTTTAATTACACCACTGTAAACCAATGTTAACAAACGTAATTAGGCGCATTACAACTGTTGGGCGTTTGAGCATTGTTTGGAAGCTTGAAGATTGTTTAGGCGTTTTAGTTACATCACTGTAAAGCAATGTAACCCAACGTAAAAACTAGACGCATTATAATTGTTTGGGCGTTTGAGCACTGTTTGGAAGCTTGAAGCTTGTTTGGGCGTTTTAGTTACACCACTGTAAACCAATGTAACCCAACGTAAAAATTAGGCGCATTATAATTGTTTAGGTTTGAGCACTGTTTGGAAGCTTGAAGACTGTTGGGCGTTTTAGTTACATTACTGTAAACCAATGTAACACAACGTAAAAAAATAGGCACATTAAAATTAGTAATACCGTCATTACAACAACCTCACACAAACGACATTAAATCATGTAACTACGCCACTGTTACCAAATGGGCAATGGAGATGGCGTTTGCGACGATGGTGCGGTGGTGGGCACAATGATGATGTTCTGGAGAAGGTCGGTGAGAAGTGTGTGGTGGAGGTCAAAGATGGTGTGGAGGTGGATTATGGGTTTGAATGTGGATTGCTAGTAATGGTGGTATGTTTTAAAATTAAAAAGAAATAAGAAAAGAAAATTGATAGCTTTATGTCAAATCAAAAATAACATATCACAGAAAGTACAACTATTAAAAAGACTAATATACCCTTGAGATCATCTCTACCACTCATTGAGAATTTTGATTATTTTATAATTAATGAATGGCGAATAAGATGAGTTAATGGGTTCTCACAGATAGGAGGGGTTCGCACATGAACCCATTCCTGATTATATAGAGAGAGAGGATAGAGAGAGAGAGGAGAGAGAAGATGATGAAGAGAGAGAGAGAGAGAGAGAGAGAGAGATAGAAGAGAGAGAGAGAGAGATAGAGAGAGAGAGAAGAGAGATAGAAGAAGATATAGACAGTAGATAGATATAGAGAAATAGAGATATCTATAGGGGATATAAAATATAGATATATAGAGATAGAGGATAGAAATATGATACAGACAGAGGGATATAGAGATAGAGACATACAGAGGTAGATAATAGAAGGAGAAGACAGGAGGTGAAGAGGAGAGATAGAGAGCGAGATATACAAAGAGAGGATGAGATGAGAGAGAGAAGTAGAGATAGAGAGAATAGAGAGGAGAGAGATGAGAAGAGAGAGAGGATAGAGGATAGATCATATATAGAGATACACAATAGAGGGAGATATAATATATATCTATATATATATATATATATATATATATATATATATAGATATATATATATATATATATATATATATATATATAATATATATATATATATATAGGGGAGGGTCTAATGAAAACCATATTATAATTGAAAACTAAAAAAAACTATTTATTCACCATTGATCTTTTGATCTATGGTTAAGATTTATTATTGACATTTAGTAATTAAATAAAAGATTATGAGTGTTTAAATAGGCATTAGGACAAAATTGAAGAACAAAAAATAATTAAATTGGTAACTTGCCACATTAATTACAAAAAATTCATAAGTTACACACATCTTCCTTTTTTCTCTTACCTTATATTTCTCTTATTTAATATATATTTAAATAATAAAATGTATTAATTTTTATAATTTGAATTGAAAAATTAGATAATCATGATTCTTCCAAAGTAGAGACAACTAAAGTAAGGGAAACGACTAGTTATGCATGTGTAACATAGTGTTACGTATGCGTAACATTGTGTGTTACGTATATGTTTCACTGTCATACCTATGTGTATCCTTTTTAATGAATCCATCTGAAAATACGGAATGAGTTACGTATATATATTTTAAACCAAAATTGTTTTCAATCCTAAAAGTGATTCTAAAGTACATATATGTAACAATAGAGTTACATATACATACAAACTTCTCATACATGTAACAAATATAGTAACAATCAAAACCATTGGAAAAAACCTAAAAATTGTATATATATGAAAGTATCATACTCAAGTTACGTATACGTAACAAATAGAAGTATATATATGTAAAAAAAAAACTTACACATGAATACAATAAAGTTACATAATCATTGGAACAATTGAATTAGTACGTAACAACACAATTGATATCACCTTAATCATCAAACCTACCTCGAATTGCAAAAACAACAATAAGTTAAAACAATAATAAAAAATCGTAACCTTAAGTCGATCAAAACCAAAATTTGATTTCACTTTTTGGAGAATGAATCATATCACCTTCTGAGTATAATAAAAAAAATACCACCACCATTTGTTTTTGGAACAATCAGTTAGATTTTTGAATAACCAAATCACGTGCCCGGAAATAAAAACACAAACATAATTTACGATATTTTTTAATTTAAAAGCTTCATTATCGTTTGATTTTGAATGGTGAAATAAATCATGTCTAATGGACTAAGATTTATTACAAAGAAATAAAAATTGATTAAAAAATAAAAAGAGATGTAAGATTATAAATGATGAAGATAATATCAATTAAAAAGAAAATAAGATGAGATTAGTCATCAAATAAATTAAATTAGGAGAGAAATCAAGAAGTTAAAACATACCAAAATTAAAAGGGAGTTAAAATTACCATCTTAACCTTCTAAATATAAAATAAAATAAATAAAAGAAAAAAATTTTATTGGTTGAGATTAGTTTTCATGGTTTTTATTTATAGAGGTGGTTTTTATTTGATCTCTCCTCTCTATATATATATATATATATATGGGAAAAGTGAATACAAGGCTGTTAGGCATTTAACATTAGATGCGAAACTCTCAAAACTACGTATTTTTGAATTAAAAAAGAATTATAAATATTAGTTTTCATTAGTTTCCCTTTCTGATTACTCTCCCATACCTTCAAATACCTAATCATCTTCAACATCATCGGTGTCCTTCATCAGTTCATCATCATCGCGAACAACATCAATCTGGGTCGTCATCTTCATCTCAACCTTCTGCAGATCACAAGGTTTGAAATCGATCACTTTTCTCTTCACCCTTCTATCAATCTTGTCATGAACTTTGTTTCCCCAAGTTGATTCAATCCCTAAACGAAAATCAATATGAAGTGTTCGACATTTTCAAAGAAGAAACTAACCTGTAACACGACATCAACTCGATAACTTCCCACACAAACCTCATAAATGAAGAAACCGACCCGTTCTATCTCAAAGTGATTAACCCATCGGATAAGAAAAAAGAGTGTTTCTTCAATACTTAATTAATGGGTTTAAATGATTCTCAGCAATTATGTTTTAAGATTAGTATGAACTGGTACATTATTAAATTACAACCCAATCTGTAATTCTTCCATCATAGACTTTCATTTAAGGTTTAATTTTTTTAAGAAATGTATTGATTTTCCACTTTTAATACTGGAGATTGCATTTTAGATTTAGTTTATGTAATGGACTAACATGTACTTTTATTAATTTGTCTAAACAATTTGATAGTTTAGTTGAACTAACATGGTGTTAAAAAGTGTTTATTTAGAACAGGGTTGAATCAATAATCCTCTTAAATAATGAATTTGTATTGAAAGTTTGTATTACTCTTTTGGTGTGAACAAGAGTTTCTGGATCATGTTATTAAATTGTTACATTTCTTTGTAGTTTGAATACATGAAACTAACCATAATATCTTAAGAAACAACACAATATCATTTGAATAATGTCTTTACTGTTTTGTTGCACAGTTTTATGACTAAGATACATATATCTGTTGCTCATTCACTTCATTGCCTGTATGTTAAGGGTTTATTAATTGTGTGTAAATGATTGCTTACTTTTATGATAACAAAATGCCAAATAATAATCCTAATAGGTTTATTTGACAATATGTAGGGATTGGTACAACCTGGAGAAGTCAAAGCGAGTTAAACCATTTCCTTGTGGTGAGTTTGAGCACCAAGATACAAGAAAAATACACAATGGCAACTTTAGTATGTGATGACAACATTAGATCATGAACCCAGTTAGAGACAAACAATTACAGGCTGTTGACTTTTCAAGATATTATTTTGTGTGGTTGTTATTAGTGATTTGTTTAGGGCATCCTCTTTGTAACTGTTATCAGTGTACTCTTTGTAATAGATATATACTCTTTGTAATAGATTGTCATGTTTCATTGTAATTCAGTGAACTTTGACCCATTTTATTTAATGCACTGTATTGTTACCTAGCTGACTTGTTTCGCTTAAATTTAATTCTTATGACCTGCTAGACGAGTTTCATTGTTTCGCTTAAATAGATATATACTCTTTGTCATGTTTCATTGTAATTCAGTGAACTTTGACCCATTTTAAACAATGCACTGTATTGTTACCTAGCTGACTTGTTTCGCTTAAATTTAATACTTATGACCCGCTAGACGAGTTTCATTCTAATTCAATGAATTTTGAGCATATAAGTGTTATATGTTACCCGATTTGACACATGACGAGTTTCATTCTAATTCAATGAATTTTGAGCGTATAAGTGTTATATGTTACCCAATTTGACCCAATTCATTTTAATGCATTTTATATTACCTAATTTGACCCATTTTCATTATGCTAAAATGTACATAAGAAACAATTTTATTAAGAAGTAAGATTTATATATTGTCATTGCAAAAACATAATGCAAAAACAATTTACAAAATAGTATACAATCAAAATTTAAATCAAACATTTTCATAAAAATACTATGTGCATCATTGAAACCAAATTGAGTATATCAAACATACTAGTGCTAAAACAAAGCAATAGCAACCGTTTAAAATTTATTCATAAAGTATGACCCAATTTCCATGATTCCAAAAATTGCTTTATTATCTCTTATTCTTCAATCTACCTGCTTTATAATCAAAACTGTAGTATCTACTAAACTTAATCAAAACCTACACCACTGATCTTCAAAGCCATAATTCTTTAAATCGATTCACTTCTCATCCTTGTCGTTTATGTAAAGAGTCGTCCGCCTGAAAAACATGTTAATATAATACAAACATTATATTTACAACAAAATGATTACTAATTATTAGTAAATAACTAAATATTACTCTTACCTTCTTTTTGGGACATCCACTGATGTAATGACCCAGCTCCTTGCAGTAAGAACAACTTCTCTTCTTTGGTGCTTCAAGGGAAGATTTGATTCTAGTTGCGTTTTTAGGGCGGCCTTTAGTGTTAGTAAGAGATTTTGGATCTCGGACAGAAATTTGAGGCATCATAGTTACTTGTGAACTTCCAACATTAGAATCTTGTGATGCAATCTCAATATTTTTGGACTTTGTTTGAATACTTTGTTCTTTTAAAAACTTCACCAAGATTGTATTTAGTTTCTTTATCTCAGATGGAGAGTCACGTGCATGTTCAATTGCTTTTCTAAAATTGGATTGAACACACCATAAGGTTAACGCATTCACTCCATTTTCATTATCTATGTCTTCGAGCCCTATACTGTAATTATCCGACTTATGCCTAGCATCAAGTGTCCACCTAGGTAAAATATAATAATCAGGAAGAGTTTCAACATGCCTTTTCTTTAATACATATAAGATATGCTTGCATAATATCCCATACGTTTCAAACTTTGCACATGAGCATGTGACATCTATTTTATCTGAGAGACGAAAGTTGACATTTCTCCTATATACTTTATCAATGTCTAGTTGTCCAACCTTATATTTTATTTCTTCTATACTCTTACTTATCGTCTCATGTGTTAAATTGAATGTAGCTTCAATCCATTCTTTCTTGAACATATCAAATACATTTTTAGTGTAACGTGAACTTGCCTTTGCCTCTATTGGATTTATAGAAGAAAGAATTGGCTTTGAGTTCATGGTCTTGAAGTCTTCATCTTCTTTGGTAACCCTTCGAGCTTCACCAGCTTTATCATACTGGACTACAAACTCATTCAACATCGTTTTTGAATTCACATATCCATCAAAAAAGGAATGAATACTCTCACTTCTTCCACTTGTTGTCATGCCAGCAAAAAAACAATCTTTCAAGAATGCTTTAGCCCAATATTTACGTTGATTATACATCTCGGTTATCCAACTGCCATTTTCAAAATTATATCTAGCACATAAAAGTTCCCAACGAGTTTCGAATTCTTCAATTGTATCACTTTTTACCCATTGTTTATGTAACTCTTCAAAGTCACTATAACGAACTTTAAGAGATCGAAGATGTTCGATCTCATGTCTTTTAATATGCCATGAACAATAGCGATGTCGAGTTTCTGGAAAAACTCTTTTGATAGCATTTCCAATAGCTTTATCTTGATCAGTAATTATTGCCGATGGATGCTTATCAAACATGCATTTTACAAAACTTTGAAATAACCATTTCAAAAGTATCTTGTTTCTCATTCTCCAATAATGCACCACCAAATAGTATGGACTGACCATGGTGATTCACCCCGACAAATGGAGCAAATGGCATCATAAATTTGTTTGTCATGTATGTGACATCAAATACAACAACGTCCCCAAATTTTATGTAGGAATCTCTTGATCTCC
>CM046038.1:44860328-44864590 GCA_025215565.1 Flaveria ramosissima
AGTCGATTTGCCAACTTGGATGGTTTATCAAGTCTCTTACACTTAATGGTTCAAACAAAGAAACGCTTTTCATTTACAATGGTATATAGTTTATTGAAGCTAGCTCTTGTATTACTCGTTACAACCGCAAAAGTTGAAAGATATTTTTCGGCAATGAAGTACGTGAAGTCCGATTTGCGTAATCGGATGGGTAATGAAAATTTAAGCGATAGTTGTATTTGATTTATGGAGAAGATTTATTTAGGAATGTCTCCATAGATGTTGTTATGGAAAGATTTCAAAAAATGAAACCTCATAGAACAACTTTAGGTATATTGTACCTTTTTTCTATTTTTGTAATGACATTTGACGTGACTTTATTGGTTTTATGAAATTTAGTTTGATTATCTTCTTTTTTTAAATGAGCCGACTCAATCCAACCCATCATGGACCCGAAATGCTTCAAAAAAATTTATTATATAGCGTTACCGCGTTAGTCAACTGACCTTTAAGAAGTTTCTGCCTCCCATGAAAAATTTTCTAGATACGCCACTGATAACATACAAGACTGGTTACAACTGATAGAGTTGCAGGTCAAAGTGAGTCAACTCCTTGAAATTTGTTGGCAGTGCTTGTTTGAACTCTATTAACCGCTTTCAACGCCTGAGAAGTGTTGGTTCTTGCAATTAAAGTTTCGTATCATACTTAAGAAGTGTTTGAATATGTGGGCTAAATCTAACTATAATAATAGAATGATCCACAACTGATACAACAACTAGCTGACTCATACTTAGACCAGCTGGACAGAGGCATACAGGCTAGAAAATGGCCCTACTTAGAAAGGTCATAACTTTGGGCTATGTCTGGAGTTACGTGGCCCATAAGTAACAAACGGAACAGTCATAAGCATTTTCCCGGACTCTCGGTTTCTCCGAAGTGTCGATCCGGATTCCATCATCTAGAGCCCTGATTTCAAATTGAAGGACCTTTCCTAAAATTTGACAAGTTTCAGTTTATTTTCATTTCCGTATAAAAAACGTGAATCTTTAATTTGAGTAATTAGCGCGTTTATTTAGGAGTCAACCTTAGTTTTCCAAAATTTGGCTATATCTATCATATTTAGATTTGCCCACCTGCATATGAAATCTAATTATTCAGCCTATTTAAGCACTATATTCAAAGATTTGTTATCTGTCACATATATTCACAAATTGACACTCACCTATACTTAGAAAGTCAAAGTCAAAGTCAACTAATGAGCAAAAGATGCAGTTTGATATGAAAGAAAGAAAATAATGACTAACCAACACACTGAAACCAGTGATTGAAGCAAATATGTGGCCATTGAAGCACTGGATAAGAGAGTTGACCAGGATGACCAGCAAACATCACTGATATAACTTCCTAAACTGTACTGCAACAAGCTTACTTCTATCAATGGCCTTGCTAATCCTATCTGTTTTTTTCACTTCATCATAACTTGTGTTCTCAAATCACCATCTTCATCTTAATCATGTAAGCTTTCATCAATTTGCCTTTGAATCAAAGGATATTGAACTGCTTCTTCTTCTTCTTCTTTTATTATTTTAGTGATCTGATTTAATGTTCTTTCTTTTATCTTGTTTGAATTTGGGAAGGAGTATTCAGTATCCCCTTGGACTAAATCATTATTCAGTTGCACCAGCCTTTCTAGATCCAACAAAAGTTTTCCGACACCCATGAAAAAATATCATGAATGCACCACTGCTAGTTTGTAATGCCGCGTAGTAAACTTTATGTTTTAGTTTTAGTTTTGTTGTTCGCATTCAATGATGCTGGTTGGTAAAGTTGCATTAATGTTCATAGTCCCCATTCCCCAATCCTCACTCCACGCTAATAAACGGGCCCACGTAATAAACAATATTGACTCATTTATGTGTTGGTTCGTAGTGGATGAAAGCAGCAGATCGTAAGTTCATGTTCATGTTCATGTTCATGACAGTTCATGTATCAATTCACGTTTAGTAATATGTAGGCCCAATGCAACCCAAAGTGTCATTGGCCCAACTTCACATATAGTCCAGTAGGCAACTACATTTAGGAAAAACTCTTGTAGCCCATTCTTAATATAACCCACAACGAACAAGCAATTTCAGTTTGCTGTTCCCGAAGCGTTCAACCCACCATCGGTCTACCGCCCAACTATGCCTCAGTTTCAAAACCCACCACAATTTTATTACTACACACTACATCCCAAACCCTTTTCAAAACCCACCTCAATATGTATAAGAAGAAGAAGAAACTGAAGAAAATGAAGAAAAAGAAGAAGAATAAGAAGAAGAAGAAGAAGAAGAAGAAGAAAATGAATCGTTCGATTATCTTAAAGTTAATGAAAACGAAGATGAAGATATTCGTATAGAAGAAACACCCCTACCAAATTCTAAGTTGAAAGCAAATCGACAACCCGTGCCGCTAACAAGAATTTGGAAGAAAAGGAGGCGTTGGCAAAGAGTTGCATATACGTATCTGAAGACCCTACCACTGGAGATCACCAAAAAGTCGCTCGTTTTGGAAAAAGGCATTTCGACACTTCACCGCCACCATTGGTTCAACCAATTGAACCGTTGATCAACTAAACTCAAAATGGGGAAGAATGAACCACACGATGACACGTTTTAATGGAATATATATTCAAACGGGAAATTTGTTAGCTTTACATTTATATATTTACATTTTATATTTTATTATTCTATTTTTTGTATAATTAAATTTCTTGTTATAAAAGTCTTAAACAAATACAAGAAAGTTTATGAGAAAAAAAGGCTTTACGAGCATCCAGGCTTGGAGGGTTGTAAGAAACCACGCAAAATGGAAGTCGGTGGATAGTCTGGACTTTGGTACTCAAAGAGCAAAAAGGAGTAAAATTTCAGACGGGTCAATACGTAAGCTCTAATGAGCCGGTTTCAAGCCTCCTCCCTGACCTCAACGAGAACGCCACACCAATCGTGCCGAGGCGCAAAGGCAAAACGAGGGGGAGTCTTCTTCAATCAAAGTAACGTTAAATGATGCCATTAGCGACTATAAAGAGATGTGTGAAAAAGAAAGGGAAGAAAATAGAACGAGAATCGTTTCACATGAAAGTAACCGAATCTAAATTGGCCTTACTCGACTTACAACGAGATACGTTGCTTCGCGAAACGTCAGATCGGGACATGAAAATTTTTCTTAAACCGCATGATGATGTCCCAAACCGATGTTGAAGACGTCCTTGAACGGAAACGCAGGGTCGTTCCATTAGAGATTGTGAGTGAAGCTAGGGCTTGGGATCCCAAAACATAGGGGGCCCATTTTCAGCCAAGACTTCATTGAATATTTTTATGGTTTTGGGCTGAGTAGAGGTCTTATTGTCCACAGGTTCACAACGGCTTTAGAAAAATAGAAGAGGGTAATTGTTGTTCACTAATCACCCAAGGAAAGAGGAATTAGGGCAGCAAATTCAAAGCGTTTGGAAGAGGAATCGACAATGGTTCAAATGTAGAATTGCAATTGAATAATTGATGTTTTCTTACTCCAGATATCACCATTCACCTCTTAATCTTTTCTCCGTGAGTTTTGTGTGTTTCTTCGGACATATTATTTTTTCCCCGCAACCACTTGCTATTCTTTAGTGTTACGAAGGTAAGGAATGCTAATCTGCAAATTAATGTTTTACTAAATGTTGCCTTGGTGGTATATTATTTTAGACCTTAGTGTATAAGAGCTGAAAAGGTTAATCATATCTCTCGTCAATCACTTGTTTTGTGTTTATGTTTGTAGGGATGCTGTGTGAATTAAAGTTCAGTTAGGTTCTGAACACAGACAACTTAAATGGTGCTTAATTTTACTTCATTAATATTAAAGCGGTTTGACCATCATATTGGTTTCTTCATTCATTTTATTAATCAAGACAAGCCCCTTTTCGTAATTTATTCAAATGGTGCAGGTGTAAAACTTTGTTGAATATTGATCATCAATGGTACCTAGAATTTGGCGATAACTTAAAAGAATCACTACAGAGATTTTCAGCTAAAATAGTGTGGTAAGTCTTCTAATAATTGATTTACAAAGTTATCGAAATGCAAGTCTACTAAAAAGTCAATTCATTTTCCTTCCACTTATAATACAGGAACTATGACTGATAACAAGGTTTGTCATTTTTCTACATGGCACATGCTGGAAGAATTGTAAGTATTTCAGACTTCTATTTTATGCTTAAGGATTATCTTTTGAGTATAATTTCTATGATCCAATATCATTAAATTTTT
>CM046038.1:44864790-44914790 GCA_025215565.1 Flaveria ramosissima
CGTGCGACTGAGTCATTCGCATGAAGTTGTTCATGCTTATGGTCCATTCGCATGGGCCATTTGCATGAGAACTTCATATTAATAAGTTTGCATGCATTTATTAGTCATTACAATATTAAGATTCATTCAAACAACCACAAACCTATATAATCAGTTCAATAAGCGTTAAACTACTAAACAATGAAATAATTAACATTATAAGCACAACCACATATTGTATTTCATTAAGTACCCGTTCAATTACATATGTGTAAGACAATAAAGACATATTACATTAAACTCAGAAACTAGGTACACATGTATCTACAAACTCCCCCTTGGACCTAGATTCATCTATTGTCTTACATTCTTCATAAGCTCCTCAAATTTCTTGTACTTCTTCTCTCTTGTAACTCCTACATGTATTTCACATGCAAAGCAGAGTCTGATCACGTTTTGGAATTGGAGGGCTTGTATAATATCCTGCGAGTTATAGAACAGTGGCCACTTGTATAGAGTGTAAACATCATCAGCTGACAAGTTGGTAAGCCACATTGGGTTGAATACCCTGATAGTATCCATTCTTCCCTCTTTGTTCAGAACTATGACCGCCTCCCTTATTCTCCAATCATAGTACCACCACTTAAAGTGTGGAGTGAAGTCATGTGGCATTTCCCTTAGAGGGATTCTTGACATCGTACGTGGAGGACTCCACTTCATCACTATCTTAGGCTTTCTAGTTATGGCATCAACTTCAGACCGTCTGATATACCTCGTAAGTTGTTGAGGTTTGAAGTTGACCCACTTGGTGTGGTACTCTCTCTTCAATGCAGCCTCAAACCAGCCAGACATCTTTCTCGCATCAGCATATAACAGCTTCAGTTTGGCCAGCTGGTTGAGCTCAAAACCAGGTAGACTCTTTATATCATGTGGGAATCTAAAGTATTCAATACCCTTCTCTCTCTTTACACCGTATACGTTAAGATCATCAAAATGGGCCCACGCGTTAATCTTGCCTCAAACCTTGTGATGTTTCTTCACTTTGTAGAGCTTGGTGAAGACATTTGGTTTAGGAGCAGCGCGTTGGGCTCGGATCTCCTCAAAACATGCAGCCCATTCAGCCTTTCGGATGTTGACATCGGCGTCTGAGGCTTGGGCTTGTTCCTTAATCTTCTCGAACACCTGCTCCATTTTATCCAGTATGTCAAATGTATCAATGACCAGGGAATCACCCAGGTTGGGAACCACATTTCCCTCTTTGTCAGCATACTCTGGATAGTGCTCTGCAGTGACGTCCTCGATCTCGATCTCATCAACGTCATTTAGCTCGTCGTCACTGGTTGCTTCAAAGGTTGGAGCGTCCTTGATAATCTCATCAGGATTGAGTTTGAACATTTTGGCCAGTTGCTCATTAGTTAGATCATGAATTATTTCCCCCTCTTTAGGGGTGTAACTCACTGATCTCCTGACAATCCCTTGCAGATCAAAAATCATGGTTAGTTGAGTCTTGACCTGCTGAAGGGGAGCAACATCGTATTCGTCCCTCTGAAAATTTGGATCTGCTTGATTTAGACATGTAACACATCAAACATTAGTTAATAATCAAAACATAAACACATTAACATTATAAATGTCAAATCATTACTTTTATCCTCAATCGCATGCTCATCAGTAGGTGAGGCAGAAGACGAAGCTCGTTGGTCTTGATTTCTCTTTGTACGTCTCTTGACCCTGAGCTGAGGCAGATGCAGCTGCATCTCCTTCTTCATCATCATCACCATTCCGCCTTTCCCTTGTCTCTTCTTCATCACTTGCCTCATCATTATCACTATCATCATCTTCATCATCATCATCATATCATCACCATCATCATCACCTTCTCTGATCTTGAGGGGCTCATTTTTGGAGCCTTTGAGTCACAACATCAGCTTCTTGTTCTTCACCTTAAGATCGTCTATCCTCTGTACTGATGAAGTCTGCAGCTCATGAAGCTCAGCAATCTCTTTACTCTGAGCTGCTATCTGATGAGCTTGAGCAGCATTGAGCTCCATCAGCTGGTTTAGCTGTGTAGCTCGTTGCACATCAGTAGCAAGCAGCTTAAGCACAATCTGGTTTAGATTGGCCAGCTGCTCCTCTAACCCAACGGAGGGCAGAGGAGGATCCAAAACTCTGTGGGACCTGTGATGAAGTCCCGGCTTGGTGGCTGGTGGTAGTGGTGGTAGTTGTGGTAAAGATGGGTGATGGTATAGGTATAACTGGTGGAGGTATGGCTGTAGTAGTGGAGTGGTGGAGGTGTGATAGTAATGGTGGGTGGTGGTGGTAGTAGTGGTGGGTGGTGTGGTGGTAGTAGGTGGAGTGGTGTGGTAGTAGGTGGAGTGGTAGAAGTAGGTGGAGTGGTGGGTGGAGGTGGGGTAGTAGTGGTGGTGGTGATTTAGGTCAACCTTCTCTTCTTCTTCTTCAACCCGTGGGGCTGAGCCATCCTTTTCTTCCTCGATCCCTTCGAGGTGGATGCTTCCCCTGGAACACTGCTAGACTGATCAGGAGCATAAGTAGGATCAATGTGAGCCTCCCCAGATTCACCAGGGCGTCCACCAACCTCCCGAATACCTCGGTCGGTGGAAACCACCCAGCTCCCACAGTGCGGGTTAGGGGCTCCTCGTCAGACTCCTCCTCCTAATCAGGTTGGAAATCCTGATGGAACCCTACAGCCTCTGTCTCCCCGTGGGTGGATGCTGGAGATGCTATATCACCAGTGGGGGCCCTCGGTTGAGTGGGCCCTGCATCTCCACCATCACCGCTATCATCGTCGTCTAAATCATCGTCTGGGAGCTCTAGCTGCTCAACATCGGAATCACTATCTACGTGACGCCATTTACGCCTCCCCGGCGCCACGTAGTCCACCTTGGCCAGATGGCCTTTGAGTCTCTTTACCGGGGGCTTGCATGCTTTCCCCGGTAGACCTTCATACGATCCAGCATCGTATCATCCATAATCTCTAATGCCACAGCGTCGTGGCTCTCCTTTGGCAGGCAGTGTGGGCAACTTCTCATCAAAGATCAACTGTAAGAACCTAGGGTACATGCAGAAACCCTCTTTGCCCTTCGCCTCCAAGTTCTCTATCAGATAAGAGAAGATCATGCTAGAAAAGCTGAAAGGGTGGTTCAGCACCAGTGCCACGTAGGCATTTTGTATCTGGTCTGAAAGGTCATCGAACCCACCCCTACGTGAAGCTAACCACTTGAGGATGACGTGTGCCAAGTACTTGTACTGGGGACACAGGTTGCTCTTGTTGAGCACCCCTGCGTTGATATCCCCAGCGTACTTCATCCTCATGAAGCACCCTCTTCCGTTAGTGGGTGAAGTCTAGTGGGGTGGTCTATATCATCTCCGAACCCAAGTACACGCTGAATGTCTTTAGCGGTGATCTCTATATCCAAACCAAAGATAGAACTCCTTATGCGGTACGGCTCACGTGATCGATCAACCGATGCATTCTCCCAGAAGGCCTGTTGTATAGACCTGTAAGGAGTGCACTGAGTAGAGATGGCCCCCGTAGATCCTGGATCGCTGGAGAAACGCAATGATCCCCGCAAACTCGGGACCGTTCCGAGTCGTAGCATCTAGGTGAGCACATATGTTGTGCTTAGGGTTGATGGACCACCTGTCAGCCATCAATCTGTAACACAAAACACATAGGCATTAGATCTCCACACAACACAAATCAGTTCGAATTAACCTAGTTGAATTCATTCTAGTTCGATCATGCGATTGAACCAAGCGACTGAGTTCAGTCGGTTGACTTGGCATGCGACTGCATTCAGTCGAGTGACTGAGTAGGCGACTGAGTTCAATCGGGTGACTGAGCTTGCGATTGGTTCAGTCGTCCGACTGAGCTCATTCGTATGATCCATCGACCGATTGAGCCATTCGACCAGCTCAATCGTGCGATTGGAGTTCATCCCGGCGTCCAGTCACATGACCCACTATTCGGTCGACTGAGATTTGAATTTTTTTAACCAAAACTTTAAATTAGACATCGTGTAATGGTTCTTTAGACTCGCAATCACTTAACTAATACCTAATAACTTTAGTTTAACATTTACTTGGTTTGATTAGGTTGTTTGTCCAGTAAGTGGTTCGGTTCTGTGTGGGGTCAAGATTCTTAAAATTAGGGCACCATTTCATCCGATTTCAGTGTGAGATATCATCATATTGTACCTGTATAACAATTCACAATCGTCAGAATATCAATAGGAGTCAGAAATTTTGATCTAATGAAATTTGGGCAGGGTAACAGTAATCTGTGCGAAATGAGGGCGATTAGGGGGTGATGAGTCGAATGCGATCGACTGTGGCCCTATTTATACTAAATCTTATTTCAATCGGCCGACTGGACCCATTCGCTTGGTTCATTCGGGCGAATGGATCTCAGTCGTGCGATTGGCTCAGTCAATCACATTCAGTGGCCGACTGGAGTTCAGTCGGGTGACTGGCTCATTCGCACACTCTATTCGGTCGAATGGCTCACTCTGATAAGCCATTCGGTTGAATGGTCCATACTCATGTCCATTTGGCTATATAAGGCATGAGTATGGTCAATTCGTACGGTTGGTCCATACTCATGGTCTAGTCGTGCGAATGGGTCATACTCATGATTTTTGACTTTAAGACCATTTGACATTTTACACCTTGTAACTTATTGATTAAAATGTTTTAAGCACTCGATCATCTCAGACATGATCCTTTTAACTTGAAAACTTTTTATCACCTCAGACTTGATCCTTTTAAAACAATTTGTCACCTCAAACGTGACTCAGTTGACATTTGAAGATGTGTGTGGTCACCTCAGACGTGACCCTTTTAGGTAATTACATCCCCGATTGAATTCCATGGCATAGTCCGATGTTTAACAGACTACATTGACGAAATTTAAACAAAATAAAAGAACTAAAACTGAAAAACAAAACTAAGACATGTTTTTATGGTTTTATGAGGGTTAAATCCTAAGATATAAATCTAAAGATTTCATTTCCTGAAAAACCAGCTTCAATTCATTTTGACCATACATGGACCAGTTCAATTTGGAATCATACAGAAAAGTCAATCATTCGGGACATGTTATCAAAAACCTTTTGAAGCTCTATTCTTGTTTTTCATCCAGAGTCGTTAGCAAATTTAGGAAATCATACTAGTACTATTAGATCCCCACATTGATTTGGACTTTCAAGAATGTAGCCACGATGATTGTCAATATACTTGTCCTCTTAAATCCATACACAGACTTTTGACACAGATTGGTGATTGTTAAGGTTTAATTATTTCAACAAGCTTTTGTGGATCCCACGCCTATATGGTAATCAACATTCCTTAGGAGATTTTGAGCGGTCTCAGGGTAGTATTCAAGAAGAAACTATTCTTAGAGCTTTCAAAGAGAAGCCAAGCCTCAGGTCAGTGCCATCGCACAGCAGAGAGGCGGCAAACAACAATGAATTCTAGAATATATAGGTTATGCTTATCCTAGGTCGTGCCATCGCATGCAGACCATCGCATAACAGAGAGGCACATAACCTATCTTCTTCTTTGAGCACTTTTATTCTTTTTGCACAGATCTCACCATCAACATAGGTTATTAGTTTGATTGCTTTTGCATTTTTTTCCATCATGTGCTTTTGCTCATATTTTGGTCATACGCACACATTTGCGGCATTTATTCTGCTCGTCACCCCTTATTGGAATTTTGTTGATTGTGGTAACCAGGGATAAGATGATAACCCACAACTTGTTGAACAACTTAGTTTGATCCTGAGATCACCAACAAGGTCTAATCATCTATTGTGTTGAATCTACCGACAGATCATTTGTGGTCTAGCAACCTCTAGGTCTACTTTCTTTGTGTACCTTAGTAGTAACTAGTTTTACTATCATTTTCCTTTTATATTGCTCAGACTACATAGACTTATACTTTGAACTTTGCATCTAATACAGTTTAAACTTTTAAAAGTCCCAAATGGTTTGTTCCTGTGTACTATCATCTTCCAAAGTTATTGAATAGGTATCACAAATACGATCTAATTTCTATCAGCTAGCCTCTCCTTCTCTCCTCGTTTTTTTAATGTTGTTAACTAAACCTATTCTCCCCCTAAAATTCTAAAACCATAAATGATTTGCGCTTTTAGGATTTTAATAGGCGAAGAGATAACATCAATTTAATTTAACAAAAAATAAAAATAAATAAAATAAAATAAAATAAAAGGAAAAATTGGACTAAATGTATCGGACTAAACATGGTCATCTTCAGGAATTACATCACTTTTCCTTTTAACGCCGTTGACCTCTAACAAATATAGAAAACGTGATTTGTCAAAAGCCTTTGTATAGAGGTCAGCGCGTTGAAAATTAGTGTTTATTTTTACCACAACGATTAGATTCTTTTCAAAGCAGTCACGTATAAAGTGATATTTTATGCCGATGTGTTTGGTCTTAGGATGTTGTACCGGATTTTAGTTACTGCAATTGCAGCAGAGTTATCAACAAAAATAGGAGTAGAAGAGAAATTAAAACCGTAGTCCCGCATTTGCTGTTGAATCCATATGATTTGTGAACAGCAACTTGCAGCAGCAACATATTCGGCTTCACAGGTTGACAAAGCAACCGAGGTCTGCTTTTACACTGCCAGGTCACTAATCTCCTCCCAACAAATTGACATCCCGCTGATGTAGACTTATAGTTCATCTTGCAGCCACCGTAATCCGAGTCACTATACGCTATAAGCTCAAAGTCATCGTCATGAGGATACCACAACCCAAGTGTTGGAGTACCTTTCAGATAACGGAATATCCTTTTGACCCCTATCAGATGGTTAACTTTTGCTTTGCCAGATATCTTGAACATAGACATGTCGCATACATGATATCAGGTCTTGAGTCAGTGAGGTACATGTGAGATCCAATCATCCTCGGTACATGGTGGCATCAACCAGATCACCATTCTCATCCGGTGCTACATCATGGTTTGTAGCAAGTGGAGTCCCAGCTGCAGAAGCATTCTCCATGTCAAACCGACTGAGAATATATCCTACATACTTGGTCTGATGAAGGAATATTCCCTTTGGTGTCTGATCCACCTGCTAACCAAGAAAACAACTCATCTCTCCCACGACACTCATCTCAAACTCAGCCTTCATTACTGCTTCAAGCTCTTTACATAAATTATTCGTTCTTTGACCCGAAGATGAGTCATCAACATAGATCTGAACAGCAGTAAATCACCATCTTCTCTTTGATAAAACAGTGTGCAATCAATAACACCTCTGCGAAAGCCGTGATTCACAAGGTGAGTCGAGAGTTTCTCGTTACCAGGCCCTTGGGGCTTGATGAAGCCCGTATAAAGCCTTGTCAAGTTTGTAAACTCGTCCCGATGATATGGATCTTCAAACCTCGGGTTGACTGACGTACACTATCTCTCGGATTTCACCATGAAGGAATGCACTCTTCACATCCAATTGATAAACTTTAATCTTCATATATGATGCATAGGCAAGGAAGATGCGGATGGCTTCCTCTTGCCACAGGTGCAAACACTTCATTGTAATCTATTCCCTCGACTTGTCGAATCCTTGAACTACAAGTCGAGCATTGTTCCTGATGATGACGCCTTGGTCATCTTTCTTGCATTTCAAGACCATTTGGTGCCAATGACCTTAGCACCTTTAGGTTTATCCACCAGAGTCCATACACCTACTTCTTGAACTGAAGAAGTTCTCTTGCATGGCACTCACCCATGCCTCATCATTAAGTGCTTCACTGACGTATTTGGCTCAAACTGCGAAAACAAAACAACGATACGCCCTGTCGTTAAGGTATCCCTTATCCATTACCGAGCATAATCAGAGAATATAATGATTTCTTGTCTGCACTCTGATCTGAATCCCCAATGAGAATTGTACAGGGGATGATAAACATTAAGCGTGATCCTGGAGTGGTTGGAACAACTACCTTAGAGTCAAGATATTATGAACGTTTGGTTCTGTCTCGAGGCCAGTAGGAGTTGGATGTTCAAAGACGCAGAGGCATCACTCTTAGATGCTGTGGACTTGCAGGAATGGAACATGTTCTCCTGATGTGCTGGTCATTCTCTAACAACTTCTTCGTATAGGAGGAGTCAATTACTTTGAGTGCTCCCCCTGAGGATGTGAGACGAGACACCTTGTGAACAGATGAGGTTGAATCGAGTACGGTGTGGTTCAAGGACATCATTTACATCATCTTGGTTGCTAACTTGTAAGGATTCCTATAAGTCTGATGCAAACCAAAACATCCAAAGTCTCTCTGCAAGCATGCACTAAATACTGAAGTAGAATTGCTTCGGAAGTTTTACACTATGCACTAGAAATATTCTAAGTGTAAAATCTTCCGAAGCCAAGACCAATATCTTCCGAAGCCAAATATGAAGTCTTCCGAAGCCTCAAAGACAAAGTCTTCCAAAGCTTCATCTTATGAAGACAGATTTCTTCCAAAGACTTTTAGTAACATGCTTTATCTGATGTACTGTTCCATAAAGCTGGACACCTTTCCGCTGCATCTCTGTAAAGTCACCAACTTACATGAGTTGGTGAAAAGGTCCATGCTTTTGGTAACTGTACATTGAGGTCTTGAGTCTGTAACTTTCTACTTTATGTACTTTATCCTTTTTGTAATAGATAAGGATGTGAGCTATGGCATGTCATAGTCACAAGGTCAAAAGGCAGATATGCCTTTTGATTCTACAATTGATTTTGTTTGTGTCTAGTCAATTGTATCCAGCTGGCTTTCAAAGTATAGCCGGCTGTAGGTTGTAGTATAAGTATTCCATGTTCTAGTATCTTTCTTTATGCTTTGTAACACTTGTAATAGAACTTGAGAAAGCAATATACTGCATCCTTGAAACCCAAACTCTTGTTCTGTCTCTTAATTGTTGTGTTCTTAGTATCATTATTGTGGTTAATCCAGTTTACTGTTTGATAAGTTTGGTTAATCTCCTCTTTGTGTTGTTGTGTTGTAAGTGACCACCCTTCACCGGTCCTGCAATTGGTATCAGAGCATTTCAGGCTCTTGATATAAGATCTCACCATCTTAAGATCCCTCACACACACAAATACTAAACTTTCAAATGGCATCCATTTCAAGACTGATATGGAAACTGGAACCATGAACAAGTCCCACTGATCACTCTTGATGACTTTGATACCTGGTGTATGAGAATGGAAGGTTTCATCAGGTCTCTAGACTCAAGAATGTGGGAGTCTGTTGAAAATGGACCTTTCATACCCAGCACTCCTTCTGCTACTGGTGCTGGTATGATTCCCAAAGATGTGGCTAACTACTCTGATGAAGATAGGAAGAGAGTAGAGATTGATAGAAAAGCCATGACTGCTCTTCAAACTGCCCTTCCAAACTCTGTGTACAGAGGTTTCAAGAAGTGCAAAACAGCTAAACAGCTGTGGGATGCACTAAAACTGATGTATGAAGGCTCCTCTGAAGCCAAGGAGAACAAGAAGGATCTCCTGAAGCAGCAGTTTGAAAACTTCACCTTCAAAACAGGTGAAACCATGACTCAGCAATACTTTAGGTATGTTGAGATAGTGGATACCCTTGTGGATGGAGGAGTTCCTCTTGAAAATAGAGACATTGTAAGGAAGTTATGTCCTCACTTCCTAGGCAATGGACACACTATTGTGTGGTGATCAAGAGGACTGAAAATCTCAAAACTCTTACTCTGACAGAGTTATATGGGATTCTCAGTGGCTACCAGATGGAGATGAACATGCAAGGTTCATCTGGCAACTCCAACAATCAAATGGGTTCAGCCCTGCATGTGGTTGAAAGGGATAGCATAGAACCCCAACATCATCTCATATGCTACCCTGACAACTCACCAAAGGGTCCTTTCATCACCTTCCCAGAGACACCTAGGGAGAACTACACTCAAGGAAGCCCATTCCAAGAGACAAGCTCTTCTCAAGCCTTTGTGTCTTCTGATGAAAGTTGTGGCAACTCTCTTTTCACTCTTGAAGACCTGGATTGTATCCATCCAGATGATCTGGAATATATGGAAATAGTCCAGCAGATGGCTCTTCTCACTCATAGAGCCAAGAAGTTCTACAAGAGAACTGGAAGGAGGTTTCCAAGCAATGCAACCAGTGGAAAGTTTGGCTTGGATAAAAGCAAAGTTAAGTGTTACAACTGTAACTTGATGGGCCCTTTGCTAGAGAGTGTAAGGCACCTAAAACAAATGGTGGCCAAGCACAAACCAGACCAAACTACACTGACAAAGCCCCTCAGAATGAGAAGCCAAAGCAACAAGCTGCTGTTGCTGTTGAAGAAGGAGGCTTTGACTGGAGCTTTCAGGTGGAAGATGCTTCTCCAAACCAAGCACTAATGGCAGATCATGATGAAGCCAAGGTATTGGAACATCTCTGTACTCCTGAATGCATTGCTAAAGTTAACAGATACAGGTCCTATAACTTGGAGATGAGATCTGATCTTGAGTCCTTAAACATTTTAAAATCTGATTTTAGAAAGTCTAAAAATGATTATAAACTAAAGATAGAGGACTTAGAGAAAACCATTTCAGTTCTAAAACATGAGCATACAGATTTTAGGACTCAAATCAAAGATCTCATAACCAAGCTGACTGAGTGCCAGGCTGAGCTTGTGATCAGCAAAGCCAGGCAGAAAATAGTGTTCTTGAAGAAGAGACCTTCAAGAACATGATATCCTCATCCCTGCACAACAAGGTGTGTTATCAAAATAGACAGGGACTGGGATCTAATGAGATAGCTCCTCCACACACAATCTTGTCTGTAAGATCTCCTAGGTGTGGAACTTGTGAAGATGAGCTTCCTCTCATAGATCCTATAAGTGAAGAGGATGAAGAAGAGATAGTGAAGAATTCCTCTGAGAAGAGTGAAGAGGAGGATTCTAAGAAGGGCCACTATCCTTCTGAGGAGAAGAAAACTACTGTGATGACCAAGTCATGAGAAAGAACTTGATCAGGAAGAGCAAAAGAAAAGCAAAGAAGGCTCAAGAGATCAAGGCTACTTTTGACTCTAAGCAGAAACAAGTTTTTATCTCTGCAGGGTTTGAAGTAGTAAAGACTGAAGACATCAACCAAAACTCTTCAGCTAAGAGTTCTGGTTCTTGTTCAAATCATCTCAGTACCAAGAAGAAGACTGATCTGGTGTGTACCACTGCTGCACAGCCTGGACCATCAAACTCCAAGAACAGTTCACAGCCCATAAGAACTGTCTCAGCATCTGCAAAGATGAAGGTGGAGAAGGGATGTGACCAAAGACAGTCTTGTTCTCATAAGGAGACTCTTGTGAAGAAGAAAATGTTGTGTGTCATGTGTGAAAGTACCTCTCACATTGCTAAGGATTGTCCATACAATCCTAAAAGTACTGTCCATATGACCAAGACAAAGACTTCAAAGAGTTTCAGAAGATTCAAGCTCGGAAGGAAAGAAAGAAAGTAAGCAGAAGAATCAAAGAAGAAGGAAATGGAAAATTACCTTCGGAAGAAAGTTGGTCTCGGAAGAAAGGAATTCTTCCGAAGCACTGAAGTCTGCTGCAGTGACTGTAGAATCTTCCGAAGGTTCAGTCATCAAAACTTCGAAGTCCCAAAAGCTTCCGAAGTTTTGAAGGTCAAGTCCAAGACTCCAAAGGTGGTGTGGAAGTCTAAGAAAGACCAAGTGACTGAAGTTTCTCCATCATCAACAACAAAAGATCCCTCTAGCACAACCATAGGATCTATTACTGTTACATTACCTTCTATTATACTTAGTGAGCCCAAGACAAGTAAGGCTTGGGTTTCCAAATGTAACTAATCATTTTCTTTGTGCAGGAACAGCTCAAGACAAACAAGAATGTCTGGATCATTGATAGTGGCTGTTCCAGGCACATGACAGGCAATAGGTCACTACTCCATAACTTTGAGAGGATTGATGGAGGACCAGTTGCTTTTGGAGGAGATGAAGGTGGTTACATTTCTGGAAGGGGCAAGGTTACAAATGGTAAGCTCAGCATTGAAAAGAAAAACTTTGTCAAGGAGCTTGGGTACAATCTTCTGAGTGTATCCCAATTTTGTGATCAGAGTCATAACATGCTCTTTACTGAGCATGAGTGCATTGTTCTCAAGCCTGGAGTGGTCATTCCTCATGAGCACATCCTGCTTAGAGCCCCCAGGAAAGGGAACATGTACAAGATGGACTTGCAAGAAACATCTCTCTCCGGAGAAGTTTCATGCTTTTGTCTAAAGCAAATAGTGATGAGTCTTTCCTATGGCATAAAAGAATATGCCATGTAAACTTTAAGAACATGAATAAACTAATTAAACATGATTTGGTAACTGGAATGCCAAAGAAAGAGTTTACAAGTGATGATCATTGTGTTGCATGCCTGAAAGGGAAGCAACATAAGGTATCTCACAAGCCTAAGGAAAGGAACTCCATCACTACTCCCCTACACTTATTACATATGGATCTCTTTGGCCCCACCAGTGTAATGAGTCTAGGAAGGACCTCTTATTGTTTGGTGATCACAGATGATTTTACAAGATTCACTTGGGTTTTCTTTCTTAGAACTAAGGATGAGACCCCTGAGATTCTGAAAAATTTCATCTTAAAAATTGAGAATCAAATGATCACAAGGTCAAAACCATAAGATGTGATCAAGGGACTGAATTCAAGAATCAAATCCTTGATACATTTTGTGATGAAAAAGGTATTACAAGACAATATAGTGCTCCCAGGACTCCTCAGCAAAATGGTGTTGCTGAGAGGAAACACAGGACACTAATTGAAGCTGCAAGAACTATGTTGTCTGACTCTAAACTGCCCATCACCTTCTGCGCAGAGGCAGTAAACACTGCTTGCTATGTGCAAAACAGAGTTTTAGTAGTTAAGACACATGGTAAGACTCCTTATGAACTTTGGCACAAGAGAAAACCTTTCATTGGTTTTCTCAGGTCATTTGGATGTCCTTGCACCATCTTGAATACCAAATATCAAATTGCCAAATTTGCTGAGAAATCAGATGATGGACACTTCATTGGATACTCTTCTCAAGCTAAGGCTTATAGAGTATACAATCTCAGAACTAGAATTGTTGAGGAGTCAGCCAATGTGACTTTCAATGAACACACACCCTGTGTGGCTGGTTCTGGTCCTGATTGGCTATTTGATCTTGATTTAGTTACCAACTGTTTTAACAAATCTTGTGAGAATGTTTCAGGATCTGCAGAAAATTTAAATACAGGTGATCTGATCCAAGATTTGAGCTAGGAAGACCTTCAACTCATACATCTTCAGCTCCAGTTGGAACTACTTCAGCAAATGAGGTTTCTATCAGCACTACAATGACAAATTCAGCTGATACATCTGGGGTGCCTTCAAATTCCAGCTCAGAGGCTCCACAACCAGATAAAGATACCTCAATTTTGGAAGACAACAATGGTGATGGTGAAAGTGATCAGGAATTCCTTGATGCTAATAACCACACCATAGATGACAACATCAATGATGTCACACACTCATTGGATCAAGTCAATCTTGATAAGTGTGGTGCTGTGGAGGGTGAATCATCTATGCCAGATCTAAATTTCTCAAATTTGGATCTTTCTCAGCAACTTGCTGTGATCCCTCAGCTTAGGATCCACAAGTCTCACCCCACCACAAACATCATTGGAGATGTTGTCACAGGGGTAAGAACAAGAGGACAAACCCATGAAGCAAATGTTTGTCTTCACTCTTGTTTCTTATCTTAGATAGAGCCAAAGAAAGTTGATGAGGCTCTAAAGGATGGAAGTTGGGTTGAAGCTATGCAACAAGAGTTGCTTCAATTCAAAAGGAAAAAGTTTGGAACCTTTGTCCTCTTCCTCATGGGAAGACTACCATTGGAACCAAATGGGTGTTTAGGAATAAGAAGGATGATAGAGGCATTATCATCAAGAACAAGGCAAGACTAGTTGTTCAAGGATACATACAAGAAGAAGGGATTGACTACACTGATGTCTTTGCTCCTGTAGCAAGATTAGAAGCTGTTAGAATATTCCTGGCATTTGCTGCATCCAGAACTTCAAGGTCTTTCAACTTGATGTAAAGTGTGCTTTTCTGTATGGAGTGATTGATGAAGAGGTGTATGTCAAACAGCCACCTGGTTTTGTAGACCCTGATCATCCTGATTATGTCTGCAAGCTTGACAAAGCTCTTTATGGGCTGCATCAGGCACCCAGGAAGTGGTATGAGACATTGTCTGAGTATCTTTGTAAACATGGATACAGGAGAGGTACCTAGATGGAACTCTCTTCATCAAAGGATAGGGAAATGACTTATTGCTAGTTCAAGTGTATGTAGATGACATCATCTTTGGTTCAACTAATCCAAAGCTCTGCAAAGACTTTGAGAAGCTGATGAAAGACAGATTTGAAATGAGTGCAATGGGAGAACTCAATTTCTTTTGGGGAATTCAAGTGAAGCAAGTTGAAGATGGCATCTTCATAAGTCAGTCAAAGTATGTTCAGGACATACTCAAGAGGTTCAACATGACTGATTGTAAGATTGCTAAGACACCCATAGCCAGAAACCACTCCCTTGGACCTGATCTTGAGGGGGAGTGTGTAGATGAACACTTATACAGGGCTATGATTGGGTCTCTTATGTATCTTACAGCTAGCAGGCCTGATATCATGTTTGCTACATGTATTTGTGCAAGATATCAAGCCAACCCTAAGATGTCTCACCTCATCACTGTCAAAAGGATTTTAAGATACCTCAAAGGTGCTTAACACTTGGTTTATGGTATCCAAAGAATCCTGACTTCAATCTGTATGTTTATACAGATAGTGATTATGGTGGTTGCAACATGATTGCAAAGTCTACATCTGGAGGATGTCAATTTCTTGGTGGAAGGGTTGTCTCATGGCAATGTAAGAAACAATCCTGTGTTTGCATCAACTGCTGAGGCTGAATACATTGTTGCTGCAAGTTGCTGTGCTCAAGTGCTTTGGATTCAAAATCAGATGCTAGACTATGGATTTAACTTCAAGGAGACTCCTATCCACATAGACAACAATAGTGCTATCTCTATCACTGAGAACCCTGTGCAGCACTCAAGGACCAAACACATCAATATCATGTATCATTTAATAAGAGATAACTATGAAAAGGGATTAATTAAACTAGTCAAAGTTCATACAGATGAACAATATGCTGATCTGTTTACAAAAGCTTTTGATGAACAGAGATTTAAATATCTAATATCAGCTATTGGGATGATTAACTTTGAGTAGATCTTTTCTTAAAACTAATTCTAATTATTTCTTAAAATATGTGTGTCCTAATTTGTCTAGTTCATCACTTTCATAAGCTCATGTTTTCTTTGGATATCAAATCTTTTTGAAGACTTTCCTTAGATTCTTGAAAATTTTCTGATCCTTCGGAAGATATATTTTTAATTCAAGAAAATCATGTCTTCAAAATAAATAACTGTCTAAGAAATTTTACCTTCGGAAGAAGTCTAAATCTATCTTCCGAAGCTTAAATACTTGTCTCAGACACTTATTTGTTATTAAGGACTTTTTCCTTCCGAAGCAAAATTAACTCTCGGAAGCTTTGTTGTTTTATATACAAAGCATTCAAGTGTTTATTTCTCTTCCGAAGCAAAATTTTCAAGACTCTCAGGAAAATCTTCCGAAGTTTTTAGCTTCGGAAGCTTTTTATTAAAACTTCCGAAGATAATTTACCTTCGGAAGCTTTTCGAATTCCAAGAAAACTACTTTTTGAGCAAAAGCAAACTACTTTTTCAGAGGTGGGACCGACATTCGGATTTAAAGTTTATCCTCTTTCTTTAACTTTGGTTCAAATCCTTTTCACATAAATACCCAACGGTTCCCTTCTCCCTCACTATCTTCTTCAATTCTACTATTCCTCAAACCTAATTCCAAAACCGCCTTTGCTTTTCACCTTTCTTCATCTTAAGCTTCTCAAATGGCCAACCTTAACCGCAGAAACAACCTAGATTTCTCCATGCAACTTCACAGGCAACATAACCAGCTTGCTCTGTTAAGCTCTGAGAAAGATGAAAGTTTCTCAGAGATTTGCCAGTTCTTAGCTCTATCAAATTACTTCACCTCCCAAACCATTGATCCTACTCTTATGAGGATCATCTGCTTGAATTTGGAAGACCTGCCAAGAGGTCATCATGGATGGGGAGAAGGCACTGTCTGCCACAGTGCAAGGGAGGAAAATCTTCATCACTCCGGCCATCATCAACACTCATTTGCAGCTGGATGATGAAGAAGGTGAGTTGTCCTTCCCAAAGGAAGCTGTCAATCATTCCTTTGAGCAGATGGGCTATGAGGGAGATTTCTCTATAAAGACCTTCAAGAAAGGGAAGGTCTCATCCCAGTGGAAATACCTACTCCATGTGGTTATCCACAGCTTGTCAAACAAGCATGGAGGGTGGTACCAGATTCCTGCGGATCTCTCCTTCATAGTGCATGGAATGGCAAGGGGTCAAGTTCAGGTACTCTTAATTTGTCTATACCAATTTACTTGCTAACTTGGACTCCTTAGAGTATTATATGTTTCCTAGATATGTTCAACACATTCTCAACTGTGAACTGGGCTCACAGTTGAGGGAAACAGATAATATTCTTAAATTGGGACAGATGAAGCCCGGCATCTTTAAAATCATGAAGAAGCCAACTGTAGGCTTCTCAGGGATAGAAACAGCCCTTGTCCCCAAAATGTTAGAGCTCATTGCTCAAGGTACAACCTAGCAACACAAGCTAGTGTTGAACCCACACCTTCTACCTCTCTACAACTAAAAAAGCCTCAAGTAACCCTCACCTACCAAAGAAAATCCAAACGAACCCCTGCTCAAGCTATTGAGTATGTGCAGGTCCCCATATACTCACATTTACAGGAGGAAGTGGACACTAGAGCTCCCACTTCCCTGAGGAGCAAACCACTCCCATCTCTCAACTATCAGGGCTGAGGTTCCTCATGCTCACCCTGATGAGCTCACAAGCCCAACTGCCTTAAGCCTTCACTCTGAGTCTCAACACTCAAGTGAACAACCTTCAGGGGACAGTTACCATTCCCAGCCTTTAATCTAAATCAACCCATTCCCAACCTATCCTTTATACTGATGAAGACTTAGGATTCAGTGAGTACCATGAGTCTCTCTTCTCTTCCCCTACTCAAAGAGAGATGAGTACTTCTGAGTCTCCTTAGTCTAGCCCACATTAGTCACCTATAACTGAGGTGGACACTTCTGAACCTGTTCAGGATGTCCATATGGAAGAGGCTCTCACTTCTGCAAGTGATTACATCATTAAGACCTCAACCATGGCAACTCAGCCCACTGACATCTCAACTGAGATTGCCAGTAAGCAGAGAAAACCAGCAGCCAAGAACCTCAAGCTGGTGGTGAGAGAGAGGACTTTGGTCCAATCATCTCATCCTCCAATGATTCTTCTGATGAAGAAGAGGGGAATCTGAGACTAAAGGTGCAAAAACTGTCAAAAACATGCTCCTATTTAGTCTCTAAGGTAGTCACCTTGAATCTCAGGTGACTACCTTATAAACAAGGTCAATGATCAGCAACTTGAGATTTCATATCTTAAGGAAAAACTAGCTGGGAGACCTTTAAGAAGAGCTCAACCAGGAACACAAGAACCTGTGGATGTGATTGATCTATCCTCTAGTTCACCTATGCAAGTGGGTGATGCTACCAAAAGGGGAGAAAGTCATTACAACCACAGAACCTGGGAGTTCTTCACAGAGAATGGACATAGAGGACTCACCCTCCTCATGCAATTGTGCATTCTCAGAAACTTCCTCAAGTTCACATTAATGTGGACTCTATAGACTTATCCTCAGGAGTCTCTTTGAGGAAGGCATACCAAGGGTTGTGTCATCCCCACCCAAGGAACTTCAATTTACATCATTGGGTGGAGGTATGATGCTGATAGAAGAGCTCTTATTCTTCACAGAGTTCAAGGGCAACAAGAAGTATTTGACTTTCAAACTTGAACTTCTATGAAGGTCTGGATCTAGTCAACATGCCACTTATCAACCCAAGCAACTCAAGACAAGCTGACAGATTGGCTCAAAGAATCCAAGACAGGATCACTACAGAGTTCAGCTTAAGAAGGAGACTTAGGCAATAAGGTAATGCCATCGGTCAACTGGATGTTGTGGTAGACCCTAAGATTAGTTTCATAGGGGAAACCTGACTGAAGTCCGAGTGGCAGAACCTGAGACCCTGTCTCATCATCATCAACTCTGCAGAGATCCACATTCCTTCTGAGACACTTGCTGGTGAAGGTGCTTCTCAACCTCTCTCTAGCTAGAGCATGGATGCTACACCAAGCAATGAAGGCCAAAAGAACCAATGAGCCTGATCAGAAAAACCTCTAAGTCCCACAGACATTACAACTGCTGAAGAAGATCACAACAGTTGAAGACATCAGCTGATTACAAAGGTCTGAAGACAAAGTCTGAAAGCAAAGAACTGAAGACAAAGTCTGAAGATGAAGTGCTGAAGAAAGACTGAAGACCAGAGTGATCAGCAGTTGTCACAACAGCTGAATTGTTAACTTCAGTAGTTGTGATGGTTTTACTTTTCAGTACTTGTAAATTACATTTCAGTAGTTTATTATTTCAGTAGTTATTAGTCAGTAGTTTCATGTATTTGTACTTAGCATTCTCTGAGATGTGATCAGTTGTTGAGAACATCTCAGTAGTTTGCATATTTCAGTTGTTTTGTAAATTCTGTTAGATGTCACTATCAAGTGACATCAGCAGACGTCACATTTCTCTATATAAGGGATGTTGACCAAGCTGTATTTGAAAAGAAGCATTACGCGTGAATGAAAACATTCCTTAACAGAAATATTCTCTCTATAATTGTGATTGAGTGTTTTGCATATTCATTACTTTCTTGCTTGAATTCGATCTTAATTCGTGATATTCCGCTGCATAATTCAAATCTAATTGATCCGATCCTATCAAATGGTATCAGAGCAGGTTAATCATTGATCGATCTAACAATTGATCATTGAAACTGTTCTTTTGATAGCAAAGGTTGATCGAATTAGTATTTTTGCAAGAATTGATTATAGAGATTGATTTTCTGTGCTTCTGGTTAATTAATTGAGATTCTAATTGGTTTTCTAAGTGTGTGTTGAGTTTTCAAACTAGACCGATTTTAATCTCATTGAATTCAATTGAATTAGTGTAAATGACTACTTCAATGAATGATCCTCACAATACTGGCTCCTCAACTAAGCCTCCAATGCTTGTTAGGAGTGAGTATAACATATGGCAACGCCGAATGCTCCATCACCTATCTGTTAACAGTTCAGGTTGTTGGAAGTCTGTGGTTCATGGACCATACAAGCCTATGGTGAGTAATCCTGAAACCAATGAGATGGTTCCTAAAAAGAAGGAACAATATTCTGATGAGGATTTAAACTGTTTGAGATTGATGCTAAAGCCCATGGAATTCTGGCCATGGCACTGCCTAATGAAATCTATTCTGGGCTCATGCATCATGAAACTGCTTATGATCTCTGGGTTGCTCTGAAGGAACAATTTGGAGGAACTGATGAGGTCTTAGCAAACAACAGAGAAATCCTTGCCCAGCAATATGAGACATTCTCTCATAGGAAGGGTGAGACACCGACTCAACAGTTTGAGCGGTTTTCATGTTTAATTTCTGAGCTTAAAATGGTTCAACATGAATACACAAACAGCCAGATGAATAACAGATTCCTCAGATCCCTGCCTGAGAGATGGGACACTTACACAATTGTCCTACGCTCTAGTGCAAATCTGGATACTCTATCTCTCACCCAACTTCATGGAAACTCTTAACATTTGAGAGAGAGATAGAACAGAAAAGGAAACTATCTTCATCTGGAAAGCTCACTGATGACTTTGTACCAGGCAATACTGCTCTGGTTGGTCATGAGTCTGAATATGCTTCATCTGAAAGTTCATATGATGAGCATATTGATTTCTCTTCAAACAGTGGAAATCATGCTTTTGTTGGAGTTGAGGGAAACTCAGTTTTAATGTTGATAATTTGTGTTTTATGATGGATGATTTGAAAGGAATTACTGATGATGATCTGGAAGAGATGGATATTCTGAGCCAAATGGCATTGATTAATATCAGATCTCAAAAGTTTTATAAAAGAACAGGTAGGAAATTTCTTGGTCTCTCTGGCAAAACCAAGGTTGGTTTTGACAAGAGTAAGTTGAGATGTCACAAGTGCCACAGACTTGGACATTTTGCTAGAGAGTGTAGATCATCTGGATCTAACTCATCTGCACCCTTTGTGACTTTCCAAGTAATAATTCACAATCCAAAGGGCAACATCATACCAGTTCTGATCATCATTCACAACATCAATCATCTCCTGTATACTTTGTCCCTTAAAGCCCCATGCCATATCCTTATCCATGCTTTTACATGCCTCAGTCTGGTCAAGTTTCTGTACCCATGGCTCAACAACCACATGCTCTACCTGATCCTCAGCCATCTCAAACAAATCAGCAATATCAACCTCAATCTCATCAGAGCTTTTTCACCCCTGAGGTTGTTGACTGGAGCAGCCTACCAGATGATGTCTCTGGTTATTCTGAGCAATTTGCTGGTGCTGGTCAACATGGTGCTGACAATCCTTTTGGAAACCTTGCTTTAATGGCCCTGGAATCTAATGATGACAATCCTTCATCATCACAGGTACCACAACTATCTTCTGAGGCTAAGGCCAAGATATGTTCTGAATCATGCATAGCTTCTTTTGTTTCTATTAGTGAAGCAAATGTAGCTTTAATTAATCAAAATCTTGACCTAGAAAAGGCAGTTTCCAAAAGAAAATCTGAGTTTGAGTCTGTTTTAAAAGAGAAGGATGAGGAGATTTATAAACTTAAATGTCAAATTACTGATGAAAAGGCAAAGGTAGAGGTCATTCTGAAAATCACAAGAATCTCAAAGAAACACTTGCAGCTACCCAAGTTGATTGTGAACGATGGGTAACATCCTGCAAGGGATTTGAAATGCTTCTCAGTAAGCAAACTGCTTCCAATGTAAAGTTTGGGATTGGGTATAATCATACCATACCTCCCACAGATTTTACTCCTAAGTTAGAAGTACAATCTGAGGTTGAGAGTCATTCCCAAACCACATCATCAGGTGTTTCATACTTAACTGAAAATTCAAAATCTGAGGATGAAGATAGTGTGAGTATCTCAGTTAATCAAATAACTGATGATCCCACTGCTTCGAAACACTTGATCAAGAAGAGGCTGAGAAATTCAGGTGTTGTCACAAGGTACTCAAAGTACTGACGGGCAAAACACAACTCCTGAAGAGCATTCTAAATCAGTGGACAACAAGCATTCCTTGACAACTGCTGAAGAATCTATCAGTATTCTAAAATGTACTGATAGAAAACTACTGAAGAAGAAATCTTCAGTTGTTGAAAATACTTCAGTACTTCCAAAAGTACTGAAAGGAAGAAAGTACTGAAGAACAAATCTTCAGTAGTTTCATCAACTTCAGCAGTTGATCAAGAAAAGATGAAAAGAAAGCCATGTGAAATATGTGGTTTGTTCAATCATCTGACGATGAATGCTGGTATAACAAGGGTTTTAAATTCAATAAAGAGAAAATCATTAAGAAGGAAATGCATAAAATGAAAAATGAATTTCAAACCAAGTTTGTACCAACATCATCTCATTCTGATAAACCTAAGCTTTCTCAAAAAGTCACTAAGGAGGAAGGGGTTTTTCAAACAACAGCTGCAAATATTCCTCAGGGAATATTGAAAACTCAGACTAAGTCTGTGTCTTTTCAAAGAAGGATGTAGTGAATAACAAGAACAAATCATCTACAAGTACTGATGTGTCAACTGAGTTGAAAACTCTGTCAACAAATCAGACACAACTTGTGATGATGGTTCAACATCTATTGGGGAGAGTTAACCAATTAGATGTTTCTGTGATTAAACCACTGAAAAGGATACCTAAGCCAAAATCCAAGGAATCCTTTTCAGCATCATCTACATCTTCAAAAGCTGTTAATCATGCACAACCTGTTAGTTTAACATCTGTTGATGAAAACAGACCCAAAACAAAAAGGTTTGGGTCTCAAAGGCTAACTAATGTTTGTGATAAATGCAGGGTTCTTCATCATGCCAAAGAAGCATCTGGTATATGGACAGTGGAGGATCCATGCACATGACAGGGAGCAGCTCTCTTCTTCATGACTATTCCCAAAGGAAGAAGGGATTTGTGTTCTTTTGGAAATGATGCCAAGGGTTACATCATTGGGAAGGGTTTTGTCTCAAATGGGGAGATAAGATTTGATGATGTTAACCATGTGGAGAACCTCAAATACAATCTTTGAGTGTCAGTCAAATGTGTGATAAAGGGCATGTTGCACTTTTCACAAGTCAAAACTGTCGGATTCTGTCTTCCACAGTTTTGCACAAGATTGACAAAATATGGATGAGTATACTCTCCTGAAGGCCAACAGGATTGGAAGAGTATATGCTTTAGATCTATCAAAGAAAATTGATCTAAAAGGCCATCCATGTTTGTTCTCCAAAGCCTCTCCTCAAGAATCTGAACTATGGCATAGAAGGCTGGGTCATGTGAATTTCAAGAACATGAATCAGCTCATTCATCATGGTTTAGTGAGAGGTTTGCCATTAAAGGAGTTCAAGTGTGATGATAACTGCCCAGCTTGCTTAAAAGGAAAGCAACACAAAGCTTCATTCCCTCTATAGAAGAACCTAAGTCCACTGCCTGCTTGCAATTACTGCACATGGATCTCTTTGGTCCTGTGAGAGTAATGAGCATGGCAAAGAAAAAGTACTGTCTGGTAATTGTGGATGATTACTCAAGATATGTATGGACTTTCTTCTTGCACTCCAAGGATGAGGCTGCTCAAAGTATCATCTATTTTGTGTTACATGTGGAAAAGCAGCATTCACTTCCAGTTAAAGTGTGAGAAGTGATAATGGGACAGAGTTTAGGAATCACACTCTTGATGAATTCTATTTGTCTAAGGGAATCAAAAGACAATATAGTATTCAAAGAACTCCAGAGCAAAATGGAGTGGTGGAGAGAAAGAACAGGACCCTGATTGAAGCTGCAAGGACAATGTTGGCTGACTCTGGTTTGCCACTAACCTTTTGGGCTGAAGCTGTCAATACAGCTTGCTATGTTCAGAATAGAGTATTAGTGAATCAGAGGTTGATGAAGACTCCTTATGAGCTCTTACATCATTTGGCTCCTTTGATTTCATTCTTTAGAGCATTTGGGTGTCCTTGTTATATTCTTAACACAAAAAGTATCCTTCAGAAGTTTGATTCCAAGGTGGATGCAGGGTATTTTGTTGGGTATTCATCTACTTGCAAGGCATACAGAGTTTGAACTGCAGAACAAAGATTGTTGAAGAGACTTTGCATGTCAAGTTTAATGAATCCCCAAAAGACAAGATTCCTCAAAACCCTGTTGAGATGTTTGACTGGACATACTGCAATATGTTCCATATCAGCCTCCACCTGTTGTGGTCTCTGAAGTTCCATCCTCTCCAACTGAAGATACAAATGCAAGTTGTAGTGATCATCTGCCTGTTTCTACTACACTTGATGTTCCTGTAGCCTCAGCAGCTTCATCCACAACAAATGCTGATGAAATCTCTGAATCCTCTACTTTATTTGAACTGCCATCTCAGTCTAGGTTTCAAGAGTCTACATCAACATCTGCTGCTGCTGAATCTTCTACAAACACTTGCACAGATATTATTGCATATCAAGAATTGAAGAATCATCCCATGTCCCAGATCATTGGTGACATAACTGCTGGTGTTTCAACAAGAAGTCAATTGTCCATTTCTGTCTCTATGCTCTCTTCATCAGTCAGCAAGAGCCAAAGAATTATCATGTGGCCTTAAGGGACAATGGATGGGTTGAAGCCATGCAGCTTGAGCTTCTTCAATTTCAAAACAGCAAGTGTGGGAACTGGTTCCTCTACCCCAAGGTAAGTGTGCAATAGGCACTAAATGGGTGTTTAGGAATAAAACTGATGAAAAAGGCCAAATTGTCAAGAACAAGGCCAGACTGGTTGTACAGGGGTTTTCACAAGAAGAAGGTATTGATTATGATGAAACCTTTGCCCCTGTAGCCAGACTGGAGGCAATTCGATTGTTTTTAGCTTATGCTGCTTTTCATAACCTTAAAGTTTTTCAAATGGATGTCAAAAGTGCATTTTTATATGGTAAAATAAAAGAAGAAGTTTATGTGTGTCAACCACCAGGTTTTGAAGATCATAAACACCCTGATTGGGTGTATAAGCTTGATAAGGCTCTTTATGGGTTGAAACAAGCACCCAGAGCCTGGTATGAAACATTATCTAACTTTCTTCTTCAAATAATTTCACTAGAGGCTCCATAGATAAAACTTTGTTCATAAAGAAAGCTGGCATGCATAAGCTCCTTGTTCAAATTTATGTTGATGATATTATTTTTGCATCATCTGATCCACAGTTGTGTGATGCATTCACAAAATTGATGCAACAAAAGTTTGAAATGAGTGCAATGGGAGAATTACAGTTCTTTCTGGGTTTACAAATCAAACAACTGACTGATGGAACTTTCATTCATCAGTCAAAATACACAAAAGATTTGTTAACCAAGTTTGATTTACAAAACTGTAAAACCTGTTCTACTCCCATGTGCAGCAAACACAACTGGATGCTGATCAAAAAGGTAAAGCAGTTGATGAAACTCTTTACAGATGTATGATTGGTTCCTTGATGTACCTAACAGCTTCTAGACCAGATATTATGTTTGCAACTTGTGTCTGTGCTAGATTTCAGGCTGCTCCTAAGGATTCCCATATGATTGCAGTCAAGAGGATCTTTAGATATTTGCAAGGAACTAAATCTCTAGGACTATGGTATTCCACTGGGCACTCTTGTAAATTGGTTGCTTTTTCTGATAGTGACTATGCAGGGTGTAAGTTAACCAGAAAATCAACTTCTGGTGGATGCCAATTTCTAGGCAACTGTTTGGTCTTGGCAGAGTAAGAAACAAACATCAGTTGCTACATCAACAGCTGAAGCAGAGTACATTGCAGCTGCAAGCTGTACATCTCAGGTACTTTGGCTTCAAAAAAAGTTATTGGATTATGACATTACAGAGACTAAGACTCCATTATTAATGGATAGTTCTTCAGCTCTTTGTATTGTTAAGAATCCTGTCCAGCATTCTAGGACCAAACATATTGAGATCAGACATCATTTCATTAGGGATTGCTATGAAAAAGGTCTGATTGATCCAAAGTTTGTGCCTAGTGCTGATGAGCTTGTAGATATATTTACTAAGCCTTTGGATAGTGCAACTTTTCATAATCTTGTACTCAGGCTTGGTATGCTGCAACTAGAATAATTTGACAACTACTGATGCTCTTAGTTCATAAATACTGATGAGCATTAGTATACTTTTGTCAAAAATAAGTGCTGATAAGTCATTTTATCTTCAGTAGTTTTACAACTACTGAAGACTAAATTCTTAAAAGTACTGAAGTATTATTTGTTCGAAAATACTGATGTAGTTTAACTACTGATGTCTTTTATAATAAATAAGTACTGATGACCAATGAAACATCTGAAAATCAGATGATCTGATGAGTAAGTGTTAAGGTCATTGAAACAGCTGAACTTTGTGAATTGACGACAACTACTGTTTCATTTCCAAACAACTGAAGCCAAAACCAAGTCTTCAGTAGTTTTACAACTACTGATGACCAACACCAAGTCTTCAGTTGTTTACAACATCTGAAAGTTAAAACCATGTCTTCAGTTGTTTTCTAACACCTGATGACTAACACCAACACTTTCAGTTGTTTTCCCTCAGCCGTTTCATAACCTATATATACCTAACCCTAACTTCAAACTTTTCATAACCCACTTTCCAAACGTTCATCTTCCATTAATGGCGACCATGCAAATCAAACCTCGACACAACTGTGTTGCTCACCTTACCAAATCACCTTTCTGGAACAAGTTTGATGCTGCTATCGACTTGATGGTTGATTCCCAATACCCGCACAGCCTTTCTCCTAAATCCTACCATCTACCCCGATACCCTGTGCCAGTTCTGGACAAACGTTACCGTTCATACTGCTGAGAATGATGCCACCATCACTCTCCAGTCTTTTGTTAACCAGAAACGGGTGATCATCACTCCTGAGATCATTCGTCAAACCCTAGACCTGAATGATGCCACCTATCCCACCAAGTACCCAAAAGGCACCATTGATCTTTCTTTTGCTAATCATGGTTATGAAGGTGACCTAAGTGCTACTACCATCCTGAAGAAGCACTTCCATGATGCCGAGCGACTCATATTTCACATGATCAATGTCTGCTTGGCTCCCAAAACATCCTCTTGGGATCAAATGTCATCCAGATGGCAACAGGTATTATATTCTATCCTTGAACATCAAAATCTAAATTTTTCTGATATTATCTTTTTGGAACTGAAAGATTTGGCATTGAAACCTGTGGCAAATAGATGGATATTATATCCAAGTTTCTTATGGCAATCATTTGAATCAATTAAAATCTGATGGCCTTGTTGGCCTTGGAGTCCCTGCTCTGCTGGTTTTGCCAGAGGTATACTCCAGGCACAACTCAAACCCACAACTCAAAGAGGCTGCCAAACTGCTCAAACCCAAGCAGAGGGAACCCACAGCCTCCACCTCCAAATCTAAAGTCCCCTCCAAACCCAAACCAAAGAAAACCAAAAGGCTACTCAGGGAGTTGAGTCCCCTGATGATGCCCCTGTAGCACAAACGCAGGATGAGACTACAAGCCTTAATCCCCTTGTAGTTTCAATGACTCCACCAGCTGAAACCGCTCAGGTATCCTCTCAACAGGATCCTGATGCAACCAATATTGGGGAAACCACATTGCTGGAATCTATCTCACTTGAGAAGATTGCCATTGAAGAGCACCACTCTCCCCAGGTGCAAACCTTTTCACCCCCATCTCCCACTGATACCACCCCTACAAGCCCAACTGCAGTCATTGCACAAGTGCTGACTCAGCTACATTCCTCTACCCCTCCCCAGAAACCTGTTACTACTGGGAAAACCTCAACAGCTGAGGGAGAGGATCAAAATGTAGTTGATACCCAACAGCATAGGGATTCTAAAGTTCAGTCTCCTAGTGTAGATGTGGAGACTAGAACATCTGGTGAGGCTACCTCTTCCCCTGTTTCAACACATGAACAGGATGAAGTAGGTATCATCTCTAAGACCTCACCAGAGGCAACTGTCAATGAAGGACATGCTCCTGAGGCAGGAAGTCCCCAGTTCCAAGACAAAGGGGCACATGTGATCACTGATTTACACTCAGCACATGTTCATCCTGATTCACAGGAGGTCAGCTGATTCAGTTTATACTGATGATGACCTGGGTTTTCTTTGAAGTCTTAGCCCAAAATACTATTCTTGAGGCTGAGGTTTGTAGATTAAAAGATCTGCTTCCCATCATGCCTCAGGAATCAAGTCCATCTGCCCCAATAAACCCACAGATGGCAGCTTCTGTTGAAGCTTCACCAAACACTGAGCCACTCAAATCAAACAAACCACCAGCCTCTGGCTCAGGCACCATTTCTCAGGGAGAGAACCCCTCTGAGCAAATGGTTGCTGCTTTCAAATCTTCCTTACCTCTCATCACCCCCATCATCACATCTATTGTTCATAAAACCATTGATGAGAGGCTCTCCTCAGATCTTAAATCCTTGTGACTGATGCTGTGTCCAAGCACCTTTCTGACATTCAAACCCCTGAACCCAATGCAACCAAAAAGGGGGAGTCTAAGTCAGTAAAGGATGATAAAAGGAAAAGAGTGAAGAGGAAGAAGCTAAGGAAGAGAATAAAGGCAAAGAGATCATCACCTACAAAAGAAAGAAAGTATTGGTGAACAAACTGAAGATGAGAAGAGGTTAGATGAGATGATCAAAGAAGCTGATGACCAACATAGCAGATCCATGGACAGGATCATTGATCAGCTCTTTAGGCAAGGATTTGATACTGCCAAACTTGACTCAGAGATCAGAAGACTTGAGATTCAAGAAATTGAGGATCGATGGGCAAGTTGCAATGAAGAAGAAAGGGAGAGATTAGAGGCTATGATTAGATTCCTCTCTAAACATTTGGGAAGACCTATCATTGAGATCAAGTCATGGTCCAGAGATAGCATCTTGGAGATAACTACCAAAATATGCTCATCTGAAAGCTTCAACAAAGGCTTAATCATTGAAGCTCTGGATGAAGCTGGTGCTGGGAAGAGAACTGATATGGCCAAGTTATCCAAAGCCACCCTCACCAACAAAATGATAGAGCAGCCCTTAAAATCTCCTTTACCAAAACAATCTTCAAAGCCAACCTCACAAACAAAAACAGCCCATCTCAAAACCTTCAAAACAACCAACCTCTCAACCTCCAAAACAATCAACCTCACAACCATCTAAACCAACCCTTCACCCAAGAAACCCATCCAAGATTCCACCAGTGAAGCACCCAAAAGAAAAAGAAGGCTGCTGAGGATGGAAGAAGAAGAAGAAGACAATCTGCCAATATCTGCTATTCTTGAAAAGAAGAAACTGAAGCCTAGGAGTCAATCACAAACAATAACTCCTGAAACTCAAAGGCAGATAGTTAAGGTCAAAATTGAAGAAGAAGAACAGCAGAAGCAGCATGATGAGCAGTTTCTTAGAATGGTTGACAAGGACTTCCCTCAGTCCTCATCCATTCAAGCTATGAAGATACAAGCTCAGAGGCTGTACACTCTCAGACATACTTTTCAACATCAAAAAGAAAGAGTGAGGATTTGGCCAGATCCCAGGGTAAGTTCTAGAATTCACAAGAAAAACTTACCAAGTAGATATCATGGCCAAGTAAGAAAGACTTTGAATGCTGCAATCATGTTGGCCATGGTAGTCTCACCCTGGGAAATCATTGAAGAATTCAAGAGAGCTCACACATCAAATCAACCCCTATGTCTATTCTTGAGAACAAAATGATCAAGAAGGGTTGTTGTACAAAAGACTTGAAGATCTTCAGAAGAGTGAACTCCAGTGTTGCTCGAAGGCTCTCATCCAGATGAATTCGCATATAGAGAGATAACAACTGTTGAGTTAAAGAATGGGAAGACAGTAAGTATCTGTCTGAATACTATGGGCCTGAGTTCTTCTTTGAGGGAGAAGCAGAAGAACTCACTAAGGAGGAACAAGTTGTTCTCCTTGAGGCCTATGCAAGGGAGTCTTTCAGACTCATCAATGGGAAATAGGTTTCATGGTTGGGACAAGACTCTGTGTCCAATTCCCCAAGACAGAGTTCCCTTCCATACTTAGCCAATCAAATGATTAGAAACCTTTCCTGGCCTATGCTTATTGTCTACCTCTGAAGCTGATCAAGAGAGTACTTTTGCCAAAGAATAAGTGGGATCTTCAATAAAGTTAGAGGTTTTGGCTGCATTGGTTCAGAGGGAGTTTGTTGGACCAAAAGAACCAATGAGCCTGATCAGAAAAACCTCTAAGTCCCACAGACATTACAACAACTGAAGAAGATCACAACAGTTGAAGACATCAGCTGATTACAAAGGTCTGAAGACAAAGTCTGAAAGCAAAGAACTGAAGACAAAGTCTGAAGATGAAGTGCTGAAGACAAAGACTGAAGACCAGAGTGATCAGCAGTTGTCACAACATCTGAAGTTGTTAACTTCAGTAGTTGTGATGGTTTTACTTTTCAGTACTTGTAAATTCACATTTCAATAGTTTATTGTTTCAGTAGTTATTAGTCAGTAGTTTCATGTATTTGTACTTAGCATTCTCTGAGATGTGATCAGTTGTTGAGAACATCTCAGTAGTTTGCATATTTCAGTTGTTTTGTAAATTCTGTTAGATGTCACTATCAAGTGACATCAGCAGACGTCACATTCCTCTATATAAGGGATGTTGACCTAGCTGTATTTGAAAAGAAGCATTACGCGTGAATGAAAACATTCCTTTAACAGAAATATTCTCTCTATAATTGTGATTGAGTGTTTTGCATATTCATTACTTTTCTTGCTTGAATTCGATCTTAATTCGTGATATTCCGCTGCATAATTCAAATCTAATTGATCCGATCCTATCAAAACCTCTATCCACCCTGAGTCACAAAGGTCTGTTGGGACAAAGGAAAAGGATTTTGACTCCTGAGGATATTGAGGAGGAGGAGAGGAGAGGAAAAGGAGGTTGATGGGAGAACGTTCCTTGCTGAGTCTTCAGACTCATGGAGTCTGTATCAGGGCTGCCCCAGACCAGATACTCAGAATGATGAGTTATGGGCAGCCAGGATAAATTATCTGCAATTAAGGAACTATGATATAGACAATATCATTTCTCTCCCCTTAGAACTGATAGGATCGGATCAAGTTTGATCAATTAGATTTGAATTTTGCAGCGGAATATAACAAAATAAGATCGAATTCAAGCAAGAAAAGTTGAATATGCAACACACAATGACGTATAGAGAGAGAATATTTCTGTTAAAGGAATGTTTTCATTCATGCGTAATGCTTCAGTAACAAAACAACTAGGTCAACATTCCTTTTATAGAGGAACGGTGACATCTGCTGATGTCACTTGATAGTGACATCTAACAAAATTATACAAACAAATGAAACAATGCAAACTACTGAATGTTTTAACAACTGATCACGTCTCAGAGAATGCTAAGTACAAGAACATAAAACTACTGACCTAAAACTACTGAAACAATAAACTACTGAAAGGTAAATTACAAGTACTGAAAAGGAAACACCATCGCAACTACTGAAGTTAATAACTTCAGCTGTTGTGACAACTACTGATCACTCTGGTCTTCAGTCTTTGTCTTCAGTACTTCACTTTCAGACTTTGTCTTCAGTTCTTTACTTTCAGACTGTTCAGGACTTTGTCTTCAGACCATGTAATCAGATGATGTCTTTAGCTGTTGTGATCTTCTTCAGCAGTTGTAATGTCTGTGGGACTTAGAGGTTTTTCTGATCAGGCTCATTGGTCTTTTGGTCCAACAAACTCCCCCTGAACCAATGCAGCCAAAACCTCTAAGTTTATTGATGATCCCACTTATTCTTTGGCAGAAATACTCTCTTGATCAGCTTCAGAGGTAATCATGTAAGCATAGGCCTGAAAAAGGTTTCTAATCTTTTGATTGGCTAAGTATGGAAGGGAACTCTATCTTGGGGAAACTAGACACAGAGTCTTGTCCCAACCATGAAACCTATTTCCATTGATGAGTCTGTAAGACTCTCTTGCATTGGCCTCAAGGAGAACAACTTGTTCCTCCTTGGTGAGTTCTTCTGCTTCTCCCTCAAAAAGAGAACTCAGGACCATAATATTCAGACAGATACCTTACTGTCTTCCCATTCTTCAACTCAACAGTTGTGATCTCTCTGTATGCAAATTCATCTGGATGAGAGCCTTCAAGCAGCAACTGGAGTTCACTCTTTGAAGATCTTCAAGTCTCTTGTTGATAACAGCCCCTTCTTGATCATTTTGTTCTCAAGTATAGATAGAGGGGTGTTCTTGAGGTGTGTGCTCTCTTGTATTCTTCTATAATCTCCCAGGGTGAGACTACCATGGCCACATAATTGCAGCATTCAAAGTCTTTTCACTTGGCCATGATATCTACTTGGTATGTTTTTCTTGTGTATTCTGAACTTACCCTGGGGTCTGGCCAAATCCTCACTCTTTCTCTTTGATGTTGGAATGTATGTCTAAGAGTGTACAACCTCTAAGCTTGTTTCTTCATTGCTTGAATGATGAGGACTGAGGGAAGTCCTTGTCAACCATTTTGAGAAATTACTCATCATGCTGCTTCTGTTGTTCTTCTTCTTCAATCTTAACTTTAACCATTTGCCTTTGAGTTTCAGGAGTTATTGTTTTTGATTGACTCCTATGCTCAGGTTTTTCATTTTGATCACAACAGATATTGGCAGACTATCCTCTTCATCATCTTCTTCTTCTTCTTCCATCCTTAACACCTTCTTTTTCTTTTAGGTGCATCACTGGTGTAGATTGAGGGGTTTATTAGGTAAAGGGGCTTGGTTTAGAGAGTTGTGAGGTTGGTTGTTTGAAGGAGTGTGAGGATAATTGTTTTGGAGGTGTGAGGTCTGATATTTGAAGGTTGTTTTTGGTAAGGGAGATTGTAAAGGCTGCTCTATCATTTTGTTTGTGAGGGTGGCTTTGGATAACTTAGCCATGTCAGATCTCTTCCCAGCACCAGCTTCATCCAGAGCTTCTATGATCAGACCTTGTTGAAGCTTTCAGAAGAGCATATTTTGGTGGTTATCTCCAAAATGCTATCTCTAGACCATGACTTGACTTCAATGATAGGTCTTCCCAAGTGTTTGATAGAATCTGATCATAGCCTCCAATCTTTCCCTTTCTTCTTCATTGCAGCCTGCCCATCGATTTCAATCTCCTGAATCTCAAGCCTTCTGATCTCTGAATCAAGTTTGGCAGTATCAAAGCCTTGCCTGAAGAGCTGATCAATAATCCTGTCCATGGATCTGCTGTGTTGCTCATCAGCTTCTTTGATCATCTCATCCAACTTCTTCTCATCCTCAGTTTGTTCACCAACACTCTTCTTTCTTTTGTAAGTAATATCTCTTTTCCTTTATTCTCCTTGGCTTCTTCCTCTTCAACTCTCTTTCTTTTATCATCTTTCACTGACTTAGACTCCCCCTTTTTGGTTGCATTGGGTTCAGGGGTTTGAATGTCAGAAAGTTTCTTTGACACAGCATCATCCACAAGGGTTTGAAGATTTGAGGAAATCCTCTCATCAATGGTTTGATGGACAATAGTAGTGATGATGGGAGTGATGAGAGGTAAGGAAGATTTGAAAGCAGCAGCCATTTGCTCAGAGGGGTTCTCTCCCTGAGAAATGGTGCCTGAAACAGAGGCTGGTGGCTTATTTGATTTGAGTGGCTCAGTGTTTGGGAGAGCTTCAACAGAAGCTGCCATCTGTGGGTTAATTGGGGCAGATGGACTTGATTCCTGAGACATTTTGGCAAGCAGTTCTTTAATCTGCAAACCTCAGCCTCAAGAATGGTGTTTTGGGCTAGAACTTCAAAGAAAAAGCCCAGGTCATCATCAGTGTAAGCTGAATCAGCTGACCTCCTGAGTGAATCAGGATGAACATGTGCTGAGTGTAGATCAGTAATCACATGTGCCCCTTTGTCTTGGAACTGGGGACTTCCTGCCTCAGGAGCAAGTCCTTCATTGGCAGTTGCCTCTGGTGAGGTCTTAGAGATGATACCTGCTTCATCCTGTTCATGTGTTGAAACAGGGGAAGAGGTAGCCTCACCAGATGTTCTAGTCTCCACATCTACACTGGGAGATTGAACTTTATAATCCCTATGCTGTGGGTTGTCAACTACATTATGATCCTCTCCCTCAGCTGTTGAGGTTTTCCCAGTGTTAACAGGTTTTGGGGAGGGGTAGAGGAATGTAGTTGAGTCAGCACTTGTGCAATGACTGCAGTTGGGCTTGTAGGGGTGGTATCAGTGGGAGATGGAGGAAAAGGATTGCACCCGGGGAGAATGGTGCTCTTCAATGGCAATCTTCTCAAGTGAGAGAGATTCCAGTAATGTGGCTTCCCCAATGTTGGTTGCATCAGGATCCTGTTGAGAGGATACCTGAGCGGTTTCAGCTGGTGGAGTCATTGAAACTACAAGGGGATTAAACTTGTAGTTTCATCCTGCGTTTGTGCTGCAGGGGCATCATCAGGGGACTCAACTCCCTGAGTAGCCTTTTTGGTTTTCTTGGGTTTTGGTTGGAGGGGACTTTAGATCTGGAGGTGGAGGCTGTGGGTTCCCTCTGCTTGGGTTTTAGCAGTTTGGCAGCCTCTTTGAGTTGTGGATTGGAGTTGTGCCTGGAGTATACCTCTGGCAAAACTACCAGAGCAGGGACTCCAAGGCCAACAAGGCCATCAGATTTTAATTGATTTAGAATTATGGCCATAAGAAACCTTGGATATAATATCCATCTATTAGCCACAGGTTTCATTGCCAAATCTTTAATTCCAAAAAGATTATTTCAGAAAAATTTAGGCTTTGATGTTCAAGGATAGAATACAATACCTGTTGCCACCTGGATGACATTTGATCCCATGAGATGTTTTGGGGCAAGACAGACATTGATCATATGGAAAATGAGTCGCTCAGCATCATGAAGTGCTTCTTCAGATAGTAGTAGCACTTAGGTCACCCTCATAACCATGATTAGCAAAGATAGATCAATGGTGCCTTTGGGGTATTTGGTGACATAGGTGGCATCATTCAGGTCTAGGGTTTGACGAATGATCTCAGAAGTGATGACCACCTGTTTCTGGTTGACAAACGACTGGAGAGTGATGAGTCATCATTCTCAGCAGTATGAACAGTGACGTTTGTCCAGAATTGGCAAAGGGTATCGGGATAGATGGTAGGATTCAAGAGAAAGGCTGTGCGATATTGGGAATCAACCATCAAATCAATAGCAGCATCAAACTTGTTCCAAAAGGGTGATTTGGTAAGGTAAGCGACACAGTTGTGTCGAGGTTTGATTTGCATGGTCGCCATTAATGGAAGATGAACGTTTGGAAAGTGGGTTATGAAAAGTTTGAAGTTAGGGTTAGGTATATATAGGTTATGAAACGGCTGAAAGAAAACAACTGAAAGTTTTGGTGTGAGTCATCAGTGTTAGAAAACAACTGAAGACATGGTTTTAACTTTCAGATGTTGTAAACAACTGAAGACTTGGTGTTGGTCATCAGTAGTTGTAAACTACTGAAGACTTGGTTTTGGCTTCAGTTGTTTTGAAATGAAACAGTAGTTGTTGTCGTCAATTCAAAGTTTAGCTGTTTCAATGACCTTAACACTTACTCATCAGATCATCTGATTTTCAGATGTTTCATTGGTCATCAGTACTTATCTATTATAAAAGATTCAGTAGTTTGAACTACATCAGTACTTTCAACAAATGAAGTACTTCAGTACTTTTAAGTAATTTAGTCTTCAGTAGTTATAAAAACTGCTGAAGATAAAATGACTTATCAGCACTTATTTTTGACAAAAGTATACTAATGCTCATCAGTATTTATTGACTAAGAGCATCAGTAGTTGTCAAATTATTCTAGTTGCAGCATACCAAGCCTGAGTACAAGATTATGAAAAGTTGCACTATCCAAAGGCTTAGTAAATATATCTGCAAGCTCATCAGCACTAGGCACAAACTTTGGATCAATCAGACCTTTTTCATAACAATCCCTGATAAAATGATGTCTGATCTGGTCCTAGAATGTTGGACAGGATTCTTAACAATACAAAGAGCTGAAGCACTATCCATTAATAAAGGAGTCTTAGTCTCTGTAATGTCATAATCCAATAATTGATTTTGAAGCCAGAGTACCTGAGATGTACAGCTTGCAGCTGCAATATACTCTGCTTCAGCTGTGGATGTAGCAACTGAAGTTTGTTTCTTACTCTGCCAAGAAACCAAACAGTTGCCTAGAAATTGGCATCCACCAGAAGTTGATTTTCTGGTTAACTTACACCCTGCATAGTCACTATCAGAGAAAGCAACCAATTTGCAAGAGTGCCCAGTGGAATACCAAAGTCCTAGAGATTGAGTTCCTTGCAAATATCTAAAGATCCTCTTGACTGCAATCATATGGGAATCCTTAGGAGCAGCCTGAAATCTAGCACAGACACAAGTTGCAAACATAATATCTGGTCTAGAAGCTGTAAGGTACATCAAGGAACCAATCATACATCTGTAAAGAGTTTCATCAACTGCTTTACCTTTTTGATCAGCATCCAGTTGTGTGTTGCTGCACATGGGAGTAGAACAGGGTTTACAGTTTTGTAAATCAAACTTGGTTAACAAATCTTTTGTGTATTTTGACTGATGAATGAAAGTTCCATCAGCCATTTGTTTGATTTGCAAACCCAGAAAGAACTGTAATTCTCCCATGGCACTCATTTCAAACTTTTGTTGCATCAATTTAGTAAATGCATCACACAACTGTGGATCAGAGGATGCAAAAATAATGTCATCAACATAAATTGAACAAGGAGCTTATGCATGCCTGCTTTCTTTATGAACAAAGTTTTATCTATGGAGCCTCTAGTGAAATTATTTTGAAGAAGAAAGTTAGATAATGTTTCATACCAGGCTCTGGGTGCTTGTTTCAACCCATAAAGAGCCTTATCAAGCTTATACACCCAATCAGGATGTTTATGATCTTCAAAACCTGGTGGTTGACACACATAAAACTCTTCTTTTATTTTACCATATAAAAATGCACTTTTGACATCCATTTGAAAAACTTTAAGGTTATGAAAAGCAGCATAAGCTAAAAACAATCTATTGCCTCCAGTCTGGCTACAGGGGCAAAGGTTTCATCATAATCAATACCTTCTTCTTGTGAAAACCCCTGTACAACCAGTCTGGCCTTGTTCTTGACAATTTGGCCTTTTTCATCAGTTTTATTCCTAAACACCCATTTAGTGCCTATTGCACACTTACCTTGGGGTAGAGGAACCAGTTCCCACACTTGCTGTTTTTGAAATTGAAGAAGCTCAAGCTGCATGGCTTCAACCCATCCATTGTCCCTTAATGCCACATGATAATTCTTTGGCTCTTGCTGACTGATGAAGAGAGCATAGAGACAGAAATTGGACAATTGACTTCTTGTTGAAACACCAGCATTAATGTCACCAATGATCTGGGACATGGGATGATTCTTCAATTCTTGATATTCAATAATATCTGTGCAAGTGTTTGTAGGAGATTCAGCAGCAACAGATGTTGATTCAGACTCTTGAAACCTAGACTGAGATGGCAGTTCAAATGAAGTAGAGGATTCAGAGATTTCATCAGCATTTGTTGTGGATGGAGCTGCTGAAGCTACAGGAACATCAAGTGTAGTAGAAACAGGCAGATGATCACTACAACTTGCATTTGTACCATCAGATGGAGAGGATGGAACTTCAGAAACAAACAGGTGGAGGCTGATATGGAACATATTGCAGTATGTCCAAATCAAACACTCAACAGGGTTTTGAGGAATCTTGTCTTTTGGAGATTCATTAAACTTGACATGCAAAGTTTCTTCAACAATCTTTGTTCTGCAATTGAAAACTCTGTATGCCTTGCAAGTAGATGAATACCCAACAAAATACCCTGCATCCACCTTGGATTCAAACTTCTGAAGTGGATTCTTTGTGTTAAGAATATAACAGGGACACCCAAATGCTCTAAAGAATGAAATCAGAGGGGCCAAATGATGTAAGAGCTCATAAGGAGTCTTCATCAACCTCTGATTCACTAATACCCTATTCTGAACATAGCAAGCTGTGTTGACAGCTTCAGCCCAAAAGGTTAGTGGCAAACCTGAGTCAGCCAACATTGTCCTTGCGGCTTCAATAAGGGTCCTGTTCTTTCTCTCCACCACTCCATTTTGCTCAGGAGTTCTTTGAATACTATATTGTCTTTTGATTCCCTTAGACAAATAGAATTCATCAAGAGTGTGATTCCTAAACTCTGTCCCATTATCACTTCTCACACATTTGACTGGAAGTGAATGCTGCTTTTCCACATGCAACACAAAATAAATGATACTTTGAGCAGCCTCATCCTTGGAATGCAAGAAGAAAGTCCATACATATCTGGAATAATCATCCACAATTACCAGACAGTACTTTTTCTTTGCCATACTCATTACTCTCACAGGACCAAAGAGATCCATATGCAGTAATTGCAAGCAGGCAGTGGACTTGGGTTCTTCTATAGGAGGGAATGAAGCTTTGTGTTGCTTTCCTTTTAAGCAAGCTGGACAGTTATCATCACACTTGAACTCCTTCAATGGCAAACCTCTCACTAAACCATGATGAATGAGCTGATTCATGTTCTTAAGATTCACATGACCAAGCCTTCTATGCCATAGTTCAGATTCTTGAGGAGAGCTTTGGAGAACAGACATGGATGGCCTTTAAGATCGATTTTCTTTGATAATCTAAGGCATATACTCTTCCAATCCTGTTGGCCTTCAGGAGAGTATATTCATCCAATATCTTGTCAATCTTGTGCAAAACTTTGGAAGACAGAATCCTACAGTTTTGACTTGTGAAAAGTGCAACATGCCCTTATCACACATTTGACTGACACTCAAAAGATTGTACTTGAGGTTCTCCACATGGTTAACATCATCAAATCTTATCTCCCCATTTGAGACAAACCTTTCCCAATGATGTAACCCTTGGCATCATTTCCAAAAGAAACAAATCCCTTCTTCCCTTGAGAATAATCATGAAGAAGAGAGCTGCTCCCTGTCATATGCATGGATCCTCCACTGTCTACATACCAGATGCTTCTTTGGCATGCTGAAGAACCCTGCATTTTTCACAAACATTAGTTAGCCTTTGAGACCCAAACCTTTTTGGTTTTGGGTCTGTTTTCATCAACAGATGTTAAACTAACAGATTGTGCATGATTAACAGCCTTTGAAGATGTAGATGGTGCTGAAAAGGATTCCTTGGATTTTGGCTTAGGTGTCCTTTTCAGTGGTTTAATCACAGAAACATCTAATTGGTTAACTCTCCCCAATAGATGTTGAACCATCATCACAAGTTGTGTCTGATTGGTTGTCAAGTTTTCAACTCAGTTGACACATCAGTACTTGTTGATGATTTGTTCTTGTGATTCACTACATTCTTCTTTTGAAAAGACACAGACTTAGTCTGAGTTTTTAATATTCCATGAGGAATATTTGCAGCTGTTGTTTGACAAACCCCTTCCTTCTTTGTGACTTTTTGAAAAAGCTTTGGTTTCAGAATGAGATGATTGTGGTACAAACTTGGTTTGAAATTCATCTTTCATTTTATGCATTTCCTTCTTAATGATTTTCTCTTTGTTGAATTTTAAACCCTTGTTATACCAGCATTCATCAGTAAGATGATTAAACAAACCACATATTTCACATGGCTTTCTTTTCATCTTTTGTTGATCAACTGCTGAAGATGATGAAACTACTGAAGATTTGTTCTTCAGTACTTTCTTCCTTTCAGTACTTTTGGGAAGTACTGAAGGATTTTCAACAACTGAAGATTTGTTCTTCAGAAGTTTTCTATCAGTACTTTTGAGATTCCTGATAGATTTTTCAGCAGTTGTCAAGGAATGCTTTTTTCCTCTGATTTGAAATGCTCTTCAGGTGTTGTGTTTTGCCCTTCAGTACTTTGAGTACCTTGTGGAACAACACCTGAATTACTCAGTCTCTTCTTGATCAAGTGTTTCGAAGCAGTGGGACCATCAGTAATTTGATTAGCTGAGGTACTCACACTATCTTCATCCTCTGATTTTGAATTATCATTTGAGGATGAGACACCTGATGATGTGGTTTGGGAATGACAATCATCCTCAGATTTTACTTCTAACTTGGGAGTAAAATCTGTAGGAGGTATGGTATGATTATACCCAATCCCAAACTTCACATTAGAAGGTTTGCTTACTGAGAAGCATTTCAAATCCCTTGCATGATGTTACCCAGCGTTCACAATCAACTTGGGTAGCTGCAAGTGTTTCTTTGAGATTCTTGTGATTTTCCAGAATGACCTCTACCTTTGCTTTTTCATCAGTGATTTGACACTTTAGTTTATAAATCTCCTCATCCTTCTCTTTTAAAACAGACTCAAACTCAGCTTTTCTTTTGGAAATTGCTTTTTCTAGGTCAAGGTTTTGATTAATTAAAGCTACATTTGCTTCCCTAATTGAAACAAAAGCAGCTATGCATGACTCAGAACATAACTTGGCCTTAGCCTCAGAAGATACCTGTGGTACCTGTGATGATGAAGAATTTCATCAGTAGATTCCAGGGCCATTAGAGCAAGATTTCCAAAAGGGTTTTCACCACCATGTTGACCAGCACCAGCAAATTGTTCAGAATAACCAGAGACATCATCTGGTAAGCTGCTCCAGTCAACAACCTCAGGGGTGAAAAAGCTCTGATGAGATTGAGATTGAGATTGTTGATTTGTTTGAGATGGTTGAGGATCAGGTAGAGCATGTGGTTGTTGAGCCATGGGTACAGGAACTTGACCAGACTGAGGCATGTAAAAACATGGATAAGGATATGGCATTGGACTTTGAGGAACAAAGTATGCAGGAGATGATTGATGTTGTGAATGATGATCAGAACTGGTAGAATGTTGCCCTTTGGATTGTGAGCTATTGCTTGGAAAAGTCACAAAGGGTGCAGATGAGTTAGATCCAGATGATCTACACTCTCTAGCAAAATGTCCAAGTCTATGGCACTTGTGACATCTCAACTTACTCTTGTCAAAACCAACCTTGGTTTTGCCAGAGAGACCAGGGAATTTTCTACCTGTTCTTTTGTAAAACTTTTGAGATCTGATATTGATCAATGCCATTTGGCTCAAAATATCCATCTCTTCCAGATCATCATCAGCAATTCCTTTCAAATCATCCATCATAAAACACAAGTTATCAACACTAAAACCTGAGTTACCCTCAACTCCAACAAAAGCATGATTTCCACTGTTTGAAGAGAAATCAATATGCTCATCATATGAACTTTCAGATGAAGCATATTCAGACTCATGACCAACCAGAGCAGTGTTTCCTGGTACAAAGTCATCAGTGAGCTTTCCAGATGAAGATAGTTTCCTTTTCTGTTCTATCTCTCTCTCAAATGTTAAGAGTTTCCCATGAAGTTGGGTGAGAGATAGAGTATCCAGATTTGCACTGGAGCGTAGGACAATGGTATAAGTGTCCCATCTCTCAGGCAGGGATCTGAGGAATCTGTTATTCATCTGGCTGTTTGTATATTCATGTTGAACCATTTTTAGCTCAGAGATCAAACATGAAAATCGCTCAAACTGTTGAGTCAATGTCTCACCCTTCCTATGAGAGAATGTCTCATATTGCTGGGCAAGGATTTCTCTGTTGTTTGCTAAGACCTCATCAGTTCCTCCAAATTGTTCCTTCAGAGCAACCCAGAGATCATGAGCAGTTTCATGATGCATAAGCCCAGAGTAGATTTCATTAGGCAGTGCCATGGCCAGAATTCCATGGGCTTTAGCATCAATCTCAAACAGCTTTAAATCCTCATCAGAATATTGTTCCTTCTTCTTCGGAACCATCTCATTGGTTTCAGGATTACTCACCATAGGCTTATATGGTCCATGAACCACTGACTTCCAACAACCTGAACTGTTAACAGACAGGTGATGGAGCATTCGGCGTTGCCATATGTTATACTCACTCCTAACAAGCATCGGAGGCTTAGTTGAGGAGCCAGTATGTGAGGATCATTGATTGAAGTAGTCATTTTCACCAATTCAATCAAATTCAATGAGATTAAAATCAGTCTAGTTTAAAAACTCAACAACACAATTTGAATCTCAATTAATTGACCGGAAGCGACAGAAAATCAAACTCTATAATCAATTCTTGCAAAAATGCTAATTCGATCAAACTTAGCTATCAAAAGAGCAGTTTCAATGATCAATTGTTAGATCGATCAATGATTAACCAGCTCTGATACCATTTGATAGGATCGGATCAGTTTGATCAATTAGATTTGAATTTTGCAGCGGAATATAACAAAATAAGATCGAATTCAAGCAAGAAAAGTATGAATATGCAATCACACAATGACGATTATAGAGAGAGAATATTTCTGTTAAAGGAATGTTTTCATTCACGCGTAATGCTTCGGTTACAAAACAACTAGGTCAACATTCCTTTTATAGAGGAATGTGACGTCTGCTGATGTCACTTGATAGTGACATCTAACAGAATTATACAAACAACTGAACAATGCAAACTACTGAAATGTTCTCAACAACTGATCACATCTCAGAGAATGCTAAGTACAAGAACATAAAACTACTGACCTAAAACTACTGAAACATAAACTACTGAAAGGTAAATTACAAGTACTGAAAAGGAAAACCATCACAACTACTGAAGTTAATAACTTCAGCTGTTGTGACAACTACTGATCACTCTGGTCTTCAGTCTTTGTCTTCAGTACTTCACTTTCAGACTTTGTCTTCAGTTCTTTACTTTCAGACTTTGTCTTCAGACCTTGTAATCAGCTGATGTCTTCAGCTGTTGTGATCTTCTTCAGCAGTTGTAATGTCTGTGGGACTTAGAGGTTTTTCTGATCAGGCTCATTGGTTCTTTTGGTCCAACCATAACTTACCCCAAATTTTTTATACATTTATAACTTTTTATACTAGATTATTTTTTTATCAAAATTATATCGTTAAACTCGTATTATTTTTCTCTTTAGTTACCAATAGTCTTAATATTTTTTGAAAGATTTGTTTGAACGTCTATAGCTACACAAAAGACCCTTGGAAGAAGGGAAGGGAACTGAATAATGTAAGTATTTATTACAACACTTAACAAGAAGAATCTAGTACAAAACTCTAAAAAAATTAATGACTAAGGACATACAAAAATCCAAATTAGTCATAAAAACACATCACGTACAATCAAACTAAAAAATAAGAAACATTAATCTATAAAATAAACATAATGTAAAAAATCGTATAAACCAAGTACATTTTAAAACCTAAAACAGTCAAACCGATTGTAAGTATAGCAATCTTAGTAAACCTATTAAAAATAAACCAAACATAAAATATATAAAAGTACAACAAATAAATAAGAAAAAATATTTTACAAACAATCATTATAATGTACATCATAGCAACACTAATACATTTTTAAACGATTGTTAACCATGTCTAATATTATCATTAAACTAACCTCTTAGCACATTTCCACTGTAACTACATCCAAATGACATTAAACCATTAACTACACACAAAGGTTAAATACATGGTAACACATTACAGAAACTCTGGTATTTACAACATACTAATACATATCAGAATTTAAAAATTAAAGTTAAGCATCAGTATTTACTACTGTAAAGTATCCAACACTTAAAATACTTACATCTAAAACCATACGTTATATCACTATATAAGTACACTGTAGCATATACAAAAATATACATCTAAACTTGTATGTGTTACAGTTTTAAACCGTTGTAAACAGTAGCAAACTTAATTAAAAAGTATGTAAACCAAATGTAAAATTACATCATTAAACGATGTAACTACACCAACGTGATTTTAATAACATATAACCAAACGACTTAAACCACGAACTACCCAAACGTTAAACCATTACCAAAGGACATTAACTTGTAAACCAAATGTAAAAATTAAGTATCACATTGACTTAGTTACATCACTGTAGCAATGTCATCTGTAAAATTTAGGCGTAGTACAACTTTAGGCGTTTAAGCACTGTTTGGAGCTTAAAGACTGTTGGGCAATTTTAGTTACATCACTGTAAACCATGTAACCAACGTAAATTAGGCGCATTACAACTGTTGGGTGTTTGAGCACTGTTGGAAGCATGAAGACTGTTTGGCGTTTTAGTTACATCACTGTAAACCAATGTAGTTAAAAATTAGGTACATTACAATTGTTGGGCGTTTGAGCATTGTTTGGAAGCTTGAAGACTGTTTGGGCGTTTTAATTACACCACTGTAAACCAATGTAACACAACGTAATTAGGCGCATTACAACTGTTTGGGCGTTTGAGCATTGTTTGGAAGCTTGAAGATTGTTTAGGCGTTTAGTTACATCACTGTAAAGCAATGTAACCCACGTAAAAACTAGACGCATTATAATTGTTTGGGCGTTTGAGCACTGTTTGGAAGCTTGAAGCTTGTTTGGGCGTTTTAGTTACACCACTGTAAACCAATGTAACCCAACGTAAAAATTAGGCGCATTATAATTGTTTAGGTGTTTGAGCACTGTTTGGAAGCTTGAAGACTGTTTGGGCGTTTTAGTTACATTACTGTAAACCAATGTAACACAACGTAAAAAAGGCACATTAAAATTAGTAATACCGTCATTACACAACCTCACACCAAACGACATTAAATCATGTAACTACGCCACTGTTACCAAATGGGGCAATGGAGATGGCGTTTGCGACGATGGTGCGGTGGTGGGCACAATGATGATGTTCTGGAGAAGGTCGGTGAGAAGTGTGTTGGTGGAGGTCAAAGATGGTGTGGAGGTGGATTATGGGTTTGAATGTGGATTGCTAGTAATGGTGGTATGTTTTTTAAAATTAAAAAGAAAAAAAAAAGAAAATTTGATAGCTTTATGTCAATCAATAACATATCACAGAAGTACAACTATTAAAAGACTATACCCTTGATATCATCTCTACCACTCATTTAGAATTTTGATTATTTTATATTAATGAATGGCTAAGATTGAGTTAATGGGTTCTCACAGATAGGATGGGTTCTCACATGAACCCATTCCTATATATAATATATATATATATATATATATATAATATATCTATATATATATATATATAATATCTATATATATAGATATATAGTATATCGATATATAGATCTATATATCTATCTCTATCTTCTCTAGATATATAATCTATCTCCATTCTCTATATATCTACCTATATATATCTATAGGTCTCTCAATATAGATATATATATATATAGGTATCTAAATCTATCTCCATACATATGTCTATATATCTAGAGATACATACAGATGTATATCTATAGATAGATCCAGACATATGTATATATAATATATATATATCTAATATATAGACAAATCTCTATATATCTAGAGAGAGAATATATATATATCTACTATATATTCTATCATATATAGATATATATCTCTATATCCATATCTATATATATACCACATATCTATGATCTCTACTATCTCCATTATATCTATATATATATCCTCTCTATATATCTAGATATCTATATCCTATCTATCTATAATATCTATATCTATCTATATATATCTATATAGGGGAGGGTTTCTAATGAAAACCATATTATAATTGAAAACTAAAAAAACTATTTATTCACCATTGATCTTTTTGATCTATGGTTAAGATTTATTATTGACATTTTAGTAATTAAATAAAAGATTATGAGTGTTTAAATAGGCATTAAGGACAAAATTGGAAGAACAAAAAAATAATTAAATTGGTAACTTGCCACATTAATTACAAAAATTCATAAGTTACACACATCTTCCTTTTTTTCTCTTACCTCTTATATTTCTCTTATATTTAATATATATTTAAATAATAAAATGTATTAATTTTTATAATTTGAATTGAAAAATTAGATAATCATGATTCTTCCAAAGTAGAGACAACTAAAGTAAGGGAAACGACTAGTTATGCATGTGTAACATAGTGTTACGTATGCGTAACATTGTGTGTTACGTATATGTTTCACTGTCATACCTATGTGTATCCTTTTTAATGAATCCATCTGAAAATACGGAATGAGTTACGTATATATATTTTAAACCAAAATTGTTTTCAATCCTAAAAGTGATTTCTAAAGTACATATATGTAACAATAGAGTTACATATACATACAAACTTCTCATACATGTAACAAATATAGTAACAATCAAAACCATTGGAAAACCTAAAAATTGTATATATATGAAAGTACATACTCAAGTTACGTATACGTAACAAATAGAAGTATATATATGTAAAAAACAAACTTACACATGAATACAATAAAGTTACATAATCATTGGAACAATTGAATTAAGTATACGTAACAACACAATGATATCACCTTCAATCATCAACCTACTCGAATTGCAACAATCATAGAATAAGTTAAAACAATAATAAAAAATCGTAACCTTAAGTCGATCAAAACCAAAATTTGATTTCACTTTTTGGAGAATGAATCATATCACCTTCTGAGTATAAAAAAAAATACCACCACCATTTGTTTTTGGAACAATCAGTTAGATTTTGAATAACCAAATCACGTGCCCGGAAATAAAAACACAACATAATTTACGATATTTTTTAATTTAAAAGCTTCATTATCGTTTGATTTTGAATGGTGAAATAAATCATGTCTAATGGACTAAGATTTATTACAAAGAAATAAAAATTGATTAAAAAAATAAAAGAGATGTAAGATTATAAATGATGAAGATAATATCAATTAAAAAGAAAATAAGATGAGATTAGTCATCAAATAAATTAAATTAGGAGAGAAATCAAGAAGTTAAAACATACCAAAATTAAAAGGGAGTTAAAATTACCATCTTAACCTTCTAAATATAATAAAATAAATAAAAGAAAAAAATTTTATGGTTGAGATTAGTTTTCATGGTTTTTATTTATAGAGGTGGTTTTTATTTGATCTCTCCTCTCTATATATATATATATATATATGGGAAAAGTGAATACAAGGCTGTTAGGCATTAACATTAGATGCGAAACTCTCAAAACTACGTATTTTTGAATTAAAAAAGAATTATAAATATTAGTTTTCATTAGTTTCCCTTTCTGATTACTCTCCCATACCTTCAAATACCTAATCATCTTCAACATCATCGGTGTCCTTCATCAGTTCATCATCATCGCGAACAACATCAATCTGGGTCGTCATCTTCATCTCAACCTTCTGCAGATCACAAGGTTTGAAATCGATCACTTTTCTCTTCACCCTTCTATCAATCTTGTCATGAACTTTGTTTCCCCAAGTTGATTCAATCCCTAAACGAAAATCAATATGAAGTGTTCGACATTTTCAAAGAAGAAACTAACCTGTAACACGACATCAACTCGATAACTTCCCACACAAACCTCATAAATGAAGAAACCGACCCGTTCTATCTCAAAGTGATTAACCCATCGGATAAGAAAAAAGAGTGTTTCTTCAATACTTAATTAATGGGTTTAAATGATTCTCAGCAATTATGTTTTAAGATTAGTATGAACTGGTACATTATTAATTACAACCCAATCTGTAATTCTTCCATCATAGACTTTCATTTAAGGTTTATTTTTTTAAGAAATGTATTGATTTTCCACTTTTAATACTGGAGATTGCATTTTAGATTTAGTTTATGTAATGGACTAACATGTACTTTTATTAATTTGTCTAACAATTTGATAGTTAGTTGAACTAACATGTGTTAAAAAGTGTTTATTTAGAACAGGGTTGAATCAATAATCCTCTTAAATAATGAATTGTATTGAAAGTTTGTATTACTCTTTTGGTGTGAACAAGAGTTTCTGGATCATGTTATTAAATTGTTACATTTCTTTGTAGTTTGAATACATGAAACTAACCATAATATCTTAAGAAACAACACAATATCATTTGAATAATGTCTTTACTGTTTTGTTGCACAGTTTTATGACTAAGATACATATATCTGTTGCTCATTCACTTCATTGCCTGTATGTTAAGGGTTTATTATTGTGTGTAAATGATTGCTTACTTTTATGATAACAAAATGCCAAATAATAATCCTAATAGGTTTATTTGACAATATGTAGGGATTGGTACAACCTGGAGAAGTCAAAGCGAGTTAAAACCATTTCCTTGTGTGAGTTTGAGCACCAAGATACAAGAAAAATACACAATGGCAACTTTAGTATGTGATGACAACAACATTAGATCATGAACCCAGTTAGAGACAAACAATTACAGGCTGTTGACTTTTCAAGATATTATTTTGTGTGGTTGTTATTAGTGATTTGTTAGGGCATCCTCTTTGTAACTGTTATCAGTGTACTCTTTGTAATAGATATATACTCTTTGTAATAGATTGTCATGTTTCATTGTAATTCAGTGAACTTTGACCCATTTTATTTAATGCACTGTATTGTTACCTAGCTGACTTGTTTCGCTTAAATTTAATTCTTATGACCTGCTAGACGAGTTTCATTGTTTCGCTTAAATAGATATATACTCTTTGTCATGTTTTATTGTAATTCAGTGAACTTTGACCCATTTTAAACAATGCACTGTATTGTTACCTAGCTGACTTGTTTCGCTTAAATTTAATACTTATGACCCGCTAGACGAGTTTCATTCTAATTCAATGAATTTTGAGCATATAAGTGTTATATGTTACCCGATTTGACACATGACGAGTTTCATTCTAATTCAATGAATTTTGAGCGTATAAGTGTTATATGTTACCCAATTTGACCCAATTCATTTTAATGCATTTTATATTACCTAATTTGACCCGTTTTCATTATGCTAAAATGTACATAAGAAACAATTTTATTAAGAAGTAAGATTTTTATATTGTCATTGCAAAAACTTAAGCAAAAACAATTTACAAAATAGTATACAATCAAAATTTAAATCAAACATTTTCATAAAAATACTATGTGCATCATTGAAACCAAATTGAGTATATCAAACATACTAGTGCTAAAACAAAGCAATAGCAACCGTTTTAAAATTTATTCATAAAGTATGACCCAATTTCCATGATTCCAAAATTGCTTTATTATCTCTTATTCTTCAATCTACCTGCTTTATAATCAAAACTGTAGTATCTACTAAACTTAATCAAAACCTACACCACTGATCTTCAAAGCCATAATTCTTTAAATCGATTCACTTCTCATCCTTGTCGTTTATGTAAAGAGTCGTCCGCCTGAAAAACATGTTAATATAATACAAACATTATATTTACAACAAAATGATTACTAATTATTAGTAAATAACTAAATATTACTCTTACCTTCTTTTGGGACATCCACTGATGTAATGACCCAGCTCCTTGCAGTAAGTAAGAACAACTTATCTTCTTTGGTGCTTCAAGGGAGATTTGATTCTAGTTGCGTTTTTAGGGCGGCCTTTAGTGTTAGTAAGAGATTTTGGATCTCGGACAGAAATTTGAGGCATCATAGTTACTTGTGAACTTCCAACATTAGAATCTTGTGATGCAATCTCAATATTTTGGACTTGTTTGAATACTTTGTTCTTTTAAAAATTTCACCAAGATTGTATTTAGTTTCTTTATCTCAGATGGAGAGTCACGTGCATGTTCAATTGCTTTTCTAAAATTGGATTGAACACACCATAAGGTTAACGCATTCACTCCATTTTCATTATCTATGTCTTCGAGCCCTATACTGTAATTATCCGACTTATGCCTAGCATCAAGTGTCCACCTAGGTAAAATATAATAATCAGGAAGAGTTTCAACATGCCTTTTCTTTAATACATATAAGATATGCTTGCATAATATCCCATACGTTTCAAACTTTGCACATGAGCATGTGACATCTATTTTATCTGAGAGACGAAAGTTGACATTTCTCTATATACTTTATCAATGTCTAGTTGTCCAACCTTATATTTTATTTCTTCTATACGCTTACTTATCGTCTCATGTGTTAAATTGAATGTAGCTTCAATCCATTCTTTCTTGAACATATCAAATACATTTTTAGTGTAACGTGAACTTGCCTTTGCCTCTATTGGATTTATAGAAGAAAGAATTGGCTTTGAGTTCATGGTCTTGAAGTCTTCATCTTCTTTGGTAACCCTTCGAGCTTCACCAGCTTTATCATACTGGACTACAAACTCATTCAACATCGTTTTGAATTCACATATCCATCAAAAAAGGAATGAATACTCTCACTTCTTCCACTTGTTGTCATGCCAGCAAAAAAAAACAATCTTCAAGAATGCTTTAGCCCAATATTTACGTTGATTATACATCTCGGTTATCCAACTGCCATTTTCAAAATTATATCTAGCACATAAAAGTTCCAACGAGTTTCGAATTCTTCAATTGTATCACTTTTACCATTGTTTATGTAACTCTTCAAAGTCACTATAACGAACTTTAAGAGATCGAAGATGTTCGATCTCATGTCTTTTAATATGCCATGAACAATAGCGATGTCGAGTTTCTGGAAAAACTCTTTTGATAGCATTTCCAATAGCT